>OX596074.1:91249739-91612239 GCA_951394005.1 Protophormia terraenovae
TAAGAAGGAATAAGTTACATTATTATAAAATCGTGTAAAATATTTTGTTCAGATATTAGAATTATTTGCTAAAATTAAAATAGATCAAATTCAAAAGGGTTAAATTTTGTCAAGAAAAAATAAAAAAAGAAAATAGGCTTTCAATCTGTGATCTTTATAATATCTAAGTCAGAAAATTTAGTCAAAGCTTGCAGAAAAAAAACTTCAAAAAATACATAGCCTCAAGATCAGGACAGAATCAAATAAAATGCTTTATTAATTTACAATTCCTTCAGTAGTAATTAAGAACTCAATGCTTATAGCATCAGCTTCACCACCCCCTTGAGACATTAGAACCCGATCACGAGCATCCAAATTTCCCAATTTTTTTACCCAATTAAAGAATAAAATTATTTATTGAATAGAAAAAAAGAAGTCGATATCTCTTCTGAGTCCAAAAATAAACATTTAAAAAGTGAAAATTGCTAATAATTATGACCCCGAGGAAAAATTTTAGAACATGTTCTAAAATCATTATAGTTCTAGAATTGGTGTAAACAGAACCACTTTATATTCTTTAATAACATCCTCAGAACTAGTGGTTTCACAACCAATTCTGACTCTAATGGAGTAGAACCTAATTGTGATTCTACCCAGCAAAAACTTCCCAGCAAAAACTTAGCTTCTATTTTTAAAATCAACAGCTTCCTGTATGCATTACATTGTAGCCTTATTCGCCACTCGCAGCATTACTTAATACTACTTCAATAACTGGTATTTAGTAAATATGAAAGTAATTTGATTTTTAAGTGGATCAGTTGTCTAGAGCGCCTAACTAAAAAAATGTGTTTTTAAAATTAAAGAGAGTTCAACTCCCACTCAAGGTAAACGGATTTTTTTATAAATTGTGTTTATTTATTTCCCCAGCAAAAACTTAGCTTCTATTTTTAAAATCAACAGCTTCCTGTATGCATTACATTGTAGCCTTATTCGCCACTCGCAGCATTACTTAATACTACTTCAATAACTGGTATTTAGTAAATATGAAAGTAATTTGATTTTTAAGTGGATCAGTTGTCTAGAGCACCTAACTAAAAAAACGTGTTTTTAAAATTAAAGAGAGTTCAACTCCCACTCAAGGTAAACGGATTTTTTTATAAATTGTGTTTATTTATTTCCCTATATAAAAACTACTTTTTAGCGCACAAAAATATAAGGCGATTGTGGTGTAGCGAGTAAGACTGCAGACTAACAAACACAACCAGTATGTTGATGCGTGGGTTCAAATCTCAACCAAGCCAAATGCTTTTTTTTGTGCGTAAAAAAAACAGCTTACAAAACAGCTCTTTTGGAACCCAAAAAAAAGTTATTTAATTTTGGACATCTCGAACAAAATTCATCAGTTATAGCACCAAAAATGGAAGCAGTTTTTCATACCGACTTCGCTTACAAATCACGTTATTTGGAAAGCGAAGTTTTTGCTGGGTAAATTCGTTTTAAGGAATGTTTTAGAGAACTAGTGCTTAAGAACTAATTCTGTATGACTTCTAAATTACTTCTGAAAATTACTTCTTAGAACTGTTTAAACATTTTATTACAAATTTCAAAAATTAAAAAAAAGTATTTACAAAATTAAATTAATTTTACAAGTGGTTTTTAGGAAGTAGACCATTAGAATAAAAATAGTTCTGAATGTGACAATTTCGAACAGAAATCATTGATTAAAGAACTAGTTCTAGAACCATTCCATAGAATGGGTACTGGCTACCTAACACTTCCACAGAACTAGTTCTGGCCTATGTAAAATTTTAACATAACAACCCAATTGGTAGATTGGAATTAAAACGAAACGAAAACCCGAAACGAATTAATCGAATTGAAGTTGTGAACAACGATTTAAAATATTTTGTGGTAAGTGGGAGCTTATGTATATTTTGTATTTTAACCAGTTTGTTTTCTTATTAGAGAAAAAAGAGCTTTGGGTTACAAAGTGACTTGGACTATTAATCAGAGTTGGTTAATGATTTGACGAAAGATCTAGTGAAGGAATCACTGATATACAATCGCGTTTTATATTTAGGATTATGACAAAGTCAATAAGATCAGGAATCTCATTGATGTCTGCAGGCCAGTAAGTGGGTTGACCACTAGATATGGAATCTAGTTTGTTAAGCGACACTGCCTTGAATAGTTGCCTACCCCTGGGTGTAATAAGGCGAGAGCCCCAAAATGTGTGCTTAGCATTATAATCTCCAGCTGCTATAAATTCTGGGCCTAAGGTTGAAAAATAATCAAGAAGCTGGTCTTGTTTAATATTATATTTTATAGGACAATATATTGAGGAAATAAATTATTTTAGAATGTCTCTAAGTCCTTTCTTTTCGGCTAGGTACAATCATATACAGAAAAAATGATTGCCATATATTTTTCAATTAACACAGTTTAATTTTGCATCAAAATTTTATAAATATATTCAATTAAAACTAAAATAAGAATAAAATTTAAGTAAGATTTTATTTCTCATTTAAATTTTTAATTCATTCAATCATCTACTTAATTGATTTAATTAATCTTTTAATTTGACATTTTTTTTCTGTTTTTAATTTTTTACAGTTTTCAGTAATTGATATAATCATTATGGTGAGAGGTGCAAATTTAAAAAAGCTGTTAATCGAATGGATTACTTTACTAACATATTTGATGATTGAATTTATTTTTGCTTTTTTCTGTGTACATACCGCTATACTTTTTTTCTTTAACAAGCATAAGTATGCACTAGAGATCTGCAACACTGTCTTACAAGACATTTCAGGACACTTGGTATTTTTCAAATCCTTTACTGTTGTGTGTAAGCAAGGACTGTTTGTAGTGTTTAAAGTCTGGGTTAGTTGACCTCTTGTGTTTGGCCGTATATCACATCTGCATAAAAATACACACAAGCTTATGAGACGCTACATCACAAATCTATAACACACACAACAAAATCCTTCGGCCGTACTGTACAAGCAAATACCACAAGTAGTGTAGTGGTGAGCCAACAAGATATGAGAGTGCAATCGATCAAAAATTTAAAACATACAAGACATTTGTATACTTGTTTGCTTCAATAGAGAAAATTTTGCGTATATGCTTTTTACGTTTTTGTGTGTAGTCTTATACACACATGCGTATTTTTTGTATACAAACAATTTCACGCACAAATAGCACAGTGTTTTAAAGTGGAAATAATTCTGTAAGTTTTGAATCCTTAGAGATATCTTAATAAAATTTCATATGGTTAGAAGTGAGATGTTTTCCAGTTGATTTGGAGAAGTACAGACCCCTAGTGTTTTAAAGGGTTAGTGGGTGACTCTCCAAAATTGGCTATCTCGGGTATGTATTTTTTTTTTAAATCGCCAAAAATTAAATTATTGTATAACAGAAAAGAAATTGTACATATACAGTAGACGCTCACAAATTAGAACCGCTTTGTTTTTGAGGCAATTCTAATTTCTGAATTATTCTAATTTCTGGATGTTTATTTTTTTCGAATAAAAAATAAAAAATTGAGTAAATTTACTTTCATAAACTAAAATAAAACACTTTTGAATTTTTTTAATTCAACTTGTTTTGATAAAAACAAGAAAACAAAACGTAACAATTCAGTCCAATACATTAAATGTATTTTTATAAATTAAATTAAAAAACATAACAATTCAGTGCAAAAAACTAAAATATTTTACATATGTATTTAAAAAAAAAAAAATTAAATAATAAAGTTAAAAGTTATTGGAGGAATAGACTGCACAATGGCCAAATTTACAACTAATCTTTGTTTGACATATAATCAGTTATATTTGTTTGTATTTTTGGTTTCATCGAATTCGAAATATCAATACGGAGAGCCAAAATATTGCTTATGTGCTTAGTGGAAAACAGTTCACTGTTATTGCACCATTTTATTAAATTATTTACGCTTTCAATGGCTGTAGTATTAGAGACAACTGGTGAGACTTCAACAACATCGTCTTCGCTGCTATCTGAAGACTCACCATCGCTACTGAGAACATATACAGATCCGTCATCAAACACATCTTCATTCCATCTGTCGATGTCTTCTATACCAATGCAATCGTTTGGAGCTATTTCTTCTAAAAGAGCTTGAGTTCTCTGAATAACTTCGTTGCAATCCTGATCTATTTGCAATAATTGCGCTATTGACACGTCGTCGTCGCTATCGTATTGGTTAGAGTCAAAATTGGAAAACTTTGACCAAGATTTCTTCATAACACTTTGTGGTACCTCATCCCAAGCTTGTTTCAGTAATAATATTGCATTGCGGATTGAATGGGATTTCAAATGATTCTTCAGTTCGCCATCTTCAGCAATTAATTGAGAAAGAAACATACTTCTGTAATTGAGCTTTGTTAACTTAATAGGGTTTTGATCCATTGGTTGTAAAGCTGCTGTTACATTTGGTGGAAAGAATTATGAAACTATGTTTCCATCGTCACTTTTAAGTTTCTCAATGCAAAATGGCTTTCGGTGGCAAATTTCGGTGGCAATCTTTAATAAATATTCGGTGAAACCATTCGTGAAAAATCCGAGAAATCATCCAAGCATTTTTTGAAAAGTTGTAATGCAGAAGATTATTGAAACTTTTAAAACCGTACTGTACTGGGGTTTTTTGCTTTTCCAAATACCAATGGAACTAATTTATGTGATCCATCAGAGTTTGCACCAAGTAGGACTGAAATTCTGTATTTTTGAATTTTATGTCCAGGGGCTTTTTTTTCAAAAGCAGAGACATATGTTCTGTCTGGTAGGCAACGAAAAAATAATCCGGTTTCATCGACATTATATATTTGTGATTCCATTAACCCCATCTCAGCGACCTTTGCGCGATATCGATGAATAAAAGGAGTGACTTGCACGGAATGCATTTTCATCTTTATCGGGATATTCCTCTTTAAATATTTGTTTAGCTTTCTGTTTAAGTATGTGCCCAGTCAGTGTATACTTTTTTTCTCGTTGATTTAAAAACCACTCATACAGATGACTTTCCATTTTAGGATATTCAGCGCTGTTCAAAGATTTATTGCTTGCCTCCTGATATGTGTTGGAAACAGCATTTAATATTGCTGTTCTATGTGATTTGATGTAGCTGATTGAAGATGTTGTCACATTAAAATCTAGGGCTACCTGCTTCCCTTGAACTCCTTTGTCAAGCTTTTCTAATATTTTGACTTTAGTTTCCAATGATAAAGTGTTTTTTTTTTACGTTTATTTGACATTTCTAATGTTACACTTTCACTTTTTAATAGAGCCTGCCAAAATATGAACACGCAAAATTTCGCAAATAAACTAGCCACAAATATACATAAATGCGACAAAAAACAACAAATAGGGAGTAAACATATATTATTTGGTGATTTCCCTTTTTAGTATTACTATGTTCAAACAGAATAAAAATAAATTGGAGATTTCTTTTTCAAATAACAAAAAAAACAAACGCTCGCAAATTAGAATTTTAAATTCGAATTTCAGAGCGTTTAATGTATTGCATATACTGATTTTAATTTCTGGACGTTCGAATTACTGAAAGCTCTAATTTGTGTGCGTCTGCTGTAGATTGTTCTTGTAAATTTCTACAAAAATATAAACTTACATATAAAGTTTATCTCTTTCAGTTTAAGAGATATTCAGGTCGAAATAAATTTTTACCTCATTTTTAGCCTCGTTTTTTTCTTTTTTCTAATTGTTGGGCTTAATATTCCCTTAAAGTATAATCTTTTTATACAAGTATTTGGTATCTAAGAAAGCGTTAGAATATGGAGATTGATAATTTAAATGAAAAAAAGTTAGTGGAATGTAACTTGATTGAAGAATTTCTCGAAGGACTCAAAATTTAGAATTTTTGTGTTTTTTTTTTTACATAAATTTAATAATTTAACTTTAATAAAATTTAAACAAATGGTGATGTTTTATTGAAATTTTAGTAAAATATGTAAAAACTTGTTTTAAAATCAGAGAATTTAAAAAAATCCCACATTTTTATATGAAAATACCCAAAAGCCCAATCTGAATAAAACGTGTTAAAAAAAATTTACTTTTTTCCTTGAAATGATCACCTTGTCGTTATAAAAGGCTTCCATCAGAAAATACTTTTTGAGTGTTTACCTTACATATAAAGCTATATAATAAGAATAATTTTAAGTCGATCTCAGCTTTGCAATTGGAGAACTAACAAACCAAGAAAAACAAATTTTTCAAAATTGACAAAATTTGGATAGGGCTTGTGGAGAGACCTTTGCTCCAAATTGCTCCGGATTTCCTTTATACACATTAGCATTAAGATTTCTTTTGAAGACATTAAAAAAATTATAAAGCCCAGAACAAAAAACAAATAATATCAGTGAATAAATATTGCCACCTTTTTGGAAAAAAAAAAAAAATTTTTTAAAGTTCCAACTTCAGATTAATATAACTTTTTAACAGAATCACCCCAGACATGATTGGGGTCTGCACTCCTCCAAATCAACTTGAAAACACCTCACCTCTAACCTTGTGAATTTTTATTGAGATATCTCCAACGGTTCAAAAGTTACAGAATTATTTGCAAAAAAAAAAAAGTTTTGGAACCACTGTGCATAGCTAGCGCACACGGCATAAAAATTTATGCTTATTATTTTTTCAATGTCTTGTATGTCTTGCTTTTTTGTACACAGTATTTGAATTGTTTGTTTCTAACAAGTGGTGTACACTACAGTATTTGAAAGTACTCAATTTCTTGAAGTGTTTGCTTTGCTTTGGTCGACAAACAACACAAACAGTAGTTATTGTTGTTTTTGTGCCAGCATGAAGTGTAAATGCACTTAAAAAGCAAGTGGTATTTGCTTTTCAAGTGGTCTTGTGCAGGGGTTTGTTATGTACATACATTGATTCATATGCCCACACATCATCCTTTTTTTTCATATTTTTTAAAAAATCCACTTTTTTATCGCTTACACATCATTCTACCACTTGTGTGGGGCCGAAACTTAAAATAGCGATTTTTAAATAATGTTTTTAACTAAAATATTAGAAATATAGAAAGCAAATTTTATTAAAAAAAACTAATTTTATTTTTTTAATTTTCGAAAACAATTTATTAATTGAAGATGAACTGAAAATTTCGTTTGTTATCAAAATTTGTCCGTACCTTGCGTAAAAATCAAATAGTTATAACATATGATGAGTGTATTTAAATTCAGTTGCGATGGTATTAAAAAAAATCTTTTCAAAAATCTTGTATATAAAAAAATTCTGTTACACAATAAAAGGTTAAAGTAGTATAAATTTAATACCGCATCTAAACTCTTAGAATTGTTCTAGACTAAATTTATAAATTTACTTTCAAAGCATTTTGATGCTGCCCACTTCATAATGTGACGGTTTCTTAATTCGAAATATTGCCAACATTATAAATGATGTAACAAACTTATATATACTTAAGATAAAGAGTTGAAATATGGCTTTCTTAAATCTTTTGTCTGAAGTTTTCAAAACAATAAACCTAATTGCAAAAAAAAAAAAAAAAAATAAACATTAAAATGCAAATATTCTCAAAAAAATTGCATTTTTTTAAATTTCAAAAATCTCTAATTAAATAAACACCAAATTAAATCTGTGTTTGAAATCTTTTGTTTGCAAACTTTATTAGCATAATTTAAATATTAATATCAATAAACATATGTATTTCTTCCGTTTTTCTTTTTTATTTAAATGAAAACCATAAATGAATAAATCTCTTTCTTATTTAACCTAAAAACAATAAAAAAATATACATAAATTCAAAATGCAAATAAAATTAAAATTTTTAAGTTTAGAAATAAAGCAGCTACAACAAATTAACACAATGACCAAAAAGTCAAAAATGTGAAACATACACGCAGAGAAAAAACATGGTTATAGCATGATCACCACAACTATTCAATGATTATATATCCGTTTTTCATTGATTTAAATATACTGTGTTCATGATAGCAACGTTTATGATTCTGTTTAATCATTTAATAATTACCCACAATCAAAATTTTAATATGGTTCACTGAATTATAATATGTATTTAAATATATTTATATGAAATCATATTTATGAATAAATCCAATCATTTAGTCAATTCTACAACAATTTAGTTAATTACATAACCATTAATTTCATTTTAAAAATTTGGTTAATTCTACAACCATTAAGCCATTAAATTTTAATGGCTTTTGAATACACATTTTTGTGTATCAGTCCAGTAGTTATAATTCTCATTTAGTTTATATATGAACAAATATAAATTGACAAGTTTTGTTTTTATTCAGTATGAATGAATATAAATATGAAAAAATGGGATCATATATATGATAAAATGGGATTATATATATGATGAAATTAGTTCATATATATGATAGAATGGAATAATATATATGATAAAATGGAATTATATATATGATGAAATTAGTTTATATATATGATAAGATGGAATTATTAAATGATAAAAACATAATGAAATTGAAAGCAATACTTAAGAAAAGGTTATAAAATTTACTAAAAGTTATTAATAAGGTTATGAACCTTACTAATAAATTATAAATTGGAATCATAATAATGATTACGTACAAATATACTTATTGTAACCTGGAATCATATATTACAATCATAGTATGTTGCTCTTAGTTTATGGTCACGGGAACCATATTTTTTCTTTGCGTGTAGAAAAAAAAAAAATCAATAACTAATTTTTTAAAAAACAATTGTTCACTGAGCACACAGTGGGGTGGTCGTTATTTATGCTACTTTTTATTATAGTTTTTGTTTGTAAATTAACTTTTGCTTTGATTTTTTTTTTTTTTTTTTTGCAAATATTGTTTCAGTTTACCTTTATAAATTATATAAATGAAATTGACAAATAGAGAACAAAAACAAAATTGAAAACGAAGAAAAAAACCTATAATAAACTATGAAACATAACACGCCTACAAAATAATATAAAAATGAAAAAAAAAAAAAAAAAAAATACTAAAACAACAGCATTTTATTTATAGTTGTGTAAACAATTAAGTCAAGTTCATTGAGTTGCGCTTTGTATGTTTAAACAAATAAATAAAAAACATAAATAAATAAAACAGTTCCATAAATTGCAAAACAAAAAAAAAAAAAAAAAAAAACAGAAATTGCAGTCAAGCTTAGAAAAGAAATAGTCATAAAATGTTTGTTTGCAGTTCACACAACATAAAAAAGTCAATTTAATAAATTACTAAAAAAATGTCATTAGATTTAACAATAAAAACAAAAAATAAGCAAAAGTGCTATATTTGGTTGCAGCGAATATTAAAATACCCTTCATCTTAGTAGAACTGAATAAAAAAAAAACCTTTAACTTATTTCTTGGAAAAAGTATATATTTTTAATCTCTGAAGACTTATTCATTTATTTAAATTACAAACAGATCCGAAGACAATATGAGACCATATCTATAGAATATCTCCTATATCATTTTTGAAACATTTTGGCAGATTTTTAATATAAACATCTCACAGTGTTCCCGAATCGATTTTTTTTGGAAATAATTCTGTAAGTTGTGAACCGTTAGAGATATTTTGCATGGTCAGAACTGAGGTGTTTTCGAATTAATTTGGAAGAGTACATGCTCCTAGCAGGTCACGAAATAGAGGGTGTCCTTCAAAGTTGGTCACCTCGAGTATGTAATTTTTTCTTTTAATTAACAAAAAATTAATTTATGACTTGAATGTAAAAAAAATTACACGTAGGCAGTCCTTATAAATCTCTTCAAAAAACGTATATGTGTTGGTTGTTCTCACGAGTGACTTCGACTGCTTGTTCTCATGAGTGGCCTCGTGCATCTCGTTCTCACAGTTGACTTCGGTTAGCTGTTCCTACAAGTGACTTCGTTTCGCCTGCTTTAGTAGAATATTAACAGTAGTTTGAGGAGTAGCTAGACATTAGCTTTAAGAAACCATTTTACGTATTGTAGAAAAATATACGATCTTCGATCCCCGAAACTGCCACCTGAACCAGAAATTAATTCCGCCGTAAAACCGAACCAGTTTGACAGCCGAGTGTGTTTCGAAGCCGAAAGTACAACGCTGATTCTAATTTTACTACTGAAACGAGCCTGTTACACGCAAAGAAAAAATATGGTTCCTGTGATCATAAACTAAGAGCAACATACTATGATTGTAATATATGATTCCAGGTTACAATAAGTATATTTGTACGTAATCATGATTTTGATTCCAATTTAAAATAACTTTCTTTAAATTTATTATTATAGTAAGGTTCATAACCTTATTAATAACTTTTAGTAAGTTTTATAACATTTTCTTAAGTATTGCTTTCAATTTCATCATGTTTTTATCATCTAATAATTCCATGTTATCATATATATAAACTAATTTCATCATATACATAATTCCATTTTATCATATGTATAAAATAATTCCATCATAAGTATAATACCATTTTATCATATATATAATCCCATGTTATCATATATATAATTCCATTTTATCATATATATGAACAAATTTCATCATATATATAATCCCATTTTATCATATATATGATCCCATATTTTCATATTTATATTCATTTGTACCACGATATGTGGTACAATCATCATTTTGAAAAACAAAAAATAACAAAACTTTTCAATTTATATTTGTTCATATATAAACTAAATGAGAATTATAACTACTGGACTGATACACAAAAACGTATTCAAAAGGCATTAAGAGTTAATGGCTTAATGGTTGTAGAATTAACCAAATTTGTAAAATGAACTGAATGGTTATGTAATTAACTAAATAGTTGTAGAATTCAATAAATGATTGGATTTATTCATAAATATGATTTATTATAAACATATTTAAATACATATTATAATTCAGTGAACCATATTAAAATTTTGATTGTGGGCAATCATTAAATGATTAAACAGAATCATAAACGTTGCTATCATGAACACAGTATATTTAAATCAATGAAAAACGGCTATATAATCATTGAATAGTTGTGGTGATCATGCTGTAACCATGTTTTTTCTCTGCGTGTGTAAGCCGAATGATCAAATCGATAATGTTATAAGCCGAATCAACGAACCTATCCTATTTTAAGACGGATAAACGAACCGATCCTATTATAAGCCGAATGACCGAACCGATCCTATTATAAGCCGAATTTCCCCCCAGGGAAATTCATACGTCTTATTACTTAAGGATTGTAGATCCGTAAGTATACCCTGAAAACCTTAGCCGACGATAAAACCACGATATATTCTTTCACTTTTAAAATATTTTTTTGTTCTGGACTACATAATTATTGTAATGGTTTCAAAAGAAATTTTAACGTAAATGCGTGTAAAACAAAATCGGATGCGCTCCACAGTGTCACATTTATCCAAATTTGAACAACAAAAATACGAAAATAAAAGCATATAAGTTCAAACAATTCTTTTCGCTTTTATTAGTAAACATGTCAAATATTATGGCAAAAATACTTAAGGTATTGGAAAGTATCTACAGCGCGAATTATGGACTTTCAAAGTTGAAACTTTTTAAAATATTTTAATTTTATTTAAAACTTTTGTAATAACGAATATATCCAAATTATTCTATTATAATTTGTTAGGCTAAAAAATCAATACTGAAAATATTGTTTTTTATTTAGAATCATATTATTAAAAAGCGTCCACGAGTTCCAAAGAGTTCCAATTTAAGAATACTATAGTTATATAAAATAATATCTATTATAAAATTATATTTGAGAATATTGGCTGCAAGTTTTTGCGATCTTTTAAAATATTAGAATAAAATGTGCGGTACCTGATATTAGCAATTTTTTAAAAATTATTTGAACATTTTAAGGTAATGGTTGAAAATTTGTTATGCAAATGTTACACTAAGATTGGTGTGATGAGACACGCCAAATTTTAAAATATTCTTTATTTTAATAAATTTTACAAAAATATATCCGAAATTCTTACAAATAAAGTAATTTTTTTCAGTATAGGAGCGGCAGTGATTCTACCCGCCCACTTTTAATGGGAATATTTACGGCCTAATCTACTAACAGAATATACATACAATTTCAGACTAATATCTCTAAAACTGTCAAATGTGACACTGTGCGCTCTGGGGAACTTTGTCAATTTTATTTTTTTTAAATTGTTTTCTTAAATTGAAAAATGTCAAAGTCGGGATCAACAAAAAATATATTGACAATATACCTCCATATGTTGATGACCATTTTAATGGAAAAAAAGTCAGTTAATGAAACAAGTTTTCCCCGGACTGGGATATTAGGTACTCGGAAATAGCTCAGCTCTAACTATGCGAAATTTTATTTAAATACATATTTAACAAGTTACAGAATTATTAAAAAGAAATCGGTGCAACTGTGAACAAAATGACAACATTCATTATCAATATTGTACCCACCCTTTGTGCGTTAAATTTTACATAAATTAACACCGTGGAGTGAACACTACATCAGAGCCGTATTATTAGTTCTTTTCCAGTACTTGTCAAATTTACAGAAAAAGGTTTGCGTGCCCTGAATTTCTACTCTATTTTATGTTATTTTTCCGAAAATCAGTACATTTAACAACTATTGGAATAGATCTATTAAATATTTATTTTATTAAACTTCATGTGTTCAAGAGTTGTAATGGAATGGTGTAAAAAAAGCCACATCATACATTTTGAAGGTAAAATAAGTTATAAATGTAGATTTCTATTAATGATATTTGAACGAATTCTAGTTGCTGATAAAAGAATATTGTGTAATAGTCATGGTTTATAACCAGGTACCGTAACCGTAACTTTTATTATAAAAATTAAATTATTACAGTTATTTTTGATTTTTATTTTTTCAAGCAGAAATGATGATGACAGAAAACGTAATTTTTACTTAAAACAAAATCACGAAAAGAACAAAAAAAAAAAAAAAAAATAAAAGAAAAAAAAAAAAAAAAAAATAAGGCAAAAGGAAAAACACAAAGCCGAAAAACGAAAAAACTTCTCCAATATATAAAAAACTTCTCTCAAATAAATAAATAAATAAAAAATTTTAAATTAAAATAAAAAACTCAATAAAAATTATTTATTAAAAACACTAGAACAGTACCATTAAAGTAAACAAATAAACCAAATTGGAAATTTCAAAAATTTTTTTCTATTTCTGCTCAAAAATAAACGTCGTAATATAACAGTTATATTTGCTTGAAAAAATAAATTCAAAATTTTAAAATGCATATCACTTTATGAAAGTAGACTCCATAAAGATCACAATGATGTATTTATATCAGTTTTCCGGCATTTGGTTGTTACTGCTTTTTTTGTTTTAAAAATAAAAAATTTACAGTTATTCTATGTCCCTGCACGCAAAGAAAAAATATGGTTCCTATACCATAAACTAAGAGCAACATACTATGATTGTAATATATGATTCCAGGTTACAATAAGTATATTTGTACGTAATCATTATTATGATTCCAATTTATAATTTATTAGTAAGGTTCATAACCTTATTAATAACTTTTAGTAAGTTCTATAACCTTTTCTTAAGTATTGCTTTCAATTTCATTATGTTTTTATCATTTAATAATTCCATGTTATCATATATATAAACTAATTTCATCATATATATAATTCCATTTTATCATATATTTTATTCCATTCTATCATATATATGAACTAATTCCATCATAAGTATAATTCCATTTTATCATATATATGATCCATATTTTCATATTTATATTCATTTGTACCAAAAAAAAAAAAAAAACTTGTCAATTTATATTTGTTCATATATAAACTAAATGAGAATAATAACTACTGGACTGATACACAAAAATGTGTATTCAAAAGGCAAAAATGTAATGGCTTAATGGTTTTAGAATTAACCAAATTTGTAAAATGAAATGAATGGTTATGTAATTAACTAAATAGTTGTAGAATTCACTAAATGATTGGATTTATTCATAAATATGATTTCATATAAACATATTATAATTCAGTGAACCATATTAAAATTTTGATTGCGGGTAATCATTAAATGATTAAACAGAATCATAAACGTTGCTATCGTGAACACAGTATATTTAAATCAATGAAAAACGTCTATAAAATCATTGAATAGTTATGGTGATCATGCTGTAACCATGTTTTTTCTCTGCGTGTGGGTATAGCATATTTAATTTGATGTAGGGTATAAAATTCAACAAATATGTTCAATTCTATGGTTGAATAAATGAAATATGTTTTTTTAATTAATTTTTATTGGTCATTAATTTCTACAAAGTTTTTCTATTTTCTTAAACATGTTTATTGTTTTTAAAGTGTATTGTGGAGTTTAGATTAACAGCTTAGTTTGTACCTGTAATAACATGTATTATCTAATCTGAGAAAACTTTTTGACATAACGATTTACACAGCAGGAATTTGTATTAACACGACCAATAAACGTGAAAATCAAATATGATATCTAATGAGTATTTTTAAATCAATTACGAGGGTATTTAAAAAAATCCTTATTAATTCGAATAAAGAAAATAATAAATTAGTATGCTATAAAGTTAATAACTTCAAAATGGCGAAATATATGAGAAATTGTTCAAGACAACGTTTTATTTAGCATTAAGTACTTCCTACCAATGAAGTGGTCTAATTTCTTAATTATCAAGTTAATGGTCTCGCAAAAACTCCATAACATTTGTTCAATAAATTAATTCGAATTACGTTTTCATTGTTATAGTATTAAATAATAAATAATAATGGAATATGGCAACGATATGCATGTTTATAACAAGTATAAGTATCTATTTCAATATTGTATTTACAAAAAAAAAAAAAAAATTGTAGGTTATGATTTTTTGGAAAAAAATCTGTACTTCTAATTAGCAAGTTGGATTTCCATGAAAAAAAAACTCGAAATATTTCGGAAGAATTAGCCAAAGTTATCGTCACTTTAATATCATTCCACTAGGTGTATCTATTATTTTGAGCAGATGTGTATATTATTCTGATAATGAGATATAACTTTTATAACTCTAACTCTATTTTAATAAAAATTTTAAAATTAATTTTAAACTACCAAATTTAATGTCTTGTCAAACTGCCAAAGTTGCCAGATTATATTTTATATACTATTTTATAAAATATATTCACATTTTACACACAAAATTTGCTTAAAATAGAGTATAAAAATAACACTGGTCAACAAAAAAAATCCTCCCCCATAGACGAATAGTTGGACTTGATGTATTTTGATATGCTAAACACGAATCTGCTTTCAGTTTTTTTTTCCATCAGGTGTCTAATATTTCGCCCATAGTAAGGTAATGAAAACATCAAAAATGTTACAGTTTATTATCGTTATTTTAAAGCTGGTAATGCTGTGAACAAAATCTTCAAAATTGATGTACAAATCATGATTTTATTCACAGTTAAGTAAAAATACCCATGTTACATACAATTGCGTAGAAATACAGTGATGGGCAAAAAAATAAAATTATTATTTTTTTTTTTTTAAACAAAAATAGGTGGACTAGCACACAATTTTTTCATCAACTTTCAGCGTAATAAAAAGTCTTTTGAAGTAAAATTTTAAAATGGAACCATCAATTTCAGGTATTTAGTGTACTTTTCTTCAAGTATTTGTAAATTATAGTTTATGCTAATATTTTTGTTATTTTTTTGAAAATATTTCTTTTGATATTTTTAAATATGTACTGTTTGTCCACTTTAATATTATGAAAAAAAAATCTTGAGCATATGTACACCGATTAGAGAAATTAATTTTTTTTTGACATTTTCTTTGCTTTATTAAACATTAAAAAGTGGGGCAAAATCTAAATAATTCTGTAACTTATAATCGTCTAGTTGGATTTACATGAAATTTCACATAGGCGTAGCAGAGGAATGTTAAGTTTTAAGTTAAAAAGGAAGATCCCATATACACTTCAGGAGCGGAGCAATGGGGGTTCAAAATAGGGTACTAATATCATAGAACTTGTTTAACCACTATCTAATTTTTGTTCCTTACCCGATTTCCAATATTTTTCTATCACGTTAAAGTCCTTGATAAATCCTTTAGAAAACATGCTTGCATGTACTTTTTCTCTTCTTCTACATTCTTTGAGATATACTCATTCTTAATTTTAACTTTACAAGATGTTGGTCTAGCCTTTACTAAATATAACAAAATTGATTTTATCATATTTTTTGCAGTTTATTAAGAAACAAAATTGTCTACCGAAAAAAATTTAAGTCGATATCTTTATTGAGTCAAAAAATAGACGGACGGACATTGCTATTCTTCCAAAAAATATTTACAAATTCTAAAACTGAATTTTTTACTAACTAATAAATAGAAACAATAGAACGTGATCATCAAAATTCGGATACTACCGTTTGGTGAATTAATCGTAATTTTCGACCGATTAAACTCAAATGTATAGACGAACGGACATTACCATTCTGCCAGAAAAACTAAAAATGTAAATTTATATTTTGAGCATTAAAATATTGATATCACCTGTCTCTGAATTAATCGCCATTTTCCACGCCTTTTACCCCAATGTGCGCTGGTAGGGAACAAAAGAATAATTTTAAACATTTAATTATACCCTACACCACCATAGATGGGGAGGGTATTATGCGTTTGTGCTGATGTATGTAAAACCCAAAAATATTGGTGTAAGACCCACCTTAATTTATACCAATCGGCTTAGAATCACTTTCTGAGTCGATTTAACGATGTCCATCCGTCTGTCTGACCGTCTGTCCTTCCATGTAAAGCTTGTATCAAACTACAGGTCGCAATTTTGAACAATAAAATTTGGCACACAGGTTTCTTACAGTTCAGGGACGAAGCCTGTTGAAATTGGTTGTGATCGGTCCATTATTTCACCTGGCCCCCATACAAATGTCCTCCCGGAAAAGGGTTTAACGATCATAAATTCCTTAATTAAAGCAATATTTTAATGAAATTTGGCACATATAAGTTTTAATCTGTGTGCCGAATTTCAAGAAGATCGGTCTATAATTGACCATAGACCCCATAAACCCCTTTTGCAGAAAATCACTTTGACGAGCATAGATCCATTTAAATGTTAGTATCAAGTTAATATTCTACTCAAATAAGTTTTATATAAATATACATGTTAGTGCTAAACATTTCGAAGATCGGTCCATATTTTACCATAGCGTCCATATAAGGTCTTCTTTCGGGAATCAACCAAAAGTGAATAAATTCATATAAATGTTAGTATCGACGTAATATTCTGTATTCATATGTTTTATTTTACAATTACAATCGGTCCACAATTGGACCCAAGTCTAATTAAAAACCCCTCCCCGAATTTTGATATACACAATGGTGTAGGGTATCATATGATCGGGCTTAACCGACTATATCTTTTTTTTTCTCGATTTTATAATTTAACAATTTATTACCAATTATAGCATGATTTAAAATTTTTTTAAACTAGTTAGTAATTTGTAATGCAACATAGAAGGGAGAATGCCCCTTTCAGAAAAAAAAAAAAAAAAATAATAATAATAACCAGGGAACCAAAATATGGTCTAAAAAAATGGGTTTTATGCGCATTAAATATGCAATAAAAAACAAAAAATATGCTCTAAAAATAAAAAAAATGCACTTAAAAAACAGAAATTTTGTATAATTTAAAAAAAATTATGATTTTCATTAAAACAAAGGATATTATTATTATTTCAACGTTATAAAAAAAGCACTTAAAAAACAGAAATTTTGTATAATTTAAAAAAAATTATGATTTTCATTAAAACAAAGGATATTATTATTATTTCAACGTTATAAAAAAAGGCAAGACCGAAATTTATCAATTTTTTTATTGTATCTCATAAAAATGTTATTGATCTTCTATTTTCTTACCCATCTAATTCTAGACACTATTATTGGTTCAGAAATTATCAAAATTATCATATTGATCACTGGCCGTCAAAATATCGTAATCGACAACATTTTCGAAATTCATGTTTTGATGAAAATCTATAATTTAGAATCATTTAGATCATTTATCAAAATTTCATCGACGTATCAAGTGTCATTTATCGTAAGTGTCATTAATCGTAAGTGACATTTTTCATACATATAAAAACGTGTAAACATTAATGTGTAATGTTTTGTTTTTTGAACTTACGACATTTTCGCGGTTAGGATTCGATATGCTTTCATAAAAAAATATTGTTTTTACAACATAAACTTCAATCATAATATTCAATCTTTTTTTTTTTTTTTTTTTGTTTTCTCATTTTTTTTATAAAATCAAATTTGAAAAACATTTCATGATGTATAAAAAAATTATCCTTGAAATATCAAAATATGCTCTAAAAGGGTTAAATATGACCTAAAAATAATAAAATATGCTATATAAGACAAAATATGCACTAACAAATCGATGCCAAAATTATTTATTTGTTCTGAAAGGGATAAATATTTAATCGAAGGCTTCATTCAACGTCCAGGAAAAAACATACAATTGCATATTGTGGTATCCCTGATAATAACACAGGTTTACTAAATGAAAAAATATTCTGCTGCGCGGGGTTTTTCGGTCAATTCTGACACACGGAATTAATAAGTACTAAGCCTCTTATTCATTTTTTTATACCCTACACCACCATAGGTGGTTGGAGTATTATTATACCCTACATCACCAAAGGTGGTTGGGGTTGTGCAAAAATTGTAACGCAGAGAAAAAATCTTCGGACCCCCACCTTAAAGTATACCGTTCGACTCAGAATCATTTTCTGAGTCGATTTAATGATGTCCGTCCGTCCGTCTGGTCGGCTGGCTGGCTGGCTGTCCATGTAAAGCTTGTGCGCAAAGTACAGGTCGCAAATTTGATGATAATTTGAAGAAATTTGGTACATATGTTTTTTTCAGCACAAGGACGAAGCGTTGAATTTGGTTATGATCGGCCTATTATTTCACCTAGCCCCCATACAAATGTCCTCCCGGAATAGAGTTTTAACACATAAAGATGCCTTAAAAATAAGAATATTTTAATGAAATTTAGTGCAAATAAGTTTTATATCAGCAAGAATCCGTCTGCCAAATTTCATGAAGATCGGAATAAAAGTTTTATTAAAGTAAATCTTAAGATTTAAATTTTAGATTCGTATTCAGCATGTAATAGTTTCCTATAAGAACTTAGTATTTCCTTTTAATGACGACATTGCATTTAAATCATTACTCTTCATCTTTTCTTTTTTTAAGTTAGGAACCAATTGATTCAGTTAAAAACGATCTAAGAAAGACTATCTTTTTTTTTAATACATTAATTGAGTGAACGTTAACAATTACAATTTTATTTTGGTTTTCTTCCAAATTAAATTGTAGTAATAAAATTGTCATTAATTACTAAAATCGTTAACAATTTCATTCACTTATATGGCTTTAGAAATTCTATTATTGTAAAATGTTTTAGTTAAATATTTAAATGAATACGAGTAAATAGTAATAGCTACTAGTTAAGTACTCTTTGACAACGAACCATTTATTCATTTTATTTTTCATTTAAAATTGTGTTGTATTTACTATAAACGTTTTAATATGTAGAGCGAACACTGGAGCCTTGTTTGACAAAATTTAGTACAAAATGTTATAGGAAAAGCTTAATTTAAGAAGAATTCATAAGTTTTTAAAAATACAATATTTTTTTTTAATAGAGAGGAGAGAAAAAAAAGAAATTTAGTATTAATTTAATATGATAAAATAAAATTTCTACTGCGTTAAGTTGTTCTTGAAAGAGGATAATAAATTATCGCTATAACATCTTAAACTCTACGATATAGAGAACAATATGTGGACATATTAGCAGCTTTAGCTGATTTATATTGCAGATAATTTTCGTAGCTTAAGCGACCTAATTATTCTTCTATAGAAGACTAGATGTAGCCTTTATAATTTTCTAAGTTTACCGATTGTTGATTAACAATTCTTTCTTTTTCATTTGTTAAACCAGACTCAAGTGTAAATAAAGTTGTAGTTTCTTTTTGATTAACTAAAATTAAATTTAAACACTTGTTAAATAATTATTGTACTTGTGTTATTATTATTTTTCTTAGGTGGTGTTGATAGATTCATATACATGCTTAGTATAAGCAATTTGTCTGTACAATATAATTTGACATTTTAAATTTAGCAATTAAATTGTTTTGCATGCTTGCCACCATAAAATAACTGATTGGCTACAAAAGTTTAATTGAATATTAAATTGAATTTTACTGAAAACAAAATAAAGTGTTAATTTGTAGTTAAAAAAAAATACACAAATAAACTTAAAATAATGCAGGGGAGTTATTTAGGTGATAATTAATAAAAGGAAAAAAAAAATAAATAAATAATAATCTTTAAATCTAAAAAATTTCCTTTACTTTGTGTTTATAACTTTTACATTGTTTTTCTCAATTTCCTATTCAATTACAAATTTTCCCATTAGCCACCAAAACATTATTTAGCTGTCAAAATATTTTAATATCAAATAACTTACATATGTCCATAACCACTTATCTCTTTTATTATTTGCAACTTAATGTAGATTTTGATAACATTTTCCAAGCCTAAACAAAAAAAAAAAAAAAAAAAAAAACAATATTGAAAAAATTCCCAAAACTTTAAGGAAAAGTAAACGTTTTACTAAAACATGATGTAATCATCTCTTAAGGCTTAAAAACTAACTAACAAAAAAATAAAACTAAACTATTGCTCCATTTTAAATTGTCCAATAACCAAGTGTAACATAAACCGAAACAAGTTTAAAAAAAGACAATCCAATCGTTTGCTAAAACTTTTATTATAAAAAATCTATATTTTTTGGGTTAACGCATTTTTATTTTTTGTTTCTTTTTTTTGCAAAATTTGCGTACAACGCAATTTTTTTAAATTGTTTCTAGTTTTTTTTTTTATTATTTTTGATTTCTTTTAGTTTAAAAAATTTATGCCGCCATAAATAAAGTCTCTGCGGATTTTGTAAAATGGGTCTGCGTTGTAGATTTTGGTGTTTGCCAAAGTCCATGTTAGATTTTGTTTAGATTGAAAAGTTGACAGTTGGGGAGAGAGGAAAAAAAAAAAATATAAACAATGTTTGAACATAATTTTTGCTTTGATTTTGTTAAAAGCAACATAAAACTAGATAAAAATCTTTGCATGTGTTGCAACACGCAAAAGACAGAAAAAAATATGCAGCAATAAAAAACAATTATCTACGCACAGTTTTTATTTTTTATTTTTGGGTAAAATAAATTTAGATTTAGAAAAACATATTGCTAAGGCAATAGAGGTTTTAAGAATTGCTATAGAGATTTTTTTTATTGTTCTGTATAGTGGACAAAAGCTTGAGTTGAAATAGCGAGCTTTTAAAGACCTAAAGAGGTGAGCTTTATTCGCCATATAGACTTCTATAGACTTCTTAATGTTCTGTGACTTTTAATTTCCCCTATAGAGAATAAATTAAGTCGTTTTATAGCGACATTAAATATCCTGTATAGAGGACAATTTAAGTCGCCATAAAGGAAATTCTAATGTCCTCTATTGTAAACAGCTTTAGTAATTTTATAGCGATATTAAATGTCCTTTATAGACGAAAGCTTAAGTCGCTTTATAGCAACACTAAATGTGCTCTATAAAGGACAGCATAAGTTATTTTATAGCGACGTTTGATGTTGTTTATAGAGGATAATTTAAGTCGCTATACAGCGAATTTTATTTCATCTATAGAAGACAGTTTAAATCGATATAAAGTGCCTTATGATGTTTTAAATAGAGAATAACTTAAGTTACTATAAATCACTTTTGATGTCCTCTATAAATGACGACATATATCGATATCAAGCACCTATTTATATCTACTATAGAGGACAACTTATGTCGTTAAAATGAGACTTTTGATATCCTTCTATAGAAGACAAATTAAGTCGCTCATTATGTCCTCTATAAAAGACAGCTTATGTTATCAAAAAACGACTTTTATGTTCTCTATAGAGAAAAATTGAGGTCGCTATAACGAAACTTCTGATGTCCTTTATAGAGAACAACCTAAAATGCCATAAAACTACTTTGGATATCCTCAATAGAGAACAAGTTGAATCGTTATAAAGCAAGTTTTGATACCCTCTATAAAGGACAACTTATAGGACTAAAAAGTCTTTTGGTATCTTCTATAGAGTGCAACTTAAGTCGCTATAATGTGCGTTAAGAAGATAATTTGATAGGACAACTTACATCGCTAAAGTAATTATTTTGATGTCCTTCTATGGAAGACATCCTAAGTCGTTTTAAAGTAAATTATAATATTCTCTGTAGAGGATACCTTATATCGTTATAAAACAACTTTTGATATCCTCTATAGAGAACAACATAAGTCGCTATCAAGTAACTTCTGATGTCCTTTATAGAAGACAACCTAAAATGCCATAAAACTACTTTGGATGTTCTCAACAGAGAACAAGTTGAGTCGTTATAAAGCAAGTTTTGATACCCTCTATGGAGGACAACTTATGGGGCTAAAAAACTTTTGATATCTTCTATGGAGGGCGATTTAAGTCGCTATAAGGAACCTTATGATGTCCTCTATAAAAAACAACTTAAATCGCTATAAAGCGACATTAAATGTCCTTTATAGAGATCAACTTAAGAAGTTAAATAAAATCGCTATAAATCGCCTCTACAGAGAACAACTTAATTTGCTTTATATCGACTTAAGTTGTCCTTTATAGAGGATACCAAAAGTTGCTTAGCTTAAGTCGCTATAAAGAGCCTTATGTTGTCATCTGTGGCTGACAAATTAAGTTGCTGTAGGGGTAAACTTGAGTCGTTATAAAGCGACTATTGACGTCCTCTACACACGCAGAGAAAAAACATGGTTACAGCATGATCACCACAACTATTCAATGATTATATAGCCGTTTTTCATTGATGTAAATATACTGTGTTCATGATAGCAACGTTTATGATTCTGTTTAATAATTTAATGATTACCCACAATAAAAATTTTAATATGGTTCACTGAATTATAATATGTATTTAAATATGTTTATATGAAATCATATTTATGAATAAATCCAATCATTTAGTCAATTCTACAACAATTTAGTTAATTACATAACCATTCATTTCATTTTACAAATTTGGTTAATTCTACAACCATTAAGCCATTAACTTTTAATGCCTTTTGAATACACATTTTTGTGTATCAGTCCAGTAGTTATAATTCTCATTTAGTTTGTATATGAACAAATATAAATTGACAAGTTTTGTTTTTATTCAGTATGATGATTGTACCAAATATCGTGGTACAAATGAATATAAATATGAAAATATGGGATCATATATATGATAAAATGGGATTATATATATGATGAATTTTGTTCATATATATGATAAAATGGAATTATACTTATGATGGAATTAGTTCATATATATGATAGAATGGAATAATATATATGATAAAATGGAATTATATATATGATGAAATTATTTTATATATATGATAAAATGGAATTATTAAATGATAAAAACATAATGAAACTGAAAGCAATACTTAAGAAAAGGTTATAAAACTTACTAAAAGTTATTAATAAGGTTATGAACCTTACTAATAAATTATAAATTGAAATCATAATAATGATTACGTACAAATATATTTATTGTAACCTGGAATCATATATTATAATCATAGTATGTTGCTCTTAGTTTATGGTCACACGAACCATATTTTTTTCTTTGCGTGCAGGGGACAATTTTAGTCGCTACACGCAAAGAAAAAATATGGTTCCTGTGACCATAAACTAAGAGCAACATACTATGATTGTAATATATGATTCCAGGTTACAATAAGTATATTTGTACGTAATCATTATTATGATTCCAATTTATAATTTATTAGTAAGGTTCATAACCTTATTAATAACTTTTAGTAAGTTTTATAACCTTTTCTTAAGTATTGCTTTCAATTTCATCATGTTTTTTTCATTTAATAATTCCATGTTATCATATATATAAACTAATTTCATCATATATATAATTCCATTTTATTATATATATAAAATAATTTCATCATATATATAATTCCATTTTATCATATATATTATTCCATTCTATCATATATAAGAACTAATTCCATCATAAGTATAATTCCATTTTATCATATATATAATCCCATGTTATCATATATATAATTCCATTTTATCATACATATGAACTAATTTAATCATATATATAATCCCATGTTATCATATATATGATCTCATATTTTCATATTTATATTCATTTGTACTACGATATGTGGTACATTCATCATACTGAATAAAAACTAAACTTGTCAATTTATATTTGTTCATATATAAACTAAATGAGAATTATAACTACTGGACTGATACACAAAAATGTGCATTCAAAAGGCATTAAAAGTTAATGGCTTAATGGTTGTAGAATTAACCAAATTTGTAAAATGAAATGAATTGTTATGTAATTAACTAAATTGTTGTGGAATTGACTAAATGATTGGATTTGTTCATAAATATGATTTCATATAAACATATTTAAATACATATTATAATTTAGTGAACCATATTAAAATTTTGATTGTGGGTAATCATTAAATGATTAAACAGAATCATAAACGTTGCTGTCATGAACACAGTATATTTAAATCAATGAAAAACGGCTATATAATCATTGAATAGTTGTGGTGATCATGCTGTAACCATGTTTTTTCTCTGCGTGTATAAAGCACCATTTGATGTCCTCTATAAAGAACAACTTAAGTCGCTCTTTATTCCACTATTAAGGATAACTTTAGTTGTCGATGGCAATTATGACCTTTATGACCTTTATAGAGAAGAACTTAATAAGCTATATTATAGCTTTCTGTACTATATAATTAACAGTTAAAGGCATATAATTTTTATTTTTTGCAACACCAACTTTACTACCAATTTAAAGCATGAATTGAACTTTTAAACTGTTTATCTTTCGAATGATTTTTTTTGTAACTTAACTTTCTCAGTTAATTAACACGTTTGGTAATTAAACTTTAACATCTTAATTTAATATTATTTTCAGCATGAAAATTTGCCAAATCATAAAAAAAAATCAACAGACCAGAAAACTTAAGCGTTGGCGTTCTAGCAGCTCAATTTTAAAGCTCATAAATTTGAGTTTTTGTAAAAGGCAACACCTTCGCTTAAAGTTGAAAACCATTAAATTGTATTAAAATAAAACTATTTTAAAGTAAATAAAACAGTAAAGTTATAAATTAATTGTTAACTTTAAATTGTGGTTAGTTAATGATAAATATCTTGTTGAAAATAATTCCCAAAAAAAATTTGCTACTGTTTGAAGTTTTTTACTTAATTTCCTTCATTTCGGTTTTTGATAGTTGATTGAGTGATAACAAAAGTGTTAAGTTAACTTAAACTTGAGTTTAAAATGTTTTACTTTATGGCTTTTTTTTGGGGTATGGCATGCGATTAGTGGTGTCTATTAATACAAATAAACGCCTACACTTTGTGGTCTGGGAATATTAGCAATTTTGTATGCGTGAAAAATAGTTTAAAAAACAAAAGACTTAAGAAATAAACATGAATGATTAAACTTAATATTTTTTTTATAGAATTTTAAAAAAAGAAAAGATAGCTATGAATTTTTAAAATATATTTTTTTAAGACATATTAGCTTAAGACCCACAAGTGAATTCTTTTGAAAAATTTTAATAAAATTACTTAACAATTTTTATGTTTGTTAATTTAATTTTTTAGCAAAAATTTTGCAAAATCATTTGTGTTAAACAAAAAATAAAATCTTTAAGCCAAAACTCTTTGTTTAAATATTTTAATAATCTAAATTAAAAACTAAAAAAAATCATTTCAAGTATGCGTCATTTGATAAAAAAATTAAGTTTAGTTTTTCAACACCATGAGTTTTCTTAAATTTTAAATTTCAAAATCAAAAAAAAAAAAAAACATTAAAAGAAAACTTGTAAAATATTTAAACACAAAAAAAAAAAAAAAAAAAAAAAAAAATTTTTGTTTAAATGTGTTACAAATAAAAACCTGTTAAAATTATTTTAAAATTATTTTCAGACATTTGGCAGAAGTAAAAGGCAATTCAATTTAAAAATAGTGCGTAAACTACTATGGGTTTGTTTAGTGTTGCAGTTTACTCACCGATGTTTGCTTGAAGCTGTTGACCACAATACCAACAAACTCAAGTTGACATTTAGCAAATGGTGTGTGTATTTCTAAAGCTCTATATGACTCCGTTTAATTTTATGGTTTTTATTATTTTTGTGAATAAAGTTACAAATTGAAAATATATGGGACAGTTTACTAGCCAAAGCAATAAATAATATTGAGTTATTTTTTTATGTTTTGAAAAGGTTGATAATTTTTTTTTATAAGTATTTGGTTGGCTTTTTTAAGTGTCTTGAGTTGAAAATATATTTTTGAAAATTTTGTGTTTTTATTAATATGTTTTTAATGAACATTCATACATATTTTTTTGTGAGTTTTTCTTAAAGTATTACTTTTAGGTAATTATGTGTTTTTTGAAATTACAGGATACAATAAATTATTAAAAATATATTTTGATTGTATTTAGTGTTAAGAAAAGTTTTAATTTCATTAATTAAGAGTCTGGAACTTTACGAACTAATGATTTGAAAAGACATTATAGTTGGTCAAACACGACTATATGATTCCCTACAGCATTGTATATGCGCTTCAAAACTCGGGGAAGGAACTAATATTATACATGTGGCCAATTATGAACCGATACCATTGGGGTAAAAGGGTTCGGCAATGGCAATTAATTCAAGGAAAGTTGATATCAGTATTTTAATAATAAAGTTTTATTTTTTTATTTATTATTTGGTAAAAGAAATACATTTCAACAATTTTAAGATTTTTTTTTGGCATGATGGCAATGTCCATCTATCCGTCTACATATTATAATAATGCATAATTTAGGGAATGGTTTTTCAGAATTCTAAAATACTTTTTGCAGAATGGCAATATCCCTCCGTTCATACATTTAGGTAAAATGGTTCGAAAATGGCGCTTAATTCAGGGAAAGGATATTTCAATACTTTAATATTCAAGGAATAAAAAAAAAAATTATATATTTTTGGAATTTAGGATTTCTTTAGAGAATTCTAATGTCCGTCCTTCTGACCATCTAATTGTTTATTTTTGACACAATAAAGATATCGACTTAAAATTTTCTTTAGTAATTAGATAATTTCGTTCTTTGATAAATTACAAAAACTATGATAAAATTGGTTGAAAATATTATTTCTTTTTGAAATTTCAAATGAATGTATCTCGGCGAATATATAAGAGAAATAAGGAGTGCGATCGAAAAAATCTTAACATACGTTTTGCCTCATAACTTTATTTGGAAGCAATATTAACGTTTTTTTTTGATCTAGTTAACATTAACAAAATGTCAGTTATTATTTTTAATAACAACCATGTTGATTTGTCGTGATTTTGATCAAAATGAGTGATGAAAAAGATGAACGTGCTACAAATTATTAAGAAATTAAAAAAAAAAAATCCAAATAGGTCAGGAAAATTTGGTCATTGATAGGAAATCTGGTTCGGCAAGAAAAAAGGGTTCACAAGGATGGCTTCACAGGAAAGTCATTTGTTACAATCGGCTCAATAAATACCATAAATAAATATATATCAAAGAATATTTGCAAAAACGACTTCTTCTTTTCATAAGAGAGCACAATGTGTCCACATATTTTTGGCGCGATTTGATATCATGTTACTACGGTAAGAAGGCTCTGGAGTGGTACCATAACAATAACATAGGTTTTATACCAAGAGAGGTAAATTTTCCAAATTGTCCATACCTTAGACTAGTGGAGAGATATTGAGCTCTTGTGAAAAATGAATTGAACAAAAAGGGTGTCCCAAATTACCAAAGATTTTAAAAGAAGATATGCACACTGTTCCAAAAAAGTGACTGAAGCAACTATGAAATCTCTAACGGAAGGGTTACCAAAAATGGTCCAGAAGTTCATAAGTAGTGGTTAGAACTATAAAATTTATATTTTCATATGATCTGTACTAAATTATCAATTAAATAAGAAAAGAATGAAAACTCTAAGATCAACCGTTTCCAAGTTATTGAATATATGTTAAGATTTTTTCGAACGCAGTCTTTATTTAAATGAAAACTTAATTTGAACAAAAAAAAAAAAAAAAAAAAAATGTTCAAGAAAATAAATAATATAAAAGGTTTTACGATTAAAATAAGTTTTTTTCTATTAGTGAATGAAATTCTAGTTTTTAGGTAGAAATCCGAATTTTTGTAAAACTTTAAACAGAAAAATTTAATATTTTTAAAATTACATTTTCAAATTTAAAGAATCAAATTATTCTAAAAAATTAAATTTAAATTTTACATAGAAAAATCTGAATTTGATTTCAATTATGAATGATACATATTTAATTAATTAAAGTTTAACATATTAAACAAATTTTATACTTAAACATTAAAATTATCATATATTTTTATTTTTATTTATTTTTTTTTTAAATAAAAAAATATTTGAATAACAAAAAATTATTTTATTTAAAAAATGTTTTTTTTTTGCAGCTTATATTTTAAAATCTGCATTGTCAAATTGTTGTTTATGTTTACAAATTTTGTTTACATTTTTTGTTTACTTTTGTGTCATTGTGTATTATTTGTTTTTTTAATTAGGTCGAATGCCTTTGTTTTTTTTGTAAACAAATATGTGAAATATCAAAATTAAAGTTGACATAAGAGAAATTTTGAAAATAATTCAATGAAATTGGCACGTGGGACTTTTGTGATACATGGACGAAATTGGTTGCGATCGGTCCATTATTTCACGTAGCCTCCATACAAATCTCCCACCGGAACATATTTTCAACTCCTAAAATAATAATATTTACCTTAAAAATAATGATATTTTAATGAAATTTGTTGCAAAGAAGTTCTGTACAAGTATCAATTTTATGAAGATCGACCCACGATTATCATAGCTCCCATATAAACCCCTCTCCCGAAAATTACTTTAAAGTGCATAAATCATATACAAATGTTAGTATCAAGTTAATATTCGACACAAATAAGTTTTATGTAAGTAGATACAACATTGCAAAATTTTATGAGAATCGGTCCATAATTTACCATAGCTCTAATATAAACCCATTTCCGGGAATCGCCCTATAGTGCTTAAAATCATCTTAATGTAATTATCAACGCATTTTTTTGTATTAGTATATTTTATAATACATTTAGTAAAAGTGTTGGTCTATAATTGGCTACAGGTCTAATATGAATCCCCTTCCCGAATTTGTATGCTCATACACAATGGTGTAGGGTTTTGACCGACTATCTTCTTTTCTCATTTTTATGCAATAAGTGATTGCCTCACAACCACCTTACAAGCATTTATCCAGAGTGAGAATTATTCTGAGACGATCTAACTTTTTCCGTCTGTCTGCCTGTTGAAAGCACGATAGGGCTCGGAGGAGAATACCTCGGGAGGCACTTTGGCTCAGATATTAATCTTATATAAGGTTTGTTTGATATGGACAAATGAATAAAATCGGTTAATAAACAAAAAAGTTATGGGCTAAATGCTAGAAACACAAGGTGTCCGTTTTAACTGCAGTTCATACTTTTTTGCTGATATCAATTAAACAATTCAAGGATTGATATAAACATGAAAACAAAAAATGGGTGTGAACCACCACACCCCATATAAGGTGAAAGATCAATGAAATTTTGCAATACCTCCCATAAAAGGTGAAATTCCAAACAGTTGCAGATGATGAGTATATAGGCTCGGCCAAGCTGAATATAATATTCTCACTTGGTAAAAATTGACATTCAAAATTGTTTTAGAGATATTTAAAAAGCTTCTTTATAGTAAATAAATAAAACAGTAACATTACTGAGTGATTGACTGACTGACTGACTTACTTGGTGATTCGTCATAGCACAGCCCAAACGGTTGCAGCTAGGAAGATGAAATATGGACTGTAGATTGGTCTTCTACCAAATAGATCCACTAAGAAGGGATTTTTGGAAATTCAAATGTTTAGGGGATAATAAAAATTTTTAAAACGGGTAAAATCTGTTGCATTATATCTCCTAAACTAATAGAGATACAAAAATAGTTGAATAGTTATTGTTATTAATTTAAAAAATAATCGGCTAGGTATCTGGTACTTTTTTGAAATTCGGCTCTTTTATGGATAAAACGGATAAAAACTGTAATTTGATACTTTTTTTGGAAACCTATCTATTTTTAATCCAGTAAACATAGAAATAAAATATGCATCAAATTAGTACCTTATCGAAAATTGGCGAATTCAAGTTTGTTACTTTTTGGAAATTTGAAGGTTTAAGGGTAAAAATCGTACCTGTTTTTGGTGCTTTTTTCACAAAATTTTAATATACAAACTTATGAATATTTTAACATTCAATAAGTACAATTTAGAGATTCATTGAAACACCATCTTTGTTAGATCCAGGAGGAAGTAATAGGGAAATTTAATTTTATTCAAATTAAATAATTTTTTTTATTAAACCATGTACTTAAACACATGGTAAGTGAGAATTCAGAAGAGGGGATTCTGTGGTACTTTGTAATATTCAACCTACAAATATGAAATTTGAAATATATGGTCCTAAGTGAATGAGAATTCAGAAAAGAGTATTTATGGTACTTTTTTGTTCTTCTAATGGTAGTTTTTGAATTTTCTACAATATTGAACCTATAAATATGAAATTAAAGATAGTACGATATGTGGGTAAGAATTCAAGAGGTGGAATTTTTTTTACTTTTTGTTCTTCTAATGGTACTTTTTGAATTTTCTATAATATTAAAGCTAAAATCATGAAATTAAGGATATAGGTCCAAAGTGAATGAAAATCCATTAGAGAGTACCTTTCGTTATTATATAGACTTTTGATAAGTTCCGATCCAATCAAGTATGGGGAAAAAGTATAAAATAAAACATATAGACCTACCACAATCCGCAGTTGATTATTCTCACTGATGAATATTTTTGTTTTTTTTTTTTTTTGTATGAAAACATTACCATTCTGCAAAGAAAGCCTTAGAATTCTAAAAATGAATTTGTTTACTTACTAATAAATAATAAAGTCAAAAGTGATCACTAAAGTACTGATATCACTTTTTCTGAAGTATGCTTAGTTTTTGACATGTTTTTACATATCAGGCGGAAAAAATTTGTAAGATTCTTGTAATGCATTTTTTACTAACTAATAAAAATCAAACAAGTTGTGATTATAAAAATATCGATTTCACTTTTCCTTGAAGTAAGCGGCCATTAGATCCATTTTTTCACAATGTACAGACAGATGGACGGATGTTGCCATTTAGCCAAAAAAGATCGTAGAGATATAATGGTACATTTTTTTACTAACTAGTAAAGAACAAAACAAGTTGTAGTTATTAAAATATTCATATCGTCCTTCCTTGAATTATGCGGCTTTCTTCTAACCAATTAATCCTAATGTATAGACAGACGGACGGACATTACCACTCTGCCAAAACAAATTCAAGAGTTCTAAAAATATCTTTTTTTACTAACTAATTGATAAAATATTAAATCATGATCATTTAAATATTCATATCACCTTTCTCTGAATAATGCGGCAATTTTAGACCCATTTAATCATAAGGCATAGACGGACGGACAAAAATTACCATTCTGCAAAAAAAAAAAAAAAAAAATCCTAAAATTCAAAAAATACATTTTTTTACCTAATAATAAATATAAAAATAGATCCTCATCATTAAAATATTCATATCACCTCTCCCTGAATTAAGCGCCATTTTCGACCCCTTTTACCCCAACGTGCGGCAGGAGGATTGCAAAAAGGCTTGATGTTTGCATTCAATATATTATTACGATTTTTTTATTTTTTTCTATACTAAAAGAAAACAAATCAAATTTGTTTAAAAATATATAAGGCGTGTCCTATGAAAACTAGAAAGTGGAAAAAGAAAGTATTACGTATCTGTAACACTGGGTCATTCTCAGTACTTTTTGTCTTCCACTATTTCCAATACAAAAAGGACTAAATGATAACCTTTTTTTTTTTTTTTAATTACATATACTATTTGAGCAATAAACATGATAATTTGTTTAAACAAGTGGTTATAGAACCGTTCTTGTTTATTATTAGTAGTTTGATAAATATTGTGGGTATGAATAAGTAGGGGTCCTACGGAAAAATTTGCCCCAGACACTATACGCGTATTCAGGTTAGATTTATTCTTGTGTATCCTTATACTTGTGTCAACTATCAGCATGAAAACGCAGATCATGAGGAAGATGCGATCTTAGTTCAAGCAGAGGAAGGCATTACCGGTAACAGGATGTAGTCACTTGAACCCAAATGTTGTAAAACTCTTTAAATATATCAATTATATTTTGCATTTTTAAAAAAAAATTTAACATTTTTTAGTTTTTGCTTATATAACCCATGAGATTTATATAAAAAAATATAATGTCAAAAAATTATTGAGTAATGCCCACTGTTACGTATATGTAACGGCTTATAACTTCCTTACTAAACCAAATATAAAAAATTTTTCAACATTAATTGGTTTATATGCCTTAGTTTGCATGATGTTAAAAATTTTAAATCTCTAAGTTGGCTAGATCGCCGCGGGCATTAATGGGTTAATACATACCAACACATTGGGTAGAGAAGCGCACTGTGTTTAAGCTATTAGAAATATTATTCAAAAATTTGTAGTTTTGAAATTATAACTTAATAAAACATAATTTGAATTAATAATATAGAATGGTTTCTATTAAAAAAAAATATACGCTAACGTAGTAGCAGCTATACTGCTCGTAGTAAATAATATTCATTGATGTTGTAGGGTATTAAACCAACTATGTTTAATTCGAATATAAAAAATTCAAACCTAGTCGAACATTGCACTCTAACTTGTTTTCAGATTAATATTTTGTCTCAAATTGGAATTTGACTATGTAGGGTAAAGACAAATACAAAATCATATGTTAACTCCTTATAGTAGATGATAAATATAAAATGAAATAATAATAAAAATATACACATTAAAACGCCTTTGGTGTAACACGCATTTAAAAAACTCTCAAAGCCTCACAAACAGTTTTAACACCATTTACAAGTTGTTTACTTTTGTTGCTGTTGTTTTTTTTTTTTTTATTATTATTAAGGCCATATCACAAACTAAGTAACTCTGCCATATATACAATATAAAATATTTAATTACCAATATGACAGCAAATGAAAATATAAAAAAAATGCAACTAGTGAACTGTTGTTTTACAGGCCTATTTCAACTAATTTTTAACTTAAATCGAGTCACAAATATAAACTAAGTAAAAGGTGTGGTATGTTGTATTTTGTTTTGATTTCATACTATATAAGTATCGTTTTTTTTTTTTTTTTTGTAAAAAAAGAAAAATAAATAAAATGCATGCGTAACAAAGTTCTGTATTTTTTGTTTTAACTACACATGAAAATCGTGCCTAACGTTTTGTTGAAAGCAAAAAAAAAAAAAAATGAACAAAATTTTAAAAAAATATTTCATACCTTTAAGCCATAATATTTTGAGGTGATATTTTCTTGTGCAAGCAAGTATTTATATTGTAATTTTAACTGGTTGTAACTAAAAGTATTTACATATTTTTTAGATTTTTCTTTGTAATTTTTAAATAAAAATATTTGTCATACATGTTTAGCTATAATAATAACTAACATCGAATCCTTGAAAGTTTATGAAATAAAAATTATTAACGGCTTAACATAGATGCATCTACAATAAATAAAGAAATGTATTTATCAATTGAATAGACCTATTTAAGATCAGGTTTTTAATAGTATCTTGGCTTTATTATTAGAGTTATCTTTCATATTAATTGCAACATCATTTTTATTTATAAAAGTTATTTTCCCAGATTTACAGTAATTTTAAATCAGATTTTTTTTAATTGACTTCATTTAAAACGAAAAACAAATATAATTTTGCAATAGATTTTAAAATTCATTTAGTTATTTCTGGTTTTGTATTTGAATTGCGTAGGAAAAGTTACATAATGTCTTCATGCTTGTGTCTTAAATCTTTTGATTTTATTACTGAATTTTTTTCCCTGTAAATTACTGTGAAGACAAATTGCCTGAAAACGTAATTACACTGGTTTAAAAATGCATTTAATATTTGTTAATATTATTTAATTTATGATTAAATGCATTAAATGCACAGTAAAGCAGTTTGTTAAGGATAATAAATATAAAATTTCCAAAATAACATTTAAGGTGACTTTCATTACTCCGATAGGTGAAATTGAGATAAAAGTAAATATGTTAATTTAATATTTAATTTCTTTATTTGAGGCGCTGCATTCCTTTAAAATTATTAAATGTCCAATACACCGGTTTAGATACTTTGTTGCATTTCATGTCTGCAAATTTTTAGTAATAAATATTTCCTCATTTACTCTAGCATTATGAAAATGTATTTGCTAATTAATAACCTTGATTTTTTTGTTGGTAGTCAATAGTGAGTGATTCCATATCAAAACGGAGAGAAAACAAAGTTTTGAAAAACTAAAACAGCTGAAAACTTCAGAAATGTGTACTTGTTTAATTTCTATTAGCTTTTTAAATATACACTTTTGGACAAAATAAAGTGCGGGTTTTTACTCTTGCTATTTATTTCGTAATAATTGCCTTCTAGGTTCATTATGGTCTACTTTTTTGGTGTCCAGGTATTTGTCATTTTATATTTATTAATTTAATAAACAAAAGAAGTTTTTGAAATGTGTGCATTTCGAGTTTGGAGTAAAAGTGTTGTATTGGTCATGGATTTTGTGCGACAAAATAAAGTGACACTTTAACTAATTTCTTAAAAAAATGGAAGGCATATTCTTAAGAAGTGTTAAATTTTTATATCCTATTCATTAAATTCTATTAAAATTATTATTGCATTTGAAAAATAAGGATAGATTAGGCCATATTATCGGAAAGTCTTTGACCAAAATCCAGTAAGATTTCTTGATTCCAGGTAGAGAAAATGAATTAAGATTAATGTAATAGTCTTTAAAGTGCGACATTTTAGAATCTAAGGCGAAAGAAAAAACATTTCATTATACGAAATTACAATTTACAATGAAAATAATAGGAAATTGAGAGACCAGAAACCCTAAAACTGCGAAGTAAAATCGTAGCTATATCGCAATACTCGCCAAAAAGAATCTCATATTTCTCAGCGGAGAGATAAAGGAGGAAGTAATTTTAATTATTACAAGCCTAACTGTCTAGACAAGGTTCAAACAAAAGAGTTTCATATGTACCAAATTTAAGAAAACATTTTTTATACGATCTTCTAATACAAAAATTTTAAACTTCCGATTTTTCCATCGCAGTTTCCAAAATTTTCTCAGTTTTTTAAAGTTTTAATAAGATTTATGTTTATTCATCCAAATAACTGCATTTTAGAATGGCTCAGGGACTTCAACGATTATTTTTCTATTACGGGTCGCACAACAATGATGTGACTTTTACTTAGAATAGGTACTTCTAAAACTCCTATATTTGAGCTTTTTCATGGCAGTAAAAGCTAATATATTTATAATTACTTCTTTCTTGAAACTCATACTCTTTTGCCGAGAATATTGATATCGTTACGATTTTACTTCGCAGTCTTAGGGTTTTTGCCCTCTCAATTTTTTCTAAATTTCGTTTTGAATTGTTATTTTGTATAACGAAATGAATGTTTTAGCCTCACATTCTAAAATGTTGCACTTTAAAGACAAATAGACTAATTTTACCTTATTTCCCCTATCTGCTGTCAAGAAATCTTTCTGGATTGTGGTCGAAGACTTTCCGATAATATGGCCGTATTCATCCTTATTTTCTAAACTTAATAATAATTTTAATCGAATTTAATGAATAGAATATTAAAATCTAGTACTTCTTAAGAATATGTCTTCCATTTCGTATCAAAAAATTTGAAAATTGTAAAGTGTCACTTTATTATGTTGCACAAAATGCATGACCAACACAACACATTTGCCCCAAACTCGAAATATACATATTTCAAAAACTTCTTTTGCATATTAATTTAAATAATATAATACGACAAATACCTGGACACAAAAAAGTAGACCATTATGCACCTGAAGACAATAATTATGAACTAAGTAGCAAAAGTAAAAAGCCGCACTTTATTTTGTCCGATAGTGTAGATATTATATTTTTGGTTTTAGTTCATATTAAAGACACAGATATTACTTTTATAAATATATTTTTAAATTTACCCAGCAAAAAAAGGTGAAGTTCTTCCAAAAAAAAAAAAAAAAAGAAATATATAAAAAATAAAGAACATTTTCACAATTTCAAAAGTGGAACAAAGTACATATTTTAAACTTTTTTAGAAGTTCTTAATAACTACTTCCAAAAAAGTGAAAATAAATGAATTTTTAGCGAGAAGAAATTTTTATAATTTCCAACAACATTTAAATTTTATAAATTTTAAAGAATTTTTATTATTAATTAATAGTGTCAAAAGTGGCTCTTAATTGAATTTTAAAATTTAAATTTTTGTACTAAAGTTGGGTACTGAATAAAGACAATAGACAAAAATATGTATCAATATTAATTAAAATCTTTAAGATAGGTTGTGTTCGTTAATTTACATTTTTGAAAAATAGTAAAAAAATCAATTTTCATCAGATTTCAGTGTATTTATTTTAAATAGAAAGTCTTTTAAGATAAAATTTTAAAATTAAACTATCAAATTCAGATATTTAAGTGTAATTTTCTTCAAGTTTTTGTAAATTATATTTTGTTCTAATATTTTTGTTATTTTTTGGAAAATTGTCCTAAAATACACCAATTTTCAATTTTTATGCAATGCAACTTAAAATGTTATTGGATGTTTGTTGTAAAAAATTTCTGAAAAATGGTATATATTGTCCACTTTAATATTATGACAAAAAATCGTGCGCATATATAGGGCTATTTGAGAAAATAATTTTTAAAAAAAAACTCCAGTAGATTTCATTCCAAAAACAACTTAAGTCTAACATTTTCTTTGCTTTATTAAACATTAAATAGAGGGGAAGAATCGAAATAAATCTGTAACTTCTAATCGGTTGGTTGGATTTACATGAAATTTCACTTAGGCGTAGCAGAGGATAGTAGCATTTCGAAGCAGGATCCCATACACGCTTCAGGAGCTGAACTATGGGGGTTCAAAACAGGGTACTAGTGTCATGGAAAATGTTTGACCACTAGCAAATTTTTGATCTTTACCCGATTTCCAAGATTTTTATATCACCTTAAAGTCCATGATAAATTCTTAAGAAAACATGTTTATATGTACTACTTATCTCATATATTTTTCGAGTTATATACATTTGAAATTACAAAAATTGAAATTTTACAAGATCTTGGTTAAGATTTTCTATATATAGCCAAATATTTTCAACCTATTTAATTATATTTTATGCATTTAAGTATTTAAAAAGTCAAAAGTTAAACGATTTTGAATTGGAAAATTTGCAAAAATTAACAAACAGCCGGACAGGTGGACGGACATTAGAGTTCTCTCAAAAAAACCTCAAAAATCGAAAAATGTTTTTTTTTTTCCACTTCTCGATTAATATGAAAACCAAATGAAAGTATTAAAATTTTTATATCACCTTTCCCTGAATTAAGTGCCTTTTTCGATCCATTTAACACAAATGTATAGACAGACGGACGAACATGGCCATGCTGCCAAAAAATATTTTAGAATTCTAAAAGTTAATTTTTTTACTAACTAATAAATAGAAAAAATAGAACGTGATCATAAAAATTTGGATATCACATTTTCCTGAATTAAGCGTCATTTTCGTCCCATTTAACCCTAATGTAAAGACGGACGGACGGACATTACCATTCAGACAAAAAACATCTTATAGTTCTTAAAATACACTTTTTACTTACTTATAAATAGAGAAATTAAACGTGATCATTAAAGTGTTGATACCACCCTTCTCTGAATTATGCGTAATTTTCGACCCATTTAACTCTAATGTATAGGCGGACGGACAGACATTACCGTTCTGCTAAAAAAAAATCCTAAAATTCTAAAACTGTTTTTTTTTACCTAATAATCAATAAAAAAATAAAACGTGATCATTGAAATATTAATATCACCTTTCCCAGAATAAATTGCCATTTTCGACCCCTTTTACTCCAATTTAAAGTTCTAACGAAATATGTATTTCCCGTTAAATGCTCCAAAGATTTAAAGTATATTATTTTAGTTTCGAACTACATTTTCAATTTATCTGAGGCTACCTTGATGCAAAAGTTTGGATGGTCATAAAATAAAAATTTAGCCTATCAGCGAAAAATCCTTTGGGGGTTTTATTACACGTATCAAGAACCACCAATTGCAGTTGGAATGATTCCGCTTCTAATATACTGTTGCATAGTAAGGACTGCGCACGAAAAAATACGTGCATGCAAACCTGCTTATAGAAGCTAAACCAATAGGTGAATCTTTTTAAAGTGATATTTTTATTAATGACTGTTATGTTCAAGTTCTAAACATAAAAGAATAAATGATTTCTCGTTGGTTTTTAAGGAAATATCTGATATTTTCCAGGATTATTCTAGTTAAAGGTTTTTTTGAGTTTCGGTCAATTTTTTGCTCAAATAGGTCAATTTATTATGCCCACCATCAAAAAGATGGGGGGTATATTGATTTTGTCATTCCGTGTGTAACATGTCGAAGAAATCATCCAAGACTCCACAAAGTATATATTTTCTGGGCCCGTCTGTTGAAAGCAGGATAGGGCTCGAACGGAAAAACGTAGGGAGACGAAATTTTTCACAAATGTTTGCCTTATATAAGGTTTGTTTGGAATTGAAAATGGGAAAAATCGGTTAATAAACAAAAAAGTTATGGGCTAAAAACTAGAAACTCAGGGTGTCCGTTTTATACTTTTCTTCTGATATTTCTTCAACAAAAGCATGTACGACAACGAAATTTTGTACGTATAGTTCGGAGATCGATGTAAACTCGGAAACCAAAAATGGGAGTGGTCCGCTCACTTTAACGCCCACCTCCCATATAAGGTGAGAATCAACGAAATTGTGTTCAAATAGTTCAAGGACCAATGTAAACTCGGAAACAATGGTGGGTATATAGATTCGGCCGGGCCGAATATAACATTCGCGCTTGTTTTTAAACTCGGTTTCATTTTATGATGTGCTTTAAACTATTTTGTACTAGAGCATAATATCTTCCAATTTCACTGAGTTACGGACAATTTGATGGATTACCTTTTTTTGGTATAAACACTTACAATTTCTTTGTTACCACTCCATTGTTTTGTTGTTGTAATGAGAAGAAGCGGGAACAGGCCAGAAAACAGCGGATACATTGTATTTTCTTAGGAAAGAAAGAAATATTTTTCAAAGGCACTCATTCACATATATTTCTGTGTTAATGGAAACATTTTTAAGAATAAAGTGCTTTTTTCCCGCATATGCATATGGCTTTTCAAATCAAAAACTTTTTTTGGGAATTTTGATTTTTTTGTTACGCGAAATTTTTCTGCCATAATCCCTTTAGCATCTGCAATATAGAATTCCTGGCTAGGGAGTTGAAAAAAGTTACCCTGTACGAACGTTTCATCGTCTATTTCACAGAAATAAAATTTCTGTAAAAATTCGTCTGAAGTACTTTCATGTTATTTTTTACCTCCAAATTCTTGCTTGCGTTTCTATTAGGATTTTTTTCTTACATTATACGTCTTCAGGCTAGATTTCCTTTAAAATTTTCTGATAAAGATTCAAAGCAATTAACTTTTTATGACACTTTCCTTTAAGAAATTAGGGGATTTTCTCTCAAAATCCTTTCTAGTTTGTCCGAGTCCTAATGCCTGAATATACCATTTTTCTTCCACTACCAGGATTCCATTCAGTGACCATAACTTCTTTGTATAATATTATGACCCAAGAAACTGTATTTTGTGATACGACTGCCTTCCTAGCAATTGTTTTATGTGACCGATATTATATTTCACGAAAAATTTTAATTATGTGTTTAAATGTTTTTTGTTAAATCTTAATTTTAAGAAAAACTAGTTTTGCTATTACCGTAAAATTTAGCACACTGTTAGTGAGCATAATGACAAATGTAAACCAGTTAACAGAGTTATTTATTTTTACCACATCAAAAGTTATAAGCCCAAGAGCATGCACGGATTTTTTCGTGCGCAGTCCTTATAACATTCGTAACATATTTTTCATACACATATAATATTTAATTATTATTTTAAATACTACATTTTAATTTCCGAAACGCATTTAATTTTGTAAACCAAAAACATATTTTTTGAAAATGGGTATATTTCCATAATTGTTTTGACATTTTGTTTTTGGTTGCTGAATTTTAAACTGCACAAAAACAATAGCAATTTTCGGTATTAAAAAAGGAAAAAATATTTAAATAATTTATGTTTTTGTTGATATTTATCTAGAAAAATATGGTTATAAAATCGTTATAAATAAAATTCATGTTAAATTGTTAAATATTTTTGGAAATATGTGAACATAAATATATTTAAAAGATAATAAACTTTAAATACAAATTTTTTCATCTATGTGTGTATTAGACTACTGTAAAAACCCGAATTTCAATCGTAACTGCCCCTAGGATTCTTAATTTTATTATAAGAATATAGTGTGCAAATTTATTTTAAAAGCATATTTTTTTTATTGAAATCATCACCTAGTCGTCGTCAGAAAATACATCTTGTGTAACATATCTTTTTTGATGATCCCAACTTTGAGTTTTGAGAATTTTACAAATTTTAAATAATTTCTTGAAAATTTACAAAGTTTGAATAGGGCCAAGAGATGACTACCTCTAGGGTAGAGATGGCTCGCGAGTCTAGACTACAAATGCTGCTTACGCAACGCTGCTACACACGTACACTATAAACTACTTCGTTCGACTGCTGCTCTCTCATTAATGTCAATGCAAATCAAGCAGAGTTTTTTGCTGCTTCACATACACAAGCGCAAATGTATAGTAGTGTGTGTGTTTTTTTTTAAACACAAAAAACCGGTTTTAAAAATACCTTTTTATTTCAAAAACCATGCACTAAATCAGCGTTACCGTTGAGAATTTTTAAAAAGTGTCCAAAAAAGGGGATTTTCTGAAAAAAAGGGGCCAACTGCTTTAAAACCTAAAAAAATCCTTAAAATTTGTTTATTTGATAACAACGACAACAAAAAAATCTTGTATTGTAAGAAAATTACAAAATTCAGTTTTATGAATAACAAAATAATTTATAATTTTTTTATAACAATTTTTATTATTGCAAAAATTCACAAAAATAGTTACCATATAATCCTCGTTTTATTAATTAAACTTCTGTACTTTTGTTCGAGTTCTTCACTCGTACTCCAGTCTTTCAAATTCTTGTCGGATGAATTTAGGATCCACGAGAATTGACTGAAATCTATTAGACAAACTATTTTTTATTTTTGATAATTTAGTAAAAAAACACGTTCCCCAGGGATTGCTAAGAGGAATTTAAAAATATAAATCAGGATATAAATATTCCTCGAATCTATTTTTTAATCCAATCCAAAAAGATTCGGCATATGATGATATCAATAGCTGTTCAAAAACTTTACTATTTTTTTATTTACTAACAGCTTCGATCATTTATAAGTACTCCGCGGACTTTTATATCATTATACTGTGAAACAATTTCAAAATGATGAATTTATTTGTTAAAATTAATTTCAAACAATTTAATTTCTCGTCATTTAGCACTTAGTCTTAAAAAGTAGCCATTTAACTGCCATTTGAAAAAGGGGCCAAAAAAGTGGCCAGGCGGTTGAAAAAGGGACAAATGGCGATTAAATTCGCCAAACGGTAACACTGCACTAAATATTGATATTTGAATCAAAATTTAAGATTATTTTTTTTAATATTCATAAAGTATGATTTTTAATGTCTTAAAAATATTGTTTAAGATTAAATAAATAATTAATAATTATCCTGAATGAAATTTGTTTTATCTATTGTAACACCTGTAATATTTTTGCACCTAATTTAAATGTTTTAGTTTTTTTTGAAAGATTTTGTTTTAAAATAGTTTGTACTGTACTGATATTTGTAATACCCAAAAATATTGGTCTAAGACCCACCTTCATTTGTACCAATCGGCTTTAAATCGATTTAACGATGTCCGTCTGTCCGTCCATGTAAAACTTGTAATCAAAATACATGACGCAATTTTGGTTTCTTATAGTCCAAGGACGAAGCGTTAACCGTTTTTTTTTTTTTGAATTTAAAAAAGTGCAACCGGTTTTTTCAAAATACCAACTATTCGAACTATTAGAAAACCGGTTTCTCCAAAAAGTCGAATAATCGATCACCCTAAGATCTATGCTCCTCTAAATCAACTCAAAAGCATTTCAGCTGTAGCCCTGTCAAATTTAATTAAGATATCTTTAACAGATCAAAAGCTATACAATTTGGGAACCACTGTGAAATCGCCTCTAATATAAAAATGAAATTAAAAATCTTTGATACCCTTCACCATCTTACCGACAAACAATTAAATTTTCGCCTTAACCTATGCTTTTATAATTCACATTTATAAATCTAAATTTTTTCCAAACTACGAACATTTGCTTTGCTTAAAAAAAAAAAAAAAAAATAAACAACAATTGCATATTTTTATATTATTCAAGGTACGGAAAAATTAGAATTTCGAATTCGATAATTTGAGTTACGAAAATAATCTAAAAAACTTTTTTTAAATTTGTATTTGTGGGGAAGATCGTTATTTTACGATTACAAACGGTTCGGTCGCCACACACATAGTACAATGATGTGCGGAAAAAGTGGTTAAAAAAAATAAAAAAAAATTATAAAAATATAATTTTTAGCGGTATGAACTGTCGAAAAAACAAACATAACTATAAAGACTCCAATGATATTTTTATTTTAAATTTGTAAGTTTGTATGTATGTAAGTATATCAACTGATTTTTTGGCTGTCATGCAAATAATTATTTAAAAAGTACACAGAAAAAAGTAAAAATGAACTTCAATTACGAAATTTGTAATATTAATTAATTTTTAATTGATTTTGCTCCAATCATCAAAATGATAATATTAATAACTAGAATAATTGATATTATAATTACTTTTTTTCCTTAAATAGATGCAATGAACTGAACATTTTTGAAAGTTTACTTAAATTTATTTTATTTCTATACTTTAATAGACAAATATTTAATTTTTCTTTATATTTTATTAACAGCTGTCAATTTGTTAAAAAAACAAAACTGTAAGCCAATTAGAAAATTAATTATATTAATAAATCATATTATTAAATTCCAATACAAAGTTAACTAATAATTTTATTTAAAAATTTTTCGAAATATTTTTTTCGGTGTCGATCGTAAAAAATAACGTTATTGTTTGTGGGATATTGATAAAATTAAATTCGCAATCTATAAATTGGGATTAAATTCGCTGATAAAAATTATGTTCCGAACGAATCAAAAACTTAGCGTTCTTCCTACTCAGATATTTTTGTATGTATATTATCAAAAATTTTTAACCTGGCTGAAACTGACTTAAATCCTTAATAGGTTTTGTGGTAATGATATTTTAAACAAACTGGTTACAGATCTGAATTCACAAGACTTGAAACTAATGCAGTGAAAAATTTTAACACCATAAGAAATGATTAACGTGAACTGAATCTACATGCATTTGAGTTACTTTATATGTAAGTATACAAAAGGATTTTAATGTGCCATCGAAAAAAAAATAATTTGTTTTTGAAGGTCTAAAATCAAAAATTTTCGATAATGGCCCATAAATATATCAAGAAAATCCAAAAATTTCGAAATTGTTTGAAACCTACTTTGTGTGTCTTGTATTACCAAAGTTTGTCTTTATATTATGAAAAGTTTTGATGGCTTTTTGTAGATCTTAAAAAAAATATATAAAAACTCCTAAATTTTAAATCATTCACGTAAAATCTTACGGAAATACAGGCATTTAAAAATAAAAAATTAAAAAAAAACTGAGTTGAAACTTTCGACGATTTTTGAATTCATTTTACTTTTACACTGACAATTTACAAATTATTGACTTTAACCATTAACCATTTGATAGATAGGACTTAGGAAATTCATTGCTGTATAATAAGTAACCGGTTTACTATCCATTTTTATACGGTGATAAAAAATTAAATAAAAAATTTACAATTTTGTTTTACAGAAAATTTGCGTCATTCAGTGAATTTAAATTTAGAGAGCAGAATTTTAAAGACGAAACTAGAAATGGGATAGTATCTTCACAAACTTTCATATAATTGGCGTAAATATTTTTAATAGAAATTGTCCAAAATATCGCATAAACCGGATTTATTATTAAATGACACGTCGCACAGTGCTTTGTTCCATAGACAAAAATCAAAATAAAAACATTTTTCAAATTGAGTTGAAATATACGTTTTTGGAAAGATAGCAATTTAAAATAATAATAAGATAACAATTTAAGATAATAATTTAAAAAGATTTGTAGGAAGGGAGAAATATTCTTCCTTTCTATGATTATTTTATGATTTTTATTTAAGGTTATTAAGTAAATCCTAGCCGGACGATATACGTCTTAGCTGGACTATACTGTAATTATTATTTTATGATTAAGGGACAAGTCAGACTATAAAAGTCCTAAAGTGTCCTCTTAATATTATTTATTTATTTATAGAATGAAACACCCGCTAATTATTTCTAGTCAAATTTTCAAGTTGAGGGTTCATAAGCGAATGAATTTTATTTTCAAAAAATATTTTAACTTAACATCAAAAACAAAATAAATTAAAATAAACCGTTAATCCTTTTAATATTTAAATGAGAATTGAGTACATATAATGAGTGATAATAATGTAACTTGCATTTACAAGAAAGAGAACAAACATAAGAATGCAAATAAAAGAATATTGAAAATAACAATTACATATATGTAAGTAAACAAAAGTCATGATCAAGCAAGTTATAAATTGAGTGAAACAATAAGAGAAACAATAATAATTGAGAAACTAAATACTTGAGTGATGTAATGAGAATAAACATAAACAAAAATAAATGAACTAATTAATAAATCGAGCAAAATATTAAGTTACCAAAACAGAACTTTAAATTAATGAAATCATTATAAAACAAAGTAATAATTATAATTATATAAAATAAATAATATAATAAATAAAAATAATGTTGTTCTGCTACACACTCCCCCTCTGCTTCAGAAATCGTCCCGATGATGAGGCAGTTAATCTCCATATCTTCTAGGTTGCTTCCTTTTCCGTTGGGATCTTCTATTTGCTAGTTGAGGTGAATGGTTTTGTGGTGTTTTATTGTTATTTGTTGTCGCATTTTCTGCTGTTGCTAAATGTTGTTGCATATTGCTATTAGTTGTATTGGCATTGTTTTTACTCGGATTTGTGTTGTCATTCTTTGTATTAATATTGTTGTTTGTTGTTGCATTTTCTGCTTGTTGTTGCATATTTATGTTGCTATTTGTTGCATTTGTGTTGTAATTTGTTGCATCAATATTGTTGTTATTGTTGTTTGACGGGTTCTTTGGACGTCCTCTACGTTTAATGACATATACAGGCTTCTCAGTATTTCCAGTGTATAAAGTTAAACCTGAGGCATGATATGTTGATAAGGGTACACTAAGTTTATCCAGTTCTGCAATGGTGTAACATGATGATCCCTTTTTGTTTATTACGATGTATGGACCGTCTCTTCTTGGTACAAACTTTGAAGTCAAATTGTTGTCTTTTTTGCTTAATATATGTGTTGATATTAAGACTTTATCTCCGATTTTTATATTTTCTTGGGTTCTACGTTTCAAATCTGCATAGATTTTATTTTTATCTTGCATATTTTCTTCCGATTCTTTTGCCAATTTTAGGGTTTCGGCAAGGCGGAGTAAATGTGGCGTAATTTGTGGTACAAAATTTTCTGCATTAACAATAGCTCTCAAATCATTTTCAACTTCAATGGGAGTTCTTAGCTCACGACCAAAAGTTAGGTAGGCGGCAGAGTAGCCAGTCGTTGCACATTTTGCTGTATTCATTGCAAATCTTATTGAGGGTAACTTTAAGTCCCATGTGGTGTGATCTTGTCCAACACAAATAGATAATTGCACTTTAAGATCTCTGTTTTTTCGCTCTACTGGATTAGCTTCCGGGTGGTAGACAGGAGTGAACGATTGTTGAATTCCAAGACAATACGTTAATTTTTGCATTACTGCTGAAATAAATTGTGTTCCATTATCAGAATGGAGTCTTCTGGGAATACCAAATCTTAAAAATATTTCATTCATAAGTGTAAGGGCACAGTTTTCTGCTGATGCTATTTTTAAAGGGAATAATTCCGTCCAACGACTACATAAATCCTCCACGATTAAAATCCACTGGTTGCCTCGTGGGGTAACTGGTAGGGGACCAAATAAATCAACTGCTATTATTTCAAATCTACGATTGCTGCACACAGTTTGAAGAAGACCTATTGGTTTTAAGTTGTTTGGCTTATATCTTTTACACTCAATGCACGATTTTACATAATTTGTTATTTCAGCTCTCATTTTTGGCTAATAGTAATGTGGAGTTATTCGACTTATGGTTCTATCGATACCGTAATGGCCGGCTGTAGGGCTGTCATGATAATTAAATAGGATCATGCTACGCATTGATTGAGGTACAACGAGTTGTCCATTTTCAGACTCTTCTGATGAACAGAATCTGTACAAAACACCATCTAACATTATGTAACCTCTGCTCGTGTGTCTGATAACATTTTCATCGTTATTTTCAAATGAATTTATAATTGCTTTTATATCAGGATCTTCCATTTGAGCTTTTCTAAACTCATTAGCTCCTTTTCGTGGAAAATCAACATAAATAGACATACATTCACATTTCATGTCATTTTGGCTTTCAAATGGATATGGTGGTCTTGATAAGGTATCTGCTACTGCATTTTGACGACCTGGAGTGTACTCAAATTTTATATTGTACGTTTGTAATTGTAATGTCCATCTTGCAAGGCGACCTGTAGGGCTTTTTAAACTAAATAACCATCTTAGGGGTTGGTGGTCAGTAAGAACTAATACTTCTGAACCTTCTATGTATCCTCTAAACTTTTGAACTGCCCAAACGACTGCTAAAGCTTCCCGTTCTGTTGTGGAGTAATTTATCTCCGCAGGAATTAATAAGCGACTAGCATATTCAATAGGATGTTCAAATTGCTTCTCCCCCTGGAGTAAAACAGCTCCAATCGCATAGTTGCTTGCATCTGTTTTTAATATAAAAGGCATGTTTTCAATAACTTGTTGCAATATAGGTAGTGACGTTAAAAGTTTTTTCAATGAATTAAAGGCATTTTGTTCTTTTTCAGACCATTGCCAAATAGCATTGTTTTTTGTTAAATCCGATAAAGGTTTTGAAATGTTTGCAAATGAAGGCATAAAACGTCTATACCATGAGCAGGTTTGTAAAAACGATAAGACTTCTTTTGGATTTCTGGGATTTGGACGCATGATAGTGGCATTTGTTTTTTCGGGATCAACTTTTAACCCATCAGCTGTAAGTATGTGTCCCAAATACTTGACTTCCGGTTTGCAAAAGAAACATTTTTCTCGGTTAAGATGAAAACCAAATTGTTTGAGTCTTTTAAACGTTTGTTTTAGATCCGAAATATGTGTTTCTAAATCTTTTGAGCATATGATAATATCATCTAAATATGCTAATATTAAAATGTTTGGTAAACCATTTCGAAATTTGTCAATTAACCTTTGAAAGGTAGCTGGAGCATTTTTTAGCCCAAATGGCATTCGATTAAATACAAAAATTCAAAATGGAGTGGTAAAAGCTGTTTTTTGTTTGTCTTTTTCAGCTATTTTTATTTGCCAATAGCCAGAACGCAAATCTAAAGTTGACATAAAGGGAGTTGTTTTTGCTGAATGTAGAAGATCATCGATTCGAGGTAGTGGGTATGTGTCAGTGGTTGTAATTGCATTTAGGCGACGATAATCTACACATAACCTTACTGAACCATCCTTTTTCGGTATTAAAACTACTGGAAATGCCCAGGGCGATTCCATTTCCTCTATTATACCCTTTTCTAGCATATTATTAATTTCTTGCTTTAATAAAATTTTCATTTTTGGGGAAATTCTGTATGGTGGATTTGAAATTGGGTCATGACAACCTGTTTTAATGTAATGCTCTACTTGTAAAATGGGGACTTCTATATCCTCAAATATATCTTTTTCGGATTGTAATAAATCTTCTATAATTTGTCTCTCATTTTTTGTTAAATGGGGAGCTTCATATGGTTGCAATTTTATGTCAATTGAATTTAATTCAAGGGGTTCAAAAACGTTATCGCAATATTCATTGTATTTCAACTTTTTGAGAGGAGGAAATAAATTTGATGTTTTGGGCGATTCCATATTTTCTGGAATAGAGTTTCCAAAAATTTTCTTTATTCCACCTGGTGAGTATTCATTATTACCTTTCTCAAACCAGGACAAAAAGTCCTTTACTTCGTTTGGCATAACGTTTTCAGACACAGTTATATTGCTAATAACTTGCGGTTGATTTATATTAAATTCAAAGTTTTTAAATGGGTCATCTTTAAAATGCCATGTACGTTGTGCTAGGTCTAAAACAATACCATTCTCTTCCAGGAAATCTATACCAATGAGAGTCCTGTTGCTTGTGGCTTTTGGTAGACAAATAAATTTTATTTTTTTCAAACGATTGCCGATTATAATATCGACAGTTGTAGAGTGTACGATTTCGTTGTGAGGGATTCCGTCAGCTAATACAATTTCAGCACACACCTTTTGAAAAATAACGCCTTTTTTAATAAGCTTTTGATAGAGGAGAAATCCTGCAACACTGGTTCTAGCTGCGGTATCGAAATACGCTTCTCCATTTAAGCCTCCAACGTTTATTTTAACACGGGGGACATTTCGTCCAACCAACGAAGTGTGTAGTGAGTTAAAATCTAACTTTTCCTCTTCACCACTAACATTTTTATTACAGGATGGGCAATTTGAGCGGTAAAATCCTGCTGCGCCACATCCATAGCAATTTAACTTTGTTTCTGGCTCTTTAACCATTTTGTGTTTTTCTGCCTCAATTTTCTTGAAACAATTTTCTGCCAAATGATTCTTTTTTCTACAAAATGTGCATCTAAGAACAGCTTTTTGTGGATTTTCGAGAGGTTTTCCCTTCCCTACTATTTCCTGCTTGTTTTCTGCAACTATCTGATCTACTTCTCTGGCCATACTTAATAGGTCTTGAAATGTACAAATGCTATATCTGGCTACCTTTTCTCTTATCTGAATGTTTAGCTGACCGAATACCATATTAAGCATTGTTTGCACAGACAATTTTTCAGATAATTGTGCGAAAAGTCTTCGTTTCTTGCACACGAAGCTATCTGTGGTTTCAAATGGCCTTTGCTTTTCTGAAAAAATTTCGTTAAAAATTCGCCAATCAGGTTTTGGTGGTGCGAAAGCTTTTCTTAGAAGTTCAATAGCTTCACTAAACGTTTTGGCCTCATGCTTTACACCCTGCCACCATGTAGAAGCATATCCTTCTAATATTAGTGGAAGACTAATTAAGGCATACGTATCGGAAATATTTTCAGCTTCTTTATAAACTAGTATCGTAGCTATAAAATCTTCGATTTTTGTAGAATTACGACCACCACTGAAACGTGCAGTGCAACTACTAAATGTGGACTTTACGTCTTGTCTGACTGTTAGACCACCTAAAAGCTCCCTGAACTGACCATCAGTCAAAACCATATTTACTGGGGTTTGGGATTGGCACAGACTTGATGCCGAAACATTACTTGGGGTCGGTTGAATTCCAACGCCATTTTGTGCTTGGTTTGATACGCTACTTAAAGCAGCACGCGTGTTATTTGGACTATCTGTGATAGTGGAGGTATTACGAGGACTTCGTCTCATTTTCTACGAATCCCAAAAAAATTTTCCGCAAAATAATATTAAAAACACTGTTTTCGGAATAAAATTATGCGTACTTTTGGCTATTAAGGATCAAAACTACCTCGTTAACACAACAACAATAGTTTTCGATGAAAAAAATACAACAACAACGATGATGCAAAAACACAACAACGATGATGAAAAAATATACAACAACAATGTTGAAAATATCACCAAAAAAATAGGATGTGATAATCACTTAGGAGTTCGTCAATTCCAAATAAAAAAATCAGCTCGTAGTCCAAATATAGAATTTCCGTTGGGCGCCAGTTGTAGGAAGGGAGAAATATTCTTCCTTTCTATGATTATTTTATGATTTTTATTTAAGGTTATTAAGTAAATCCTAGCCGGACGATATACGTCTTAGCTGGACTATACTGTAATTATTATTTTATGATTAAGGGACAAGTCAGACTATAAAAGTCCTAAAGTGTCCTCTTAATATTATTTATTTATTTATAGAATGAAACACCCGCTAATTATTTCTAGTCAAATTTTCAAGTTGAGGGTTCATAAGCGAATGAATTTTATTTTCAAAAAATATTTTAACTTAACATCAAAAACAAAATAAATTAAAATAAACCGTTAATCCTTTTAATATTTAAATGAGAATTGAGTACATATAATGAGTGATAATAATGTAACTTGCATTTACAAGAAAGAGAACAAACATAAGAATGCAAATAAAAGAATAATGAAAATAACAATTACATATATGTAAGTAAACAAAAGTCATGATCAAGCAAGTTATAAATTGAGTGAAACAATAAGAGAAACAATAATAATTGAGAAACTAAATACTTGAGTGATGTAATGAGAATAAACATAAACAAAAATAAATGAACTAATTAATAAATCGAGCAAAATATTAAGTTACCAAAACAGAACTTTAAATTAATGAAATCATTATAAAACAAAGTAATAATTATAATTATACAAAATAAATAATATAATAAATAAAAATAATGTTGTTCTGCTACAGATTTTTTTTTTGGAAAATGCTATTTTTGTGGCTACTAGAGGGCGCTAAAGTCAGAGAATTTAAAGCCAATATTAATGAACCAAAAAGCTGGTTCTAAACTGTTTTAGGGAAAAAATTTTCAAAAATTCATTTTTCGATAAAATGCGTCAAAGTTTCGTTTTTTTAATACCTCTGAATATTGGTAAATTAAAACTATTATTATTTTTTAAATATAGTGATTCGAATATATATATATATATATATATATATATATATATATATATATATATATATATATATATATATATATATATATATATATATATATATATATGTATATTATTGCTCAAATTTACACATATTTTTTATTTAAAACCTAAAAATTCCTTAAAATTGATGAAGGATATAAAAAAAATTATAAAATTTTTTTTTTTTTATTATTAAGTTTATGTAAGTTTTACAGTTATTTAACAGATTAAAAAATAATTAGAGCCTATTTTTTGCCACAACTTTAAAAAAAGTTAAATTGAAAAAGTGTCTGATTTTTCGTTTTTACTTCAATTTTAAAGAGTTCTTAATGTTGACGTAATTTAGTTTGCTAAATTAAAATAAAATAATTATGAAAATTATTTCGAAATTTAAAAGATAACTAAGAAATTGAAAAATATATTTTTTGGACCTAATTATTACGTTAAAAATCCTCCAGATGGCGCTAATTATAGAGCATTTTTAAATTTTAATACAAAAATTATATGAGTTTGATGGAGTATTAAAAAAAATTATACAATTTTTTTTGCTTGATTCTAAAATTTAGTATTGTTTTTTAATATATAAAAGAAGAATTACTTCCTATTTTTTTCCACAACTAAAAAAAAAATAATAAATCAAAAAATTTATAAATTTCCTTTTATTACACAAAAGTGAAAAAATTCTTTATGTTGAAATATTTCGTGTTAATGAATCGATATTGCTTTAAAATTTAACAAAATATTCAAAACTAAAAAAAAGTAAAAATTTTGGACCGGAAATCGGGTGAAATTATACAAATCAATGATTTACCGAACATAAAATGTGAGTGCTGAAATTAAAATAATATTTAAAAATTATAGGGCTTGGGGGAGGTGGGTATGCCTTTGACCAATATTTTGGAAGAAAATGCGTTTTTCACATTTAAGAATATATGGGAGGTAGGCGTGTTCTTGCTTCGATTTTTTCAAAACTTTGCATATTTTTACTCTGTATCTAAGGTAATATATGTGCCAAGTTTCAATTTCCTGCGACACCTCCTTCTATTTTTATAAACTTAATAACGGCGTGTTGGCCAGAAATGCGTTTTTCTCATTTCAATATATATGGGAGGTAGGCGTGTTCTTGTTCCGATTTAAATAAAAATTGGCAGGATCATAAATAATCTATATTTAACTGCAATCATAAGTTTTGGTGGAATTCTGACCAGTATTCACGCAGTAAATAGTTTCAGAATATATGGGAGGTGGGCGTGTCCTTGCTCCGATTAAAAAATAAATCAGAAGACGTGTAAACAATCTATTTTTAATGGCTGTTTAAAAATAGATTGTTTTTTAACTTCAGGCTATATGGGAGGTATTTATTCATTCTAAGCTTAAAATAATATGTGTACTAAATTTCAATTTGCTACGACATCTCCTTCTATTTTTGTCCCATCGTTGTATGGGATCAAAGCACTGTGCGTCGTGGTCAAAATGGCATTAACCAATTTTTTAATAACAACATTTTATGCAATTTCGAAAATTTTCCCCAAATTTCAAAATTTTGTTCTGAATTTTTTCCGTGTAGATCATTGAAAAATATCTATAAGAATCATTTCAATGATTAAAATTAATATTATGAAAAAAACTAGAGTCGGTTAAGAGCGACCATATGATACCCACCATTCTGTATGAGCCAAAAATTAAGCCTGTGTTCAATTGTAGGCCAACACTTTTACTAAATCTAAAATAAAATATACAAATACAGAACAATGCATTGATAGTAACATTTATATGATTTTATGCCCTTAAGGGTGGTTCCCAGAAGTGGGTTTATATGGGAGCTATGGTAAATTATAGACCGATTCTCATAAATTTTGGCGAGGTTGTTTCTACTTATTTGTGTCGAATATTAACTTGATACTATCATTCGTATGGGATTTACGCACGTTAAAGTGATTTTCGGAAGAGGTGATTTATATGGAATTTATGGTCAAATATGGACCAATAATGGACCGATCATAACCAATTACAATAGGCTTTGTCCTTGTGTCAAAATAATTATTTGTGCTAAATTTCATCATTATATCTTTAAAATTGCGACTTGTACTTTGTTCACAAAGTTTACATGGACAGACTGCCAGCCAGCCGACCAGACGGACGGACGGACATCGTTGAATCGAACGGTATACTTTAAGGTGGGGGTCCGATAATTATTTCTGTGCGTTACAAATATCAGCACAAACGCATTATACTGCAACCAATTATGGTGGTGTAGGGTATAAAAAAAAATTAAAGAAATGTCTTTTATATCGGCTACAGCTGCATTCATCTCCAAACTTATTTCGCTTGCTGACAACTATCGCGAAGCATAAATAATGTTAATATAAGCTTAGTACTAAAATTCAGATGGCCTTAAAATATTTTAAGGACTTATAATTGTATGGACCAAAAAACATTTTCTTAACCTCAAAAATCAAACCCACATATTTTGCATTATAGTTAAAATTTTGGAATTATAAAATCAATTTTTGATGTTAAATTTATCATCAAATAAGAAACAATTTAAAAATTTTGCTAAAATTTACTTTTAAAAAATTAAAATCGCACTTTTTGTTAAGAATACTATTTAAACGTCTATATTTTCCAAACTAAAACCGATATACGCTTAATTTTTTCCGCAAACGAAACCTCATAATTTTGCAAGATTTTAAACCATAAAATTCTAAGAAAATTACCCAAAGAAAGTATGGGTCTAAAATGAAAACATAGCTCCCGCCGAGAGAGTTTAAGGTATTTCAAAAAAATTTCATAGATTTAATGGAAAACAACACGTTATCACTAAATCCAAACATAATATACTATTAATTTGAGCTTATTTTAAAGGACATTTAATAAGCTTTAAGAATCTGCTTTAATTTTGTTAAAATTTATATTACTATCCCTTGTTTTATTAAAGGTTTGATTATGAAAAAAATAAACTAGCAACGTCTGGTATATCACTACAAAACACAAATATACACGCAAAGAAAAAATATGGTTCTTGTGACCATAAACTAAGAGCAACATACTATGATTGTAATATATGATTCCAGGTTACAATAAGTATATTTGTACGTAATCATTATTATGATTCCAATTTATAATTTATTAGTAAGGTTCATAACCTTATTAATAAATTTTAGTAAGTTTTATAACCTTTTCTTAAGTATTTCATCATGTTTTTATCATTTAATAATTCCATGTTATCATATATATAAACTAATTTCATCAACATGCCATTTTATCATATATATAAAATAATTTTATCATATATGTAATTCCATTTTATCATATATATTATTCCATTCTATCATACATATGAACTAATTCCATCATAAGTATAATTCCATTTTATCATATATATAATCCCATGTTATCACATATATAATTCCATTTTATCATATTCATATACATTCATCATACTGAATAAAAACAAAACTTGTCAATTTATATTTGTTCATATATAAACTAAATGAGAATTATAACTACTTTACTGATACACAAAAATGTGTATTCAAAAGGCAGTAAAAGTTAATGGCTTAATGGTTGTAGAATTAACCAAATTTTTAAAATGAAATGAATGGTTATGTAATTAACTAAATTGTTGTAGAATTGACTAAATGATTGGATTTATTCATAAATATGATTTTTTAAACATATTTAAATACATATTATAATTCAGTGAACCATATTAAAATTTTGATTGTGGGTAATCTTTAAATGATTAAACAGAATCATAAACGTTGATATCATGAACACAGTATATTTAAATCAATGAAAAACGGCTATATAATCATTGAATAGTTGTGGTGATCATGCTGTAACCATGTTTTTTCTCTGCGTGTAGTTGCTCTTTTCGGACTTATTTATCCCATTTTTTCTTAAACCTTATTTGATAACAAATAAATTATTATGTTCCCGCTAAATATTGCTCAGGAAATATGGCACATTGGTCTTGCATCGATATTACATATTAATTTTTGTACACAGAAAAAAGTCACCAATTAACAAATATATATGAAAATAATTCATTCAATTATAAATTTGTTTAAATTTGCACCTCTCACCAAAATGATTATATCAATTACTAAAAACTGTAAAAAATACAAAACAGAAAAAAATTCCCAATTAATAAATTAATTAAATCAAGCAAGTTGATTGGATGAATTAAAAAGGTATATATGATATAAAAGTATAGTTAAATTTTATTTTTATTTCATTTTTGCTTGAATAAATTTATTAAATTTCGATGCAAAATGAAACAACTATGTTAATTGAAAAAAAGACCGTAATAATTTTTTCTGTGTACGAATTACGAACTTTAAAAAAGAGAATGATTTTGCTGAGCTCCTTTCTTCACTTTTAAAAGGTATAGTTTAGTAATCATCTGTGAAAGTTATCAACAAATAGTAATTAGAATTCAATATCATTAATAGTTCTAGTCATTGTAGAAATTTACTGTTTATGCAATTTGTAAAAACGTGGTGTTAAACATTTGCTTTGTTAATTTCTTAAAAGAAAATAATAATAATAAAAAATTCACTTTAAATTATAGAATCATCAGCGATGTTAATTGACTCTTCCAGGCCATGTTTTCTGAATAATCAAAACGATAGTATCATTGGCATACCAAGTGCTTTAAAAGTAAAACAAACATTTCGTTGTAGGTTTTATCTGATTTTGAATCAATTTTGTTGGTAAATATGCTTCCACCTTTGGGTGCTTAAGATGAAAAAAATCTTTCTACTGACGATCTATAACTCTTTTGAATAGCCAAAGCTGTATAGGGAGGTTTATGTCCAGACAAATAGTGCATTTCCGCTGGTTAACAAAAGCTAGTAGAATCTTGCGCTTATATGTTAAAATTTTCAAAATAAGGCTCGAGATATAGCTTTCTAAGACTTAAGGTTTAACCTTTATTTATAAAAAAAAATGTGGAATGCCATTTTGAAGGTGCTCTCATTACCTATTATTTGAAACCTAACTGGGATCTGTGTCTTGAGTAGTTTTTGAGATAGCAGCATTTATGTCAAAACACTGTTGTTAAATTAAAACGATTTTCCTCAATTTCCAAGATTCCATTATGTCTCTCGGCGGCAGCTAGGTTTTGATTTTAGACCCATATCTTCTTAGGCAAGTTTTCTTAGAATTTATTTTAGATTACATTTTTGCTATACACCTACAGTGGTGGCCTCGAATTTAAGACACGACATGTAACGAACTAAGTTGTGATAATTATTACAACCCTGCAATATAAAATTAGATTTTGTTAATTTTTCAGTGTACCCTGTAATGTTAAGATCAATTACCGTTATTTGGTTTTGTTTGTGTATACATTTTGTTGCTGTTTTTATTATATTTTCGTAAAAACGTGCTTTTGAAGCTGGTCACGAATTTAAAACATATAAGAAATATTTGGTTTTTAAGTGATTTTTTGGTGTTTTTTGAAGCTAAAAGGTAAGTAATGAATGTTTTATTCCATTTAATGTTAGAATACATCAAAATATTTAGTTAGAAATGGCCAGAGGTACTTGGAGTTCGGATGCCGAGCGAAAATTGATCCAACAAATGAATACTGATGGAAAAACAGTAATGGAAATTTCCAAGCTACTAAAATGTTCCAGATCCAAGATTTACAATGCACTGGAACACATCAAGCAACATGGCACTACCAAAAATGTCAAACAGCACCCTAGAGCCCGAAAAACTACACCCAGGGAGGATAGCTTAATTTATAAATCAGCTGCTAAAGATCCTTTCAAGAGCTCAAGTAAAATTAAAAATGAGATTTCATCGGATTTTGGTATTAATATATCGTCCAGGACAATAAGAAGACGTCTGAATGAGAAGAACTTACGTGGGTGTATTGCACAACGTAAACCACTTGTGTCAAAAAAAAATATTAAATCCCGACTAGCGTTTTCAAGAGAAAATCTCAATAAGCCGATGACATTTTGGAAAAATATACTTTGGAGCGACGAGTCGAAGTTTTGTCGCTTTGGTTCTGATGGAAAACAGTACGTATGGCGTCCTCCAAACCTGGAGCATCACCCAAAGTACACCCTTAAAACGGTTAAGCATGGTGGTGGAAATGTCATGGTGTGGGCAGCATTTTCCTGGCATGGTGTAGGTCCCATTCAGAAGATTATCAATAAAATGGACCAGCATATTTACAAAAACATACTGACAAGCATCATGATACCATTCGCTGAAGACAACATGCCTCTAATGTGGAAATTTATGCATGATAATGACCCTAAGCACACTTCACGCCTAGTGAAGAGTTGCTTAGAGGAAAATAATATCACAGTTCTGAAATGGCCAGCTCAATCCCCGGATCTCAATCCAATTGAGAACTTGTGGAATGATGTTGAGGAGCATGTACGAGCAGTAAAGCCAAAAAATTTGACTGATTTATGGGAAGAAATTCAAAAGGCTTGGTATGCCATTCCAAAGGAGCGCTGTATGGCCTTAGTTGAAAGTTTACCCAGGAGATGCGCTGCTGTGATTCAAAATAAAGGATTTCCCACCAAATACTAATATTGTTTTATGAAGCTGAGCTTTACTTTTGTGAATTAACTTTTATTTTGCCTATGTCCTAAATTCATGACCAGGCTTAAACTTGTATTAATCTGTATAATATGTAAATAAAAATTGGAAACTAAATATAGGTAACAAACTATTGTTGATTTTTTTTCATAACATTACTAGGATCTTTAAAAAATAACATGGATCTAAAATTTGTTCGATAAGATGTAAAAATTATCAGAAATATATAAGTGAAATGTCGTGTCTTAAATTCGTGGCCACCACTGTATCTACAAAAAGAATTGGCCCACCTTAATAGATACCGGATGTCAAAATACCCAAAAATTTATTCAGGAAAAAGTTTATTTTAAAAGTATATTTTTCTTCATTGAAATCATCAACCAGTCGTAGTCAGAAAATACATCTAATGTAAAATATCTTTTTTGTTGATCCCAACTTTGAGTTTTGAGAATTTTACAAATAAATTTAAATAATTTCTTCAAAATTTACAAAGTTCGAATAGGGCTTGTTTGAAACTGTTGCAACAATCAAATCATAAACGTATTTTTGGCAAATATAAACATTAAATGCACGCAAAGAAAAAATATGGTTCCTGTGACCATAAACTAAGAGCAACATACTATGATTGTAATATATGATTCCAGGTTTCAATAAGTATATTTGTACGTAATCATTATTATGATTCCAAGTTATAATTTATTAGTAAGGTTCATAACCTTATTAATAACTTTTAGTAAGTTTTATAACCTTTTCTTAAGTATTGCTTTCAATTTCATCATGTTTTTATCAGTTAATAATACCATGTTATCATATATATAATTCCATTTTATCATATATATGAACTAATTTCATCATATATATAATCCCATTTTATCATATTTATGATCCCATATTTTCATATTGATATTCATTTGTACCACGATATGTGGTACAATCATCATACTGAATAAAAACAGAACTTGTCAATTTATATTTGTTCATATATAAACTAAATGAGAATTATAACTACTTTACTGATACACAAAAATGTGTATTCAAAAGCCATTAAAAGTTAATGGTTGTAGAATTAACCAAATTTTTAAAATGAAATGAATGGTTATGTAATTAACTAAATTGTTGTAGAATTCAATAAATGATTGGATTTATTCATAAATATGATTTCATATAAACATATTTAAATACATATTATAATTCAGTGAACCATATTAAAATTTTGATTGTGGGTAATCTTTAAATGATTAAACAGAATCATAAACGTTGCTATCATGAACACAGTATATTTAAATCAATGAAAAACGGCTATATAATCATTGAATAGTTGTGGTGATCATGCTGTAACCATGTTTTTTCTCTGCGTGTACATATCCGAGATGACCAACTGTAGCCCACCTCACAAATTTAATTAAGATATCTTTAACAGATCAAAAGCTACGCAATTATTTCCAAAGAAAAACAGCGTTTGGGATGATCCACTGTGCAGTCGCCTCTAATAAAAAAAAAAAAAATAATAATAATAATAAAAAAATGCAGATAACTTGAACTACCTTGACGCATTTATATTTAGCAGTGAGTTTAGTTTTTTTTTGTTTTTTTTTTTTAATTTAATTTAGATCAATGAACTTAGACAACTCGTTCGAGCCTACTTAAATGGTATTAATAACAAAATATATTTATTATTATTTACGTATTGCATTCCATCGAATTTATTTAAATCTACACATACTACTATATATATAAAATTTGCTTCAATAATTAAATCAATATTAAAATGAAATATCAATAAATATCTTCTTATTTATTGTAGATTTTTTTTGGAAATTAATTTGACATTTCTTTTTCTTTTTTGGTAAATAAGAATTCTTGTTAATATTATTTAAATAACTGACATTTAATTAAATCACAAATATTTAAAGGTTTTTTTTAAAAATAGAAAAAAATCAAACAAACAATAAAATACACACAATCTAATTAATTGTTATAGCTGTTAAATAAAAAGTTAATTGTAATAATTTATCAATAAAATTGTTTTTCTTTTTGTAAATTTTATATTAATTGTTCTGGTTTTTCCACGACTTAAAAGCTTAAAATTCACAACGCCTGATTAGTAAAACAATTAAAAATTGTTGTTACATTTAAGTAGTTTTAATCAAAACAATGATGTTTTTGTATTGTTGGTTTATTTTTTTGGGAAGATTTTTTAAGCTAAAACGATGGAAGGTGTGAAATAATTTAACATAAACATTATTTGTTTAACTGCACCTATTTTGTTCTCTAATGTTTTTATTTGTTTTTTTGCATAAAATTTTAATTCAAATTGAACAAATGATCATTTGACTTGTTTGTGAAAAATCAATACAATTATCTTTTTGACCCTAGTTGAATGTTGATAAATTTAATTTTTTTTTCTTGGTCCAATAAAGACTGCAACTTAAAATGATAATCTTAAACATGGAAGTCGTGTTAACATGACCTAGACAAGTTGGTGTTGGTGAAGAGGCAGGGAAGGGGAGTAATAGAAAGCTAACAAGCTTGAGTTAATTTTAGTAGAGTATGAAATGAAATTTTAAGTGGAAAATGGCATGAGGATAAGAATTTAAAAGATGGCTGGCTAAGTTAAAGTTACATAAAGGTAATATAGGTAGTTAAATTTTAGGTAATACTAAATTAGCCCTGTTAAATAAACAAATTTGTTTATTATTTTTTTATATTGATAAATAAAATATGCAAAAGATTTGTAGTAGTAACAATTATTTAAATTAGCTAATGTTTGTTTAACATAGGTCGACCTTTAAGATATTTAAGTGCCCTTTTATAAGTTTGTTCATAGTTGCAGGAAATATTGTGAGCCAGAAACTGTTGATTTTGTTAATTAACACAATGGAGTTTTTTCATTTTTGGATAGGTATGAGATAAAAATGGTTGCCAAAATAAAAGTGAAAAAAATGTTCTTCAATATTTATTTTTATTGAAAATTCCAAAAAAAGAAAAATATATATATATATATTGTATATTATTTTTCTCTAATTTAGGTCCTGTCTTTATGAATCGTAAAATTAAATCCGTTTCGACAAATTGTAGAAAGCGAACAACATTTGTAACAAAAATTTTTTCATACATAAAAAATCGACATACGCAATAAAACCACTTACACAGTTTTTCTCCAGGACGTCAAATTTCAAAGTTTTGAAAACTTTATCTACCTAATATGGATGTCAAATAAAAGCTAAGAGTTTCTTGGCTTTCAATTGTTGTCAGTGTTGTCAAAACCTAAGTGGGAAAAAGTGCTAAAATTTACTAAGAAAAGTGCTAGAAAGTGCTAAAAATTAAGAAAGGTGCTAGAAAAATGTGCTAAAAACAAAAACTCTTTGTATTTGTTTAAAAAAGAAGACATATTAATTATTTTCAGAGTTAAAGCTAAAAGAACATTAAATAAAATAATAAAAATACATTCTGAAAATGATTCTTTAGAAATTAAAAAAAAAAAAAAAAAAAATGTTTGGGTGGATTTTTTTTTTTTTTAAATTTCTAATTTTATCATAAGTTAAACAAGTATGTGTTATCTGAATAATGTTTACCGAAAATTTGATTTTTTAAATTTCATTTATTATTAAAAACCAAATAGAGTATAAACTCGAGAATATAAATAATTATTGCAGACTTAAATCCAGATTGTCGAAATGCTTTTTTCTGGTCCAACTTTGTTAAAAATTCTATTTAATATGTGAAACACTTTGAGTAGTTGATTAATCTACTGAATAATTAAGTACTGACAATCTTAAAAGAGTTTTGTGGGTATCAACATAATATTAGGCAAAAAAAAGAAAAACTAATTATTTTTTATTTAAAAGATATGAACCATAAAACCAAAGAGTAACAAGAGACAAAACTAATTATCAAAAACCTAATTCGGTTGTCAAAACCCTAAAGGCTCCATTACTCTACCGTAAATGTAAATGTAAAATCGTAAATGTAACTAGAAACGTAAATGGATGCTTACTCAAAAAACGTAAATGTAGCCAGTACTTTGTTGTTGTTTTGTACATATCAATATCAATGATATAAATTACACATTTTTTCAGTAAATCAAATTCAGCTTAAAAATCGCTAGATTTATTGGTTTGTATTTTAGCGACTTGTATACAAAACGAAATTTGTGCTTTTATGACAAAAATTTTAAATTTTAATTTATTGATTTAACTCCGCACTTTATTTAAATTATTTGAACAAGTTTTTTCCGTAGAAAACAGCAAAACAAATTGTTCAATTATAAACTTATTATATCGATTTTTTACGCAGATTTAGTATATTGAAATAAAAAGCTGTCAACACTGTCCTTTCAGCTGTCACGTAAAAACGTAGAGCGACCTAATTTGATTAGGTTGCTACGTAACATTTACGTTTTTGAGTACACATACACACATAACTCTCATAAAGAAAACGTGTCAGCTGATTCGCTACATTTACATTTACGGAAGAGTAATGAAGCCTTAACTCATGCAACAAAAAAATACATGTAATCAAATACATTTTGTTGTTGCCAAACGAAAATAAAAACACATTTTTATTTACAAAACAACAATTTTGTTTAATTGTCAATCGATTCGTCTCTATTTGTTACTTTATGCATAAAACAATGTATTTATGACAGAAATAGAGATGTCAGAAATTGACTAAAAAAATATTTACTAAGCCAACGATATAATTCAATAAAATTTTTAGATAGTTTTGTAAATCAATATAAAATTGAAATTTATTAAAAGTCCACTAAAAAGAATTTATTAATTCTTAAAGAAGTGGTTGATGATCACCTTTTCGGAAACTCCTAGGTGTGATTCAAACGTGAGTTCAAACGCTATTAAACTGTTTGTAGCTTCAATATCGTAGTCCAATATAAACGTAGCTAATATTTTGAAAATATTTTGACTAAAATGTTACAAATAATGACTTTATTCCTATTTTAAGGTAGGTTTAAATTTAGCTTGAAAAATTAACTTTGGTCCAGTAAGTTTCAATTTCTTGTTTATTAATTTCGATTTCATGTAATAGATTAGTCCAGACGTTCTCATACATAACAAAGAATATTATTTGTAGCTTTCATAATTCTTCTCATAACTTTTAATTTTAATATTATGTCAAATTTCTATGAGACAAATTCCGTTGTCTATACACCCAGAGAAATATCAATCACATACGTGTTGAAAACGATACCATTCTGTGTCAATAGTGAATCTACACCGTATGTGTTTAAATTAAACACTGCGTGTTCAATTCTTATTGAAAATCGATACCTAATTGGCACCAAGTTGAAACCATTTCGGTATCAAATTGTTAAATTACATATGTTTTCTATTAAATTTGTTAACGAAAGGTATTAAAAAGCTGTTACAGTAAATTACCAATGTAACCACAACCGTTGTTGATTTTGAATCGAATTTTTTCCCTTAGTGTACTACTGACAACTTATAACGAATAGGTACATATTTAAAATGTCTAAATTATTATATTAATCAGTTTTCACTAATTGTTTTTTAGTGCAGACATTTTATTAAGATGCTTAATTAAATGAATGCCATAAAGTATTCCCAAATAAACCGTTTTATATATTGTACACAAAAACATACTAATGGAATTGTCGTAAAGTTTTAATTCCTAGCCGAATTTTTAGTTAAATTTTGTTTAAAAATGACAAAAGTGTATAAATTTTTGCTAAAATTCAAGCAGTTTTCTTCCATTTAAGTGCTTTTAAAATTCCCGGGAAGGCGGGAAATGAAAAATGTTAAAAAAAAAAAAATGTTTGGGTGGATTTTTTTTTTTTTTTTTAATTTCTAATTTTATCATAAGTTAAACAAGTATGTGTTATCTGAATAATGTTTACCGAAAATTTGATATTTTTAATTTCATTTATTATTAAAAACCAAATAGAGTATAAACTCGAGAATATAAATAATTATTGCAGACTTAAATCCAGATTGTCGAAATGCTTTTTTCTGGTCCAACTTTGTTAAAAATTCTATTTAATATGTGAAACACTTTGGGTATTAAGTTAAAATTTACTTCAACTAACATTCCATATTTTAAACATTTTATCTAAAAAAAAGTTGATTTTACTCCTTTTACTGAAGCATTTGTGGAACAAACTTAGTTGTAAATGAAGGAATTAAACTAGAATCAAAATTTAGATTAAATTATATCATTTCTTATTGTGTTTTCTAGGTTATACTTAGGGAATGCATCCCGGGATTTCCCGTACCGGGATTAAACATTTTTTATTTCCCGCCTTCCCGGGAATTTTAAAAGCACTTAAATGGAAGAAAACTGCTTGAATTTTAGCAAAAATTTATACACTTTTGTCATTTTTAAACAAAATTTAACTAAAAATTCGGCTAGGAATTAAAACTTTACGACAATTCCATTAGTATGTTTTTGTGTACAATATATAAAACGGTTTATTTGGGAATACTTTATGGCATTCATTTAATTAAGCATCTTAATAAAATGTCTGCACTAAAAAACAATTAGTGAAAACTGATTAATATAATAATTTAGACATTTTAAATATGTACCTATTCGTTATAAGTTGTCAGTAGTACACTAAGGGAAAAAATTCGATTCAAAATCAACAACGGTTGTGGTTACATTGGTAATTTACTGTAACAGCTTTTTAATACCTTTCGTTAACAAATTTAATAGAAAACATATGTAATTTAACAATTTGATACCGAAATGGTTTCAACTTGGTTCCAATTAGGTATCGATTTTCAATAAGAATTGAACACGCAGTGTTTAATTTAAACACATACGGTGTAGATTCACTATTGACACAGAATGGTATCGTTTTCAACACGTATGTGATTGATATTTCTCTGGGTGTATAGACAACGGAATTTGTCTCATAGAAATTTGACATAATATTAAAATTAAAAGTTATGAGAAGAATTATGAAAGCTACAAATAATATTCTTTGTTATGTATGAGAACGTCTGGACTAATCTATTACATGAAATCGAAATTAATAAACAAGAAATTGAAACTTACTGGACCAAAGTTAATTTTTCAAGCTAAATTTAAACCTACCTTAAAATAGGAATAAAGTCATTATTTGTAACATTTTAGTCAAAATATTTTCAAAATATTAGCTACGTTTATATTGGACTACGATATTGAAGCTACAAACAGTTTAATAGCGTTTGAACTCACGTTTGAATCACACCTAGGAGTTTCCGAAAAGGTGATCATCAACCACTTCTTTAAGAATTAATAAATTCTTTTTAGTGGACTTTTAATAAATTTCAATTTTATATTGATTTACAAAACTATCTAAAAATTTTATTGAATTATATCGTTGGCTTAGTAAATATTTTTTTAGTCAATTTCTGACATCTCTATTTCTGTCATAAATACATTGTTTTATGCATAAAGTAACAAATAGAGACGAATCGATTGACAATTAAACAAAATTGTTGTTTTGTAAATAAAAATGTGTTTTTATTTTCGTTTGGCAACAACAAAATGTATTTGATTACATGTATTTTTTTGTTGCATGAGTTAAGGCTTCATTACTCTTCCGTAAATGTAAATGTAGCGAATCAGCTGACACGTTTTCTTTATGAGAGTTATGTGTGTATGTGTACTCAAAAACGTAAATGTTACGTAGCAACCTAATCAAATTAGGTCGCTCTACGTTTTTACGTGACAGCTGAAAGGACAGTGTTGACAGCTTTTTATTTCAATATACTAAATCTGCGTAAAAAATCGATATAATAAGTTTATAATTGAACAATTTGTTTTGCTGTTTTCTACGGAAAAAACTTGTTCAAATAATTTAAATAAAGTGCGGAGTTAAATCAATAAATTAAAATTTAAAATTTTTGTCATAAAAGCACAAATTTCGTTTTGTATACAAGTCGCTAAAATACAAACCAATAAATCTAGCGATTTTTAAGCTGAATTTGATTTACTGAAAAAATGTGTAATTTATATCATTGATATTGATATGTACAAAACAACAACAAAGTACTGGCTACATTTACGTTTTTTGAGTAAGCATCCATTTACGTTTCCAGTTACATTTACGATTTTACATTTACATTTACGGTAGAGTAATGGAGCCTTTAGGGTTTTGACAACCGAATTAGGTTTTTGATAATTAGTTTTGTCTCTTGTTACTCTTTGGTTTTATGGTTCATATCTTTTAAATAAAAAATAATTAGTTTTTTTTTTTTGCCTAATATTATGTTGATAACCACAAAACTCTTTTAAGATTATCAGTATTTAATTATTGGGTAGATTAATCAACTACTCGAATTTCATTTTCTCCCTACATTTACAATCCTGTTTCAAATCTGCTAATGCAAAGAATCATATCCTATTTGGGTCTCAGTTGATCAGCTAATGAGAGTATTGATAATTATAATTTTTAGTCCGGGATCCCGGGAAGTCGAAAAATTGTTCACGCTTTCCCGGGAAATCAAAAAGTATAGAGTTATGGAATGTTAGGAAATGCCGTCCGGATTACCGAATAATCCAGATTATTGAGTTATTATATTCATGAATTTTTTTGATTTTCAAAAATGCCTTAAAAAGGCTAAAATGTTTATTATTTCAACAACGAAGACAATAATTTATTATTTCCTATTATTAATTTTATGTGTACAGAATCATCGATTTAAGCATTTTTATGTTTTTATCCGCAAAAAAAAAAAATAAAGATTTTTTATATTTAACAGAAATTTTCGCAAGCGGCGCTTCACACTCTAAATCTTAAATAACTTAACAAATTTTATGGACTTACTTCTAATAGAAATTATTTATGAATATAATTATAAAAATTTTTGAAAATGCTTAATGAAAAAGGAATTATAGTTCAAAAATAACAAAAAAATCACTTTAAAATATTGGCGTATTTTTCAAATGAAATATAATACAAATTTGTATGGTATTTTTATTATTATTATTATATTTTTTTTTGGACAATTTTTCATTAGGTCGTTTTGCTGGCAGGCGTTCTACGTTTTGTTTATAAATGTATTACAATTTCTTTTTAAAAATATAAAAAAATAACGACAACTATAAAAAAATAAGCCTTAAAATTTGTTTCTCAACTCCTCGCAACACTGACCAAGAGTTAAAGTATAAAATAAAATTACATTCTTTTCACACCAACTAATCAATTAGTCTACAATTATGCTTTAACTTTGGGTTAAAATTTTATCAGTAAACAGCCTTAATGATTTCTTATGATGTTTTAAATTGGGTAAATTGTTGTTTAAATATGTACTTATAAATATTTTAATTTTCAAGAAGATTCAAAAATTATTAAAATTTTGTTTTATTTTGATTAATGACATCGATGTAAACTTGATATTATTTTATCATAATTATTTCTTATAACAAAAAAATTGTACGATAGTTTAATATACTGCAGTTTAGTTGCAGTTTTAATTTAAAAACAAAACTACAAATTATTTTTTAAAAAATGTGCAAAAAGTGCTTAAAAAAATGCCAAAAATAATTCGAAAAGTGCTAGAAAAAGTGCCAGATGCTAGATTCACTTTTTTGGTGCTAAACGAGCTTAAAAAGTGCTAGATCTAGCACTAAAAGTGCTAAATTGGCAACACTGATTGTTGTTGAAGAATCGAAAATTGTTGGAAATAAATCTGTAACTTCTAATCGGCTGGTTGGATTTAGATAAAATTTCACAAATGCATACATACCAATGCATCGAAGTTTCGGCCCTATAAAATATATTGTCTTTATGTATAAAACAGAATTTATTTAGAAATGTAGTCTATATGTAGTTCTGATTTTTGGGATTAAAATAATTTTTTTTTTTTTTAAACTTTGTTTTAGTTTCCGCCTATAATAAAATCTTTGTTAGTGAATATATCTTAATAAAATTGTCGGTAATTCTTAACTTTATCATTCGAAATAAGTCTAAAAAAATTTAAAAAATGTACTATAATCCCAAAAATTTTTTTTTGGAATTTATCCTATAAATTCCAAATTAAAAATCCGTTAGCAAACACTTAAGAATACATCAATTTTTCCGAAACTGCGTTCGGTTTGCAGATTTATCTCGCAAACTCTTTTAGAAATTTTTAATTTTCCCTCGAAGCTCCAGACATATTTGTGTTCTTTAATAATATCATTGCAAAACGAATAAAAAAACGTTTGCGGGGTCTCCATAAATACCTATCGTTTCTTAATAAAAAAACTACCCAACCACTTTTTAACTGATTGGGCAACATGAGGCCGGGCCTGGTCATGAGGAAAAGTTATAGACTCGTGTCTAAACGCATATTCTGGCCCTTATTTTCAATGCTCTTTTCATAATCATCAACTGTGTTCAGCACATAATAGATCTCATTAAATACAGAACATTGCGTGGGTAACATGGTGCCAATATCCCCTCTTCATCGTCCGTAACAATTCGATGCTTTTTCATAAATTCAAGTTGTTTTAAAATCAAAAAATTGCTACTTTGTAAATATACTCCCAATTATTTTGTTATCATTTTTTGCATTTGGAATAACTTATGATCGAGCAAAACCTTCATTTCATAATTTTCAAACTTTTTTTGCTTATCGAAATCGCCACTTTAAAATTGCTTCAACTAAAGCACTAAAATACGATTGGTTTCCATATCATTTTTATTAAAAGTAATATTTCTTCTATTCCTCGAGAAACACTTATGAGTACTAAACGATATACACGAGAACTTAGTGACTTTGTTAGATACTTTAGTAACTTAATTGGTTCTTTGGTTCTTTATATTTTAGACCTATTCGTGCACTACCTAAAACATTGCTACGGACCCGCATTTGGGAACACATGGTCTACTTTATATCTAAATTTCTAAATTACTTCTTGATACATAAACTTCAAGTTCGTGAAATTGAGTTACTTCTATGGAATGAGTTCATTAATCGATTGGAATGATTAAAGTAGGGTTGTCTGGACAGCTAAATATGTGGTGGATATCATGGAGACCCTGACCATATCTGATATATATTAGGTACCAGTAGCAATTAAGCATATTACTTAGTTGTGCCAGAAATACTTATGTACTCTTGTTTTCCGTTGAAGGTTCTTATCGTTGTCTGCGATAAGCGTTGGGTGGCCCCAAAATATGCCATTCATACGGTAAATTGCAACTGCGGCGTCTCTATGAATGTCCTTTAGAGCTGCGATCAAACGGATCCTACACATACCATAGGTATGGTATGTGTAGGATCCGTTAGGTTAACCTCTTCAATGACAGCTCAGGAGGAACTGCTGACTTAGTATTATGTTTCTTAACCAGTAAAAAGTTTGCTTCCTCATGTATGTGGCGGGGTGAAGTAATTTGTAGGCAGCCGCAATGGGGCAGTCGTTGTCAAAAGATATCGCAACAAGTTTCGGTGGAGGCGTTGGAAGTTTCGGCTGATAGAAGTTAACAATGACAGAGCTCCGACCCGGCCACTCAAATAATTTACAATTAATCTCTTTAAGTAGTTTGACATTGTAGACTACAGGATATCCTAAAAGATACTGGCATGGCTGGCAGTATAGAAGTCCTTCTACAGGTCAAGTGCCACGATAATAGTCGGTTCTCATATCCTTTCCAGTCTTAAGGTAACGCCTTGAAAATCAATTAAATCTGTAATAATATCCTCAAGACCATGTTAATTCCGTTAACCACATGAAGTGTATGAATATCTTTTGGAGTTTGTTTAAATATTTTTACATCTTTTGGAGGTAGTATGTCTGTGCTTTTTTAAAATTTCTTGAAGCACTCTAAATTTATAAAAGGACATTGATATCGATACAGTTGGTAAAATTGATATCGATCATCATGGTAAAATTTTTATTGAATTCCTAATTTCTTAAACTTAATTCAAATAATGTTTTGTACCAAATCTCTTCAAAATAATTTAGCTGCGATAACTTAAACTGCTTATATTTGCTACAATTGAAAAGTTTTAGATTCAAGAACAAGAAACTACTAATATGGTCTTTTATCTGACTGTCCCACGATGTCAAACATAACATTAATTTCGACAAATAGTATGGTAAACAATTTGAAATTTATTTGTTATTTTTCATATAAATTGTTGAAAAGAATTTTTCGTTTGACAACGTGGGATGGGAAGTAAATAATTATATGCAGATATCGCAAGAAATTAAAATTAAAATGGGAAATTTTAAAATTCTTCTTGAAGGCAATTGACAGGTGTCTATTCGGTAATTAATTTATATAGGAATCAAATGATACATCAGAAGAGTGTTAAAAACAACATACATATATAACAATAAACTGTTTTATTTTCATTTTAGTTTGTTTCACTTATATTTTATTATTATTATTATTATTTTTTTTTCTTTTTTGAAAATATGTATATTAGGTATAACTGTTTTTAACCAAAAAAAAAAAAAAAATTAATTAAATACAGAGTACTACGTTGTGTTGTATTGGTAATAAAAACCGTTTTCAAAAGTTAATTCGATGAAAAAACCTTCCGCGCCGAAAGCTATTTCTAAAATCATTTGAGATTTTTTATTAAACTATTAGTATTTTTTAATATTAAACAAGCGCGAATATATTCGGCCCGGCCGAATCTATATACCCACCATCAAAGTAGGCAGTAAAGTGGGCGGACCACTCCCATTTTTTGTTTCCGACTTTACATTGGTCCTTGAACTATGTGAACACAATTTCGTTGATTTTCACCATATATGGGAGGTGGGACGTAAAGTGGGCGGACCACGCCCATTTTTGGTTTTTAAGTTTATGTCGATCCTCCAAGTATACGTACAAAATTTCGTTGGCGTACGTGCTTTTATTGAAGAAATATCAGCAGAAAAGTATTTCACGGACACCCTGTGTTTCTAGTTTTTAGCCCATAACTTTTTTATTTATTAAATATTTGTGCCAAATTTCGTCTCCCTACGTTGCTCCGTTCGAGCTCTATCCTGCTTTCAACAGACGGACAGACGGACGGACATAGCTAGATCGACTAAGAATTCAACCAGGACCCAGAAAATATATACTTTGTGGGGTCTTAAATGATTCCTTCGACATGTTACACACGGAATGATAAAATCAATATAACCCCATCTTTTTGATGGTGGGTATAAAAAGTTTATATTTTTCATATTGGAAATAAAAATTGGCACTCTGCTAAATATTCTGCTTAGTACCGAATTAATTCCTAATGATTTGGTCATCATTTTTTCAGCTTTTATTTAATTCAAAAGATTTAAAAAAAAAAACGCTAAATATAACGAATAAAAATGCATTTTAATTTTAATGTTGAATAAAAAATTCATTAAACATCATACATAAAAAATAAAAGGTTTAAAAATTATAAAACGGAATATTATGAATTTTTGTAAAAAAAATATGTATAGTTATTGTGAATTATGAAAAAAAAAAATGATTTTATTGAAGACAATGCTAGAAGTAAGGCAATATAATTTGGTTTTTAATAAAAATAACACAGGGAAACACAGATTCTACGGCACGGGGTTTCTCAGTCAATTCGGATACACGGTGTTAATAAGTACTAAGTAGGGTGATCGATTATTCGACTTTTTGGAGAAACCGGTTTTCGAATAGTTCGAATAGTTGGTATTTTGAAAAACCCGGTTCTTTAAGAAATGTAGTCTACCAAAAGACTACATTTCTTAAAAAAAAATCAATAAATATTATGATGTTCAAGTTAAAATATATTACACATAATTATTTTTGGAAAAAAACTATTAATCCAATAAGAACGAGAAAGAAATAGTCGGTCAAATCCGACAATACCCTACTCAATTATGTGCACCAAATTCGGGGAAGTGTCTTTTTTTCTAAACCTGTGCAATTGTGGGCCAATACTATATTCAATTATGGACCGATCTTCATGAAATTCGGAACACAGATTTTAACTTATATGGAACTTACATTTGTAAAAAAAAAGTTCTTACTACATTTAAGGGATTTATGATCGGTTAACTCCTTTTCCGGGAGGATATTTGCATGGCGCAAGTTCAAATAATGGAACGATCATAACCAATTTTAACACGCTTCGTTCTTAGACTATAAGAAACCTGTGTGCCAAATTTCAAATTTAACACATGTTCAAAATTGTGACCTGTATTTTAATTAATTAATTAATTATTTTTTATGAACAGACAGACGGACGGACGAACATCATCAAATCGACTTAAACACGATTGGTACAAATTAAGGTGGGTCTTAAACCAATATTTTTGGGTGTTACAAAGCATATGAACGAACGAATAATATAATATAAAAATTTTAAGAAAATAATCATCAAAACAAACAAAACATAAACCATGGGTTAATATGATAAGAGCCACAATCTATTTTACAGAAACTATTCTGTAGGAGAAACTTTTTTAAAACAAAATCTTTGAAAAATGAAGAAAATATTGAATAAAAAAAAGACTAAAACCTTCAAATTGTGTAAAAATATTACAGGTGTTACAATTGAAGTAATTATTACTAATTTATTTATTTAATATCACAATAATTAATTTCGTTTTAACCTTAAACTGTATTTTTAAAACATTACAAATAATACTCTAAAAAATATTCATAAATTTCGATTCAAATATCAGTATTTAGTACATGTTTTTGAAAAAAGATATTTTTAAAACCGGTTTTTTTTTGTTTAAAAAAACCGGTCTATTCGACATTCGAAAAATGAACATTTTGAAAAAACCGACAGCACATTGACAGAAAAAACCGGTTTAAAAACCGGTTGGAAAACCGTATCGATCACCCTAGTACTAAGGCTCTAATCCACTTTTTTCGAATTGACTCTAGCTCTCGCGATAAATCGCGATTTGTAAAATTAAGGAGGTTGCATCATATATTGAAGCATATCTCGAAAACGAATTGTCTGATTTTATTTCAATAAATATTAAACAACATTAATTAAAATTATTTTCAAGTCGGTTCTACATTACTTTTTAATATGGTCAATAGTTATGGAGATATTAAGCCCAACTTTTTTTAAAAAATTTAATTTTATACAAAATTTCAAGAATTTTATTTATTTTTGTTTAAATCGTTAAAATTCGGAAGTGTAAAAAATTCTAGCTTTTATTATTTAATCATAAAGAAAAAAAATTTGCAACTAAAACAATATATCTTTCATTAAAATCAATGCATAAGTTAAGATTTTATTCACAAATTAGTCAAAATACTAATTTACAAGTTACATAGAAAAATTAAAAAAAATCATAAAATCATTTTTTTATTTTTCTATGTAACACAGAATAAATTATTACCGTCTTTTTTCAATTAACTCAGTTGTTTAATTTTGCAGCAAAATTTAATAAATATATTCAAGAAAAAATAAAATAAAAATAATTTTTTGTATGATTTTAACATTTTTAATTCATTCAATCATCTACTTGATTGATTTAATTAATTTATTAATTGGGAATTGTTTTCTGTTTTGTATTTTTTATAGTTTTTAGTAATTGATATAATCATTTAGGTGAGAGGTGCAAATTTAAACAAGTTTATAATTGAATGAATTATTTTCATATATATTTGTTAATTGGTTACTTTTTTCTGTGTAACTTGTAAATTAGTATTTTTTACTAATTTGTGAATAAAATCAAAACTTAGACATTGATTTTAATTTATTTATTTATCTTGTTTTATTTGCAACTAATTTATCTCTATGAATAAAGAATAAAAATTTGTTCTTTTGACACTTTAAAATTTTTATGATTTTTTGAAAAATGTTTTTCTTGAAATTTTTTATAAAATCAAATTATTTCTTAGAAGTTGGGCTTAATATTTCCATAACCGTTAACCGTTTTAAAACGTAATGTCAGATAGACTTGAAGGTAATTTTAATTTGTATTTTTTAATATTTTTTTTGAACAAAATCAAAAGTCGTTTTTGAGATATGATTCAATATATAGTGCAACCTCCTTAATTTTTATCGCGAGAACTAGAGTCAATTCAAAAAAAGTGGATAAGATGCTTAGTACTTATTAATACCGTGTATTCGAAATGACTGAGAAACTTTGGGCCACAGACATTTTTTATCATTTTGTAACTCTATGTAATGCATTATATGAACAAATTTAACAAATTTTATATACAAAACTTTAACGAATTTAATGCGGAAGCTTTCTTAACGATCGCGAAAATTTAATATCTCGTTTTCTAATATTTTTTCATTCCCTATAACGCTATGCCCTATGAATTTTGATATTCGCGAAAATTGCAAAAAGTTATACCCTTAATGTACATCGATCGTTTTTTAATAAAAAAAACTTCACAATCTCTTTTTAACTGAATGGGCCATATGAGGTCAAGCCTGGTCATGAGGGAAAACTATGGACTCGACTCGACTCTTCTTTTCATAATTATCAACTGTGTTCAGCACCGGTCTCTCGTGATTAACGTTGTATGGTAAATTAATTTAAACGAACATCTTAAACTTTTATTTGGAGTTTGAATCATTGAGGTAATAAATCATTAAGAATCACTTCTATACTTGTACAGTGGTAATAATTGTGTTTCTCCAAACTGGTCAGGTCCAATTGAGATTTGAGGGAAAGTTGTAGTTTCCTGTAATTTTGAAAAATTTATAAAAATTCGTTGTTCAAGTTATTTACTTAAATAATTTTTGGAGCAATGAAAGATTGATATTTATTTATTTTATACAAGATATTAGAAATAATAGTAATAAAAAATAGCCCTAATATCATTTTTTTTTTTTTTTTGTAAAATTTAAGAAAAATTTACTTTTTTTATAAAATCTGTACAGCTGCATTCGGTTTTTGCCGTACGAGAAGCAGTTTAGTGCCAAATCGATCTAAATACATTTTGTTATTAAATAGCGTCAATAAATGTTAAAAAAACTCTCGTGACACATTTTTTGTACTAAGCGGTAAACATGAAATTAAAATACTAAATTCTCGACCAATGCTGATGTAGGGTGCAAATTTAAATAAATTTGAAATTTCTGAAATGAAGACTTGTCTTTTGAAAGAAATACATATCTTCTCAAAATAATAGATACACCTATATTCTATTTATGTAAGGAAGAAAAAAAGCAAGTTTTCGTTCATTAAAAAAATAAAAAATAAGTCCATACTTATTTTTATCAACTCTAAAAGTAAAAAGAAAGCTTAATGAGTCATAAACTATATTGGGTTTCATATCAGAGTTGGGGATAGTCCACTATATTTGCAATTTTCACTAATACCTAGTAATACAGATATACTTATTATAAAATTGTTTGTGATTAGCCCCACTGTGAGTTTTATGAAGTACATTTTTTGTTCTTAACTAAATACAGTTTATAATTAAAATAGACTAATTTAGATGCATCAATCCATTAAAATTGTATTAAATGCATATTAATTATTCTTTTTTTCAATTTAATAACAATTGTGTTATTTATTGGTTGAATTTTATACATAATAATAACTGCGCACGAAAAAATGCATGTGTACTTCTAGGTTCATAACTTTTGACACAGTGAAAATTTAACCTTTTGTCAGAAAATATAACAAGAAATCTGACCTGAAAACGTACAAGGAAACACAGAAACAAATATTTAAAATTATTTTTTAATAAAATTATTAACTAATTAGTTTACAATTTTTTTTAATAAATTTAAAGCTCTTAATAAAATATAAAGAAAAATGAAAAATTTGTCTATAAAAACATAAAAATAAAATAAATTTAAGTAAGTTTCCAAAAAATTTCAATTCATTATACCTATTTAAGAAAAAGCAGTAATAATAAAATCAATTATTCTAGTCATTTACATACAGTTAGGGATAAAACTATTTGTACACCTCATATATTTCGTATACCTTCACGCACATTTTCAACAGATCCGCTGTTTTTATACTTGCTTACAATGTATTGTACTGTGGAATGTTGCAAATTTACTAAATTACTTATATTCCGGAGAGATTTTCCTTTTTTATGTTCATCAATAATTAAATTTTTAATATCCAAACTCAACTCTTTTCGCTTTCCCATTTTTGATGTGCTTATTATTCAAAACGTTAAAACCAACTTCTTATTTTGTAAAATAAAACTCGATTAACGAAGAAAATATAACGGTATTTAAAAAAATCATCATACAAGAGTCCAACTTACAAATAATTGTACAAAGTACTAATGTACAAATACTTTTGTCCCAAAGATTTTTACTTAAATTGTACTTTTTTTAACAATGTGTTATATATTAATTTATTTTTTATCAAATAATTCAATAAAAATGGACCTGAATTAAAACTACATATAATAATTTTTTATTCTTTATAAATTATTGAAGATATACGAAATGCATGGGTGTACAAATAGTTTTGTCCCTAACTGTATGTAGATTTTACAAGCATTTTGTTGAACACTTGGATGGTTTTGTGACATCTCCTTGTCACACTCAAACTCTTCTATATTTTAAATTATATACACACACGAATTCAATTTTATATTTACATTTATTTACATTATTATTTACAACACTTAAAAATAACCTAGCATTAACACAAACTCCTTTTGTGTTAAGCTACTTCAACTCAGTTCAACTCACACTGAGTAACTCTCCCCGTTTGTCCAAACTTGTCGGATTTTTATACCCACATTCCCATTCCGTCTTATCCCGTCCTGCTTAAGCCCAACCCTTAAAACTCTAAACTAACGTCTCTGTCCAGCAAAACCTCGGTGATCCTCCAATCTTTCCCCTCCAGTTCCTACATTTATATTATTATGTTGATGATTGGAGCAAAATCAAGCAAAAATTAATTAATATAAGCAATTTCGTAATTAAGTACATTTTTACTTTTTTCGATGTACAGAAAGTTCCTGATAAGAACGCAAGAAAGAATTTAGAAGCAAAAGAGAGGACAGAAATACTTCTGAGAAATATTTTTCAGTGCAGGCAGATTTTTTTTAAACTTTCTGGCCTTGAATTGTATATTGCATATGCTAGAAAAAATGATGCAGAAAAATATCATGTAAAAAAAAAAAAATCTAAATTTCTAAGAAAGTTTTTTGGTTTTGCTAGCCATTTTCACGTGCAGCAAAAGAAGCACTTCATTCATAACAAATGTCTCCATTAACACAGAAATATACGTGAATGAGTGCCTTTTTCCTTTCCTAAGAAAATACAGTGTGTCCGCATTACTCTGGCCTGATCCCCCTACTTCTCAGTATAGCCTTAAAACGATGGTATCAAAAAATGGAGTTGTGTTTGTACTGAAACAGTCATTAATAAAAACATAGTTTTAAACAAAATCGCCCTTTGTTTTGGTTTTTATAACCTGATTTGTATGCGCGGTTTTTTATTTAAAAGTACAGTATTGTATATCTGTAAGAATAGATACACAAAAGGTTTTGTTAATAAATAAAACCTTTTGTGTACTTTTTAAATAATATTTATTTTTTTTAATCAAATTTTCTCAATATTATATCTCAAGAAATTTATTTTTATATAAAAGAATTTTATTTAATTCTTTTTCTAAATCGATTTTTAGAAATATTTCCCTTTAATTTACAGAATTTTTTTTCATTTTTGAATTTTTATTCAGGCTCAAATTCATTATTGTAATATTGTAATAATATTGTAATAATTTTTGTAGAATACAGAAAAAGATTTATTAGACACTAGCAGGATGGAATGCACTTTCTGATCCGCTATGATCTTCTTTAGCATCCATTGTGCCTCTTAGTGTTAATTGTAAAGATCTTTCATTTAATTCACACTTTTGAAGAATTAGAATACGTAACTTCATTACTTTACATATTCTAAATTCTTAAGTATTAAGTTGAAATAACTTAACAAAAGCTTTTTCTTATTTTATTGTATTCTACATTATAACAATGTTGTTTTACTGCTCTAGCTAACCGTCGGTAAGCATTAAGCCCAAATTACAATAGCGCATAGTCAGCAACAGTATCAGCAAAAATTATCAGCTGATCACTGTCAGCACAACATGTTGGTGCCGTTATAATTACAATTCAGCGTAGGCAGCCACAATTTACAACCAACATCTAGCTTTGTTCTACTTGTGTATTTTAGCCTCTCATTTATTTGCTCACTCTCTTTGTCTCGCTCTCAATCTGAATGCAGCGCAGTGAATTTACATACAGGGCTAAATGAAATAGCACTGCAAACTGCTGCTGACCAAATGTAATCAACACCATAACAAACAGTGCATTCTAAATAATCAGCTGATTATGGCAGCACACACTGCTGCTGACTACGCGCTATTGTAATTTGGGCTTTAGTATGCAGATTTATATGTTGTTTGTTTTGTCTGTTACATTGTTGGTTCTATACTAGAATTCCAACATACAATCAGTAAACAAGTTACAGCGTGCCCTCTGTAGTATTAATTTACTTGTAAATGATGAATATTTTTCGAACTTTTTATGAATTAATCATTTTTGAATTTTTATTCAGGCTCAAGTTCATTATTGTAATAATTTTTTTTTGAATACAAAAAAAATTTTTTTCGTTTATTTTCTAAATAAACTATAATTAACACCCAAATAAATAATTAAGACGAAAATGATAAAGATCTTTTAAATGTTTATCACTAGTTAGTTTTTTTGTACTAAATAAATAAAATTCACACACTTTGAAAAATAGCAAGAAACCTTTGCCATATTAAAAAAAATGCCAACAGAAATAGAAACGAAAAAACAAAAGACTTAAGAAACATACTTGTTTTAAAGCATTGTTTTAGATTTTTGTTTTTGTCTATAAAACTTCTAAAACGATTTAGATTTGTTATCATAATGATTATTTTTTTAAAATTCAATAACTTTATTTATTTTCTTATAAAAAAATATTATATAAGAAATTGCAGTTTAGAACAAAAAAAAAAAAAAAAAAAAAAAAAAAAATCGTAATCTTAACTTGTTTTTTTTTTTTTCTAATATTTAATAAATATAAATAACTGTTTCTAGTGCAAACATAGTTAAATAATAAATTTAAATTGTGATTCTCTGTTTGAGTTTTAGGTTTTTTATTCATACGTTTATTTGTTTATTTATTTATTTAGCTAAACATGACTTTGGCAAAAAAAATTGATTTTAAATGTATGTCTCTCTGGTTGTTGAATTTTATTTTATTAAACTTTGTTTTTGTTTTATTAAAAACCAGCTCATCATATGGCCGTTTTAAAATTTTTCTTGTATGGTGCTGTATATGACTGAAGCTGGAGCTGTTAGTGATTGCGGTTCGATAACAAAACTTGTATGTGGTCTGCTGCCACAATTATTAGGCACGTTTATTTTTTTGTTTTAACTTTTTTTTACTTATTTGACTTAAGGTTTGACTGGCCTATCACGAATTATTGTGTTTTTTTTTTTTTTTTTTTAGTTTTGATATTTTACCGCATTTTGTTATAGTTATCGTTTGTTATGAATGGCAAACATTATTTGAATACAACAAAAAATATATTTTATTAACAGAATGATTTAATTTAGTTAAATAAAGATTTATTATGCGTGTCTTAATATTAAACAGAAAAAAAAGTTCGTTAAACTTTTCAAAACCTTTTATAAACAGTCCCTAAACAAACAAAAAAAAAAAAAAAAAGCCCACAAACAAAACACAAATAAAGTTATAAAAAATTAATATTAAAATTTAGTAAAAATGGCCAACGGTATTATTTGTAATAAATTTAAATATGTTGTTATTTATTGTTTGTATTTTGCTAAAATACATGTTTTGTGATTAATAATATTAATACAATAATAATCTTATTTATAATCTACTTTATAATGAAAATTATATTAAGTATAACATTTAATTTGTGGAAAAAGTGGAACTGGTATAACAGGAAACCTACTAATGTTAAAAGAATTGAACAAATAATAAGATCATTTAATTATAAAAATTTTGAACACGTTGTAAAGTATGCCAAGTCTTGATGGATATTTGATTGGATTATTATTAGAATCAAATTCTGAGATAGAAGTTATAAAAAAATGTTTAAATTATTTAAAAAATTCTATCATTTCTAAAAACCACTTCATTAATTTGACACTTAATTGCTTTTATAGAAAACATTTAAATAATAATGAGTTGTTATTTAATAGCAATTAAGTGAATTATTTTATTTTTCAATTAAAAAGTACAAGAATAAAATTATAAATAAGCTTAAAATGACGGTAATTTTGCTTTAAATTTGTCTCTCGTTTGTAAGACTTGTATGTAAATGATTACGGAAGTTTTAGGTTTTCGAATATTTTGTTCTTGATTTTATAAGAAACTAAAAAACTTGCTTTTATTATAAGTAGAAACAAGACAAGAAAAAAATAAATATAATTAGATAAATGTCAACAATAGTTAAAATTAAAAAGAAAAAATTATTAATTACATGCACAGAAAAAGTCACCAATTAACAAATATGTTAGAAAATATTTCATTCCATTAAAAACTTGCACCAAAATGATTATATCAATTACTAAAAACTGTAAAAATACAAAACAGAAAAAAATTCACAATTAATAAATTAATTAAATCAATCAAGTAGTTGATTGGATGAATTAAAAATGTATATATGATATAAAAGTATAGTTAAATTTTATTTTTATTTCATTTTTGCTTGAATAATTTTTTTTAAATTTCGATGCAAAATGAAACAACTATGTTAATTGAAAAAAATACCATAATAATTTTTTCTGTGTGCAGCTACAGTGAAAAATTCAAGAAATGGTTTAGCGTACGTTATGGGCTTTCTTAGGAATATCCTAAATATATTTTATAAATTTACATTACAATTTCCAAACTTTGAGTTATTAAATTTTTTCTAAAATTACTTTTTAAAATTTTGTGCTATGAAATAAAGATTTTTTTTTTATAGAATTTATAAAATTTTTAAATTTAAATTTTGTTTATAAAAAAACTTATATCAAATATATATATAATATATATCAAACGATTCTTTCGAAAATTTGTCTATTAAAATTGTGCAAGATTGGTTCATAAATGGAGGAGATATGTCTGAAAACCCGGTTTTTTGTGGCTTTTTTTTTTTTTTGGCTTAAAAATGATGTAAATGGTATTTATAAAGCCTTCCGATAACATAGATTCATGATATATGTATAAAAAATCAGAATTTTCTTCTAAAACTTTTCTATTGAATTAAAAAAAAAATCGCTTCAAAGATGCCCAAGATATTAAAAAAAAAAAAAAAAGATTTCTAAAAATCGGTTTTCGATTTCCTGAATTTCCTATATAAGCAATTGGCTTCGTTTTTTTTATTATTTATTTATTTATTTATTTATTTATTTATTTATTTATTTATTTATTTATTTATTTATTTATTTATTTATTTATTTATTTATTTATTTATTTATTTATTTATTTATTTATTTATTTATTTATTTATTTATTTATTTATTTATTTATTTATTTATTTATTTATTTATTTATTTATTTATTTATTTATTTATTTATTTATTTATTTATTTATTTATTTATTTATTTATTTATTTATTTATTTATTTATTTATTTATTTATTTATTTATTTATTTATTTATTTATTTATTTATTTATTTATTTATTTATTTATTTATTTATTTATTTATTTATTTATTTATTTATTTATTTATTTATTTATTTATTTATTTATTTATTTATTTATTTATTTATTTATTTATTTATTTATTTATTTATTTATTTATTTATTTATTTATTTATTTATTTATTTATTTATTTATTTATTTATTTATTTATTTATTTATTTATTTATTTATTTATTTATTTATTTATTTATTTATTTATTTATTTATTTATTTATTTATTTATTTATTTATTTATTTATTTATTTATTTATTTATTTATTTATTTATTTATTTATTTATTTATTTATTTATTTATTTATTTATTTATTTATTTATTTATTTATTTATTTATTTATTTATTTATTTATTTATTTATTTATTTATTTATTTATTTATTTATTTATTTATTTATTTATTTATTTATTTATTTATTTATTTATTTATTTATTTATTTATTTATTTATTTATTTATTTATTTATTTATTTATTTATTTATTTATTTATTTATTTATTTATTTATTTATTTATTTATTTATTTATTTATTTATTTATTTATTTATTTATTTATTTATTTATTTATTTATAATAATTTTGAAGCCATTTAAGGCCAATATATATGACAATAATTGCCATATAATAATGACAATAATTGACAATAATAATCGTTTTTACGACAAAAGATCAGACAGTTTTTTTCTGAATTTTAGTGTAGAAAAAATGAACTCAATCGGTCCATTATTAACCGAGATATTGGTCAAAATATATATTTTTTTACCGATTTTCGATCCTATACAAGCTATGGGCTTAGATCGGTCACAATTATTTTTTTTATTTAATGCGTTTTATTTTTAATCTTATTTTATTTATTTAATGCGCGTTTCCCTTATAGTTGATGAACTATAGCATATAATATCGTTTTTTCAACTTTTTGAAGGTACTACGGCTTCGGTCTATATGTAATAGCGTTTTCTTTTCTGGCTAAAATGTTGCTTTTATTCTGCCCTATGCCCTCATTTGTGTTGTATTCTGAAAAAAGTGTAATACTTAAAATGGGTCGGATGTTCTTTTCTAATAGTGTTGCCTTTTAATTTAAAAAATATGTTACATGTTTCACCCTCAAAAATAGTAGAGGGTGAGCATGAATATTCACCAAAAAATATGTTACATGTTTCACCCTCAAAAATAGTAGAGGGTGAGCATGAATATTCACCAAAAAACCAAAATTTCACAAAAAATTAAAATTTTCACCAAAATTCTAAATTTCACTAAAAATCTAAAATTTCATCAAAAATCTAAAATTTCACCGAAAACGCGAAAATTCACAAAAAAAATCTAAATTTAACCAAAAATCAAAAAATTCACCAAAAATCCAAAATCAAAAAATTTACCAAAAATCCAAAATTCTCCAAAAAATCAAAATTTCAGCAAAAATCTAAAATTTCACCAAAAATCTAAAATTTCACCAAAAAATCAAAATTTCACCAAAAATCCAAAATTTCACCAAAAATCAAAAAATTTCACCAAAAATCTAATAATTCACCAAAAATCAAAAAATTCACCAAAAACCCAAATTTCACTAAAAATCCAAAATTTCTCCAAAAATCCAAAATTTCACCAAAATTTTCCCCAATAATTTAGAGTTCCATCAAAAATCCGAAATTTCACCAAAAATCCAATTTCTCTCGATTGAATTAAAAATAACACAAATACAGAACTGGTCTCAGATTTTTTGTTCTATTGTAATCATAAAAAAGATAGCATTTTATTAGGGTGAAGGTAACCCATAAAAAATGTTACACAGTAACAAGGTAACATCTTTCTTCAGAAAAGAAAACGCTATAATTCATTCTGTAGGACTTATTTAGTCGCAAGTATAGTGAAATTATAAAGTTTTCTAGCTATAATTAATTTTCCATTATTCGGAAATATAGAAAGCGATGGTGGAAAATTATTATAAATTATAACAAGTGTATTAGTATTTATAAAAAAATAAATAAACAATAAATAAATTCAAATAACAAAGAAAAAACTCAAAATGTTTGACTTTAACGTTTACTTTATAACAACCTTCAGTATTTAAAATTTTTCTTTCTATTTAATTTATTTTTTTGCTTAAAAATTAATTCATTGTTTTAACTATTTATTTTTAGAAAAAAATCTAAACCATAAAATTATGTATCTTTTTTTGCGTTGTATTCAGTTCTGTTTATGCTGCTTTTACTTTTATAAATTTAGCTCCATAAATCTATATTTTAGTTCGTTTTAAATGGCATTGAATTTCGAAAAGACCATAAACAAATGACAATGTCTAGAAAAAAAAAGTTAACTTTTTTATTTAAACATTTAAATACAACTAAATACAGGCTGCGTTAAAAAATACATAGATAGACATTCTTTTGCTTTAGTTTTAGTTAGTTGTTGTATTAAATAATATGTTAATTTAGTTTTAAAAACATTAACATGTGCTAAAATACTTAAATAGTTAGACAAAAAAATAAAAAAATTATATAAAAAGTTATAAAAATAATAATTAACATTGTGTTTTTTACGATTTGTTAGTTTTGTGTGGCTTTAAAGATTTTTAAAATAAACTACTTAATATTAGTTTAAGTTACTCTAGTATTTTAGAATAACAACATTTTAAAATAAAAACTGTTGAATTGACTTATAATTTTTACTTAAGAAATAATTTGGATAAAACATTTTTATCTACATTTTGTCACGCAAAATATGCAGTGTAAGCTTTAGCAATTTTAAAATATATTTTTATAATTCTGTCTTTAAAAAATTACAGCTAAACATTTAAATTTTATTTTAAATTTCCACTATATGATAAATAAGTTTCGATTGAGAAATTTAAATTGCTAAAGAAATAAATATATTTTATTTAAGTTTTAAAAGATTAAATTTTAATAAAATTCCAAGATAAATATAGTTTACAGTTATGACTAATTTCTTGTTAATTTAAGTTTCTTTATATAAATTATTTATTATTCACGCTTAAATTACTGGCATTTTTTATTTATTTTTATTAAATTTAAATTATCAATATAAATCTATATTTTAACAAAGATTACAAAATTTAATGTCAAAATATTTATAAGTATTGTATATTAAAGAATAATAAACAAAAAATACTTTATATGGGTCTTTCCCTAATAATAAAAACATTCCAAAAGAAAATTAAGAAATTGCAATAACAACTCCTTCTAATTACCCAAGACATAAACATGTTATTTGGTTATTTCTTAAAATATTAAATGAAGAAAAAATGTTACTTTTTTAAAAAGGTTTTTAATAAGAAATATTGGTAAATTTTTAAGAAAAAATGTGTTTATAAGAAAAAAATTAATTTGTGGTGAAAAAGTTATCTTTTAATGAATGTTTGAATTTTAGGTGAGCATTAAAATTTTTGGTGAAAAAAAAAATTACATAATTTTTAGGATTTTTTTTTTTTGGAATAATAAAATGTTTTAATTTTTTGTAAAAAGTTTAATTTTTAGTGAATATTTGAGTTTTGGGTGAAAAATTAAATTTTTAGTGAAAATTTGGATTTTTTTTAATAAAACAAACATTTTGTAAAAATTTAAGTTTTTAATAAAAAATTAAACTTAAATTAAAATTTTAAATAATTTTTAATATTGGGGTAAGAGATGTCGAAAATGGCGCTTAATTCAGGGAAAGGTGATAACAATATTTTAATAATAACGTTTTATTTTCTATTGATTATTAGTTAAAAAAATTGAATTTTAGAATTTTAAGATTTTTTTAGCAGAACTGTAATGTCTGTCCGTCCGTCCGTCTATACATTAGAGTTAAATGGGTCGAAAATTATACATAATTCAGGAAAAGGTGATATCAATACTTTAATAATCACGTTTAATTTGTCTATTTATTAGTAAGTAAAAAAATTAATTTTTAGAATTATAAGATGTTTTTTGGCTGAATGATAATGTCCGTCCGTCTATACATTTGGGTTAAATAAGACGAAAATTACACTTAATTCAGGAAAATGTGAAATCCAAATTTTTATGATCACGTATATTTTTTTTTATTTATTAGTTAGTAAAAACTGCATTTTTAGAATTCTAACATATTTTTTGCCTGCATGACACTGTCCGTCCGTCCGTCTTTCTATACATTTGGGTTAAATGGGTCTAAAATTCCACTTAATTCAGGGAAAGGTGATATCAAAATTTTAGTTTTTCATTTGCTTTTCATATTAATCGAGAAGTGAAAAAAATAATATTTTTCTAATTTTAAGATTTTTTTGAAAGAATTCTAATGTCTGTCCAACCGTCCGTCTGTTAGTTAATTTTTGCAAACTTTCTAATTTGAAATCGTTTAACTATTGACTCAATAACGATAACGACTGTTTTTTAGCTAACTACATAAAATATAATAAAATTGGTTAAAAATATTTGGCTATATACGGAAAAATTTTAACCAAGATCTTGTAAAATTTAAATTTTTGATATAACTCGAAAAACATATAAGATAAGTTTCCAAATTTTTGAATTTTATATATGTTAAAATTTTCTCCATCTCACTTTTTATTTAAAATTAACTTTTATTTTAATAATTAAAATTAAGCATTTTATCATTTAGTAGCTTGACTTGTAGTAACAAGATTGTATATTTAAAAACAGATTAATAATTATCTAACTTAATGAATTTTTAATAGATCTTCATTAAGGACCTAATTTTGTTAAACACTTAACCATTAAAAATATTTCATATAAATTCTATGAAAAATTTTTCAAAATGAGGTGAAGCTATTTACATAATAAGGGGGTAAATATATTTTTGAAATTTAATTAAAAATAATATTTTTTTCATTATAAAATAATAATATTTAGAATTATATGGGGAATCATCAATTAAATTTTTATGAGATATAAAAAAAATCAAAATTTGGAATCAAAATTTTATTTAGTTGTTAAATTTTAGTTTTGTTTTATTTTAAAATATTAAAATATTAATAAAACAATTTATTTTAATGAAAAATATAATTTTTGTTAAAAAATTATAATTTATTTTTTTTTTTTTTTTTTTAGTATATTTTTGCATTTTTTCGTTTTTTAATGTATATTTGATGCGCATAAAACCGAACTTTCGCGGCTGTAATAATACTAATATCTATTAACTAATTTATGTTTATACCCTACACCACCATAGGTGGTTGGGGTATTATGCGTTTGTGCTGATGTTTGTAACACACAGAAATAATTGTCGGACCCCCACCTTTCCCAGAATCACTTTCTGAGTCGATTTAATGATGTTCGTCCATCCGTCTGGCTGTCTGTCTGTCCATGTAAACCTTGTGAACAAAGTACAGGTCGCAATTTTAAAGATATCTTGATGAAATTTGGAATGAATTATTATTTTGACACAAGGACGAAGCCCATTGCAATTGATTATGATCGGTCCATTGTTTCACCTAGACCTCATACAAATGTCCTTCCGATCATAAATGCCTTAAATATAGCAATGCAATGTCCTTGGACTATAAGAAACTTGTGTGCCAAATTTCATTCATTTATGTTCAAAATTGCAACCTGTAGTTTGATTACAAGGTTTACATGGACGGACAGACGGACGGACATCATTAAAATTAATTCTAAGCCAATTGTTATAAATTAAGGTTGGTCTTAGACCAATATTTTTGGGTGTTACAAACATCAGCACAAATGCATAATACCCTCCACACCTATGATGGTTTAGGGTATAAAAAATCAAATGTTCTACAGTTCTCATTTGATTTTATCAAGCAAAGGCTCATTTTATTTATAATACACGGCAAAATGACAAAACTCCTAATGAAATAAGTCCCATGAAATAAGTCCTAATGAAAAAGGACCTAAAAAAAATGAAATAAATCCAAAATATTTTAAATGAAATAAATCCTAAAAGAAATGAAATTACTTCAAAAACAATAATGAAATAAAAACCAAATTTTTGATTTTATTTCATAATGAAATAACTCCCATACAGGAAAATGAAATAAATGCAAATGAAATAATTTCAAAAAGTAATGAAATAAGTCCCAAATTATATACATATGTATATTTTAAAAATGTTTGAAGCTTTAATATTAATATTTAAGAGTACAGCGTTAATGCTTTTCTTTATAAAGATTTCTTGTTTTCTATTAGAAATTTAAAAAATTAATTGTTAAATAGAAAACATTATAAAAATCAGGTGACATTTTATTGAAAATGTCTCTGTAGTGCTGTTGACTTTCAACTAAATGTTATTATTATTTTTTTATTTTTTTTAAGTTATTAATAAGATATGGTAAAATGAAAAAACTTTTCTATTGAAAAATTTTTTATTAAAAATTGCGCGATTTTTTATTAAAAATATTCGCCTGCGGCGCTTTATCATACAGATTCTTTTTTACCATATATTTATAAGAAGTTTCAAAATAGTTCTTTTTTAACTTGCGGCGCTTCATCGCTTCCAGCTATTATAATCATCTTCATTAATAGGTAAATTTAATATTAGTATATCACTCATTTCCCTCAATAGTACTGATATCGGTTTTAAATCACTAATGAATAGCAAATAAAGTTGTTTTATTAACTGAAAAGTCTGTTGTATTAACATATCAGATTATAAGCAGTTCCGCGAAAAAATCATGTTCTAACTAAGTTACCTATTGCGTATTACTTGAAACAATATATTATTTAAGTTATGCTTCGGCTTTTGTATAGTCATCATCACTAAGATATCTAGAAAAACTACCTAATTGACAATAATATTATTTTCATTTAAAAGTTAAAAAAAAATAATAACTAAAACTGCGTCTCCTGAACAATTATATTCTTACATAACATATAAGATTTTAAAGAAAACACTCTTCAAACTTGCTGAAATAAATTACTTCTTAAAAGAATTGAAAATGTAGTTCATAAATAAAGAATTAATTAGACTTTCATTCAGAAATTTTAAAATTAACCCAAATTTAAGAAAATGAAATAAATTATTAAGAAATGAGATAATTTCTTACTTCTTTGAATAATGAAGCAAATCCCAAAATAAATTTTTGAAGGGACTTATTTTATTATTCGTATTTTTAAAAAATAAAATAATTTCATAAGAAAATGAAGTTACTCCCTAAAAAAATGCAATAATTTCAAAAAAATTTAGGAGTTATTTCATATGAAAGAACTTCCAAAATTTATGGAATTTTTTGGGACTTATTTCATTTTCGTTTTTTGAAGTTATTTCATTGGGAGCTATTTCATAGAGCCATAATACACACAGAAAAAATTAAAAATGAATTTCAAATACGAAATTGCTTATGTTAATAAAATTTTAATTGATTTTCCTCCAATCATCAAAATGATAATATTAATAACTAGAATAATTGATTTCATTATTACTTCCCAGCAAAAAAGGAACTGAAAAAGAGCTGAGAAGTCATGAATTTAACATTGTGTTGGCATTGGAAGGAAGTACTTACTGGTGCAAAAGAGCTGCAGAAGTTCTTTTTTTAACCCATGGTTGTCATTGGTAGAATGTTCTTCTTTTATGCTTCTTATTCATTTCTTTTGTAGTACTTCCTTTAAAACTATGTTTATGAATTTTTTTTTTACAAAATTTCAGTTTTAGCCATATTAAAAGATAATAAAAATGCATTAACATTTATAAAATTTTAATTTTCTTAGAAATTATTAACCTTTTTTCTAGCTAAAATTTCATTTATTTTCACTTTTTTTATAGTAATTATTAAGAACTTCCAAAAAAGTTTAAAATATTCACTTTGTTCTACTTTTGAAGTGGTGAAAGTGTTCTTTTTTGGAAGCTCTTGATCGTTTTTTTGCTGGGTTCATTTCCATAAATTTGAGTAATCAGTTGGAAATTGAATTAAATTTATTTTATTTCCGTATTTTTTGTAGAAAAAAAATTATTTATTTTTTTTTTATTGTAAACCAATTAGAAAATTAATTATATTAATAAATAATATAATTAAATTCCAATATAAAGTTAGTTAAAAATTTTATTAAAAATTAATTTGAAATTTTTTTTCTGTGCAATATAGAATTTTAAAAAAATATATAGTGTGGTTCAAAAATAAAAATAAAACTTAAAAATTTAATTTGTATAATAAACTAATATTTTTCAATCAATCTCTTTGGAGATCTCTTGGGACTGTTTCTTTTATCAAATTGATATTAAAGCCTCTTAACTTTTCTTAATATGTATTAATTTTAGTTTTGATGATATGAATATGTGTTTGGAAACGAATTCCGCTTTCGCCAATATAAATCGTGTTTATTTATTTTCTTTGTATTCCCAATTCTAGAGATCAGGATAATTCGTTACAGATTTGAAGATATATAATAATTTAAAAAAAAGTTTAAAAATGTTTTATAGAACACCACGATCAAAATCAATACCCAAAAAAAAAAAAAAAAAAAAATAAATCGCAATAATTGCATAAAATGGCAACACTGTAATTTTATTGTTTTTAAAGTAGTTTTTTTGGAGAATTAAGTTTTGAAAATGTATTAATAATGTCTATAAAGTTATTTAGGTCACAGAATATTAAATGTTCTTTTTCTGTTTTCAAAAATTTTTTAGCTACTTTTTTACAATTATATTACACGCTGCACGTTGGGGTTAAATGTGTCAAAAGTGGCGATTAAATAAATTTTGAAATTTAATTTAATTAATTTTGTAAGGTATTGGTTTAGTTTTTTTTTTTTTTTTTTTCATATATAAGGAGCGAAATCGAAAAAATCTTAACATATGTAATATTCAATAACTTGGAAACGGTTGATCTAAGGGTTTTCATTATTTTTTTTTAATCATCATAATCATAGCACAGATCACAGAAATATATAATTTTTATGGTTCTAACCACTAATTATAAAATTGTGGACCATTTTTGAAAACCCTTTCTTTGGAGATTTGATAGTTGCTTCAGTCACTTTTTTGGAACAGTGTGCACATCTTCTGTTAAAATCTTCGGTATTTTGGGACACCTTTTTTGTGCTATTGAATTCACTTTTCACAAGAGCTCAATATCTCTCCACTGGTCTAAGCTATGGACAATTTTGAAAATTTACCTCTCTTGGTACTAAAATTATGTTATTGATTTGGTACCACTCCAGAGCTTTCTTACCGTAGTGACATGATACCAAATGGATCCAAAAATATGTGGACACGTTGTGCTTTCTTAAGAAAAGAAGAAGTCTTTTTTGCAAATATTCCTTTGTGCATATTTTGGTATTTATAGATCCGAATGTATCAAATGACTTTCCTGTTTTGCGCAACTGCAAAAAGCTTGTCATACCATGAATTTTGTAAGAATTTTTTGCTGCTTTTGGGTCTTAAACTTATCTCCAACATTGCTTCGAGCATTAGCAATAAAATTTTTTGAGACATAAGCTGCGAAGATTCTGCCAGCACCTACGTTTCTTCGTCAATTATACAGCTTGAGTATTTTTGTATGAAATTTGGTTTTAAATTCCGAGTCCTATTTTTGGCTTGTAATTTTTTTTGCAGAACTTTATATGTTATCAACTTTCCCACTAGCTTTAAATTTTCGCACCGAATAGTCGAAGCACTGAGAAAACTGAGCTGATTTTCTATCAGATGTGTTTGGAGTTCCTTTCAATATGCCTTCAATTTTCTGGCCTTCCCAATATCATGTGGTCCTTTTTTCTTACCGAACTAGGTTTCACATCAATAGTCAAATTCTCCTGATACTGTTTAATAACATTAGAAACGGTTTTACGGACGACATTTAATTCTGTGGCCAATTATTTGTAAGACCTAATAATTTTCAAAAAATCATGCTAATAATTTTCAAAAAATCATTTGTTTTGTCCACAATTCTCAATATGTTTCCTAATAAAATGTTTGAAAAATTGCTTGAAAGTTCCAAAAATAAAAAATTGGTTTATGTGCTCAATATCTGACACAGTTTTTTTTTTTTTTTTTTTTTTTTTTTTATGTTCCACAAATCTAATCCGATTTTATCCAATGATGGCTCATTTTACTGTTTATAAAATATAGTATTAGTAATGTATAAGAAAAAATATGTACTAATAAAGTGTGGTTTTAAAATTCAAAAAACAAGTATAAAACAATGTATATTCACTGTTGCATTGTGTAATTTCAACTGTAATTTATTGTATTAACAAACTCATTAATTTTCTATACAACGGTTTCGAGAACTGTAGTTAATTTTAGAAAAGTGATTTATGGGCTTAGAGGTCTGTGATCATTTTTATCTCATCTCCAATGAATAAGGAAACACGTGCTGTATTATAAGTGTTGTCCTTTGTCGTATTTAATATTCAATTAAAAAAAAAAAATAGTTTAAGGTATAACTTCAAAAGCAATCAATATCAATTATAAAAATAACATTTTTTTTAAATGTCAAACATGCGTTAAAATCATTTCTTTATAATTTAACATTAAAAACTTTGTTTCATCACTTTTGAAAACACTTTTTGTTGGTGGGACACATTTTATACAAAACATTCAATCTATGTATTTACTTTGCTAATTTTTTTTTTAACACAGAATAAAAAAATATATCACTCTTATATTTAAATCTAGATTGCAGTGAAAGAAGATAATCACATAATTGTTATCTTCAATGGGGTTTGCTACAATTATCCCAACGACAAAAAATCTTTTTCAAATATTTTTAAAAACCTTTTAAGATTTTTGTTTATCAAGTGGTGAACAAAAAATTTTGTCTTGCTGCCAAAAAGCAAAAAATTTTAATTTCAAATTTTTAAATATTCCAGTTTCGTAGTACTTGATTTGATAATTTCAATTTTTTCAATATTATTTTTTATTTTTTTGTTTGCCGATCACGTCATTAGATTCGAAGTTCACTCCACTTTATTAATGTTTTAACTGAGATTAATTCCTTTATTTGTTCTTTTTTTTAAATTATTTTTTAGAACTAAAAATATTATTTTAGGATATTTTCTGTAACACCAGTTCAGCTTTAGATTTTTAACTTTTTTTTAATAATACTAGAACCATATATTTAGTGTTCCTTTTTGTATAATAATTTAAATAAAGCATCAGGAATTTGTTTTATTAATGAACATGTTTTTGTTTTATAATTTATTTATTTTTTGAAAATATATTTTTATTACGCACTCACCTCACAATTAATCTAAGTAATTAATTCTGTTTTTTAAGTAATTATATAAAATAAATCCTTAATTTACAAAAATTAAATTTTTCGCTTTTTATTTTTATTCGAGTTTTTTTTTTTTTTCTTTTTGATCTTTTTTATATTTTAAATTTAACCGCCAACGTTATAAACACGCCAAAGTCTTCGAATGCACTGAACTACAGTGGCTGCATTACTTTGTAAATGTAGTCTATTTGTCTAAAGAAAAAGTTGCTCAAATATTCATTCACAGCAACAACAGCAGTACAAGCAAGCATTACCAGCAGCATTATTAGAAATAGCAGCCACATTAAAAATAACAAAAATATATGTATATAAAACAAAATTGAATGAATGAATTTATAATAAATACTTTTTTTTAGTTGCTGTGTAGCCGTAGTTGTGTTTTAGATTTTTGGTTTGTCAACAAAATAAATGCACTCATTAACTGGATTTATTTAGAGCGAAGAGATGTTTTTTTTTTTTTTTTATAGAGAATAAATGTTTAAATGAGGAATGACATTAAACAGGTCTAAATTATATGACGAGTAAATGCAAAATACATTTCATATAATATTTGCTTAAGTTTTTGGTGAATTAAAAACAAAAAAAATTTCATTATCAAATCAATTTTAAAATTAGTAATATTCTTGGAGAAACCTTTATTGCACCCCACACATCCAGAAATAATAGTCTAAGACCTGTCTTAATTTATACTAATCACTTTCTGAATCGATTTAAAGATGTCCGTTAGTCTGTCCGTCCATGTAAACCTTGTAATCAAACTACAGGTTGCAATTTTAAACATGAACGAAACCTATTGAAATGGGTATGATTGGTTCATCATTTCACCTAACTTTCAAAGAAATGTCCTATCCGAATAAGGGTTTAACAATCATAAAAATAGGAATAATTTTTATACCCTACACCACCAAAGGTATTTTGTGCAGAAGTTGTAACGCAGAGAAAAAATTTTCGGACCCCCACCTTAAAGTATACCGTTCGACCCAGAATCACTTTCTGAGTCGATTTAACGATGTCCGTCCGTCCGTCCGTCCGTCCGTCTGCTCGGCTGGCTGGCTGGCTGTCCACGTAAAGCTTGTGCGCAAAGTACAGGTCGCAATTTTGAAGATAATTTGATGAAATTTGGTACATATGCTTTTTTCAATACAAAGACGAAGCCTATTGAATTTGGTTATGATCGGCCCATTATTTCACCTAGCCCCCATACAAATGTCCTCCCGGAATAGAGTTTTAACACATAAAAATTCATTAAAAATAATAATATTTTAATGAAATTTAGTACAAATAAGTTTTATGTCAACAAAAATCCGTCTGCCAAATTTCATGAAGATCGGTCCATAACTGACTATAGCTCCCATATAATTTCATCTCCCGAAAATCACTAACGTGCATAAATCCCATACAAATGTTAGTATTATGTTAATATTTAACACGAGTAAGTTGTATATACGTAAAAACAAAATTATGTGGATCGAAATGGTGTAGGGTATCATATAGTCGGGCTTGACCGACTATATCTTCTTCTCTCGTTTTTTATGAAATTTGACATATCGATTGTTCAGGGGAACATAAAAACTGTTTATTTCACTAATTTTTCAACATTTTGCAATCTGTTCTTCTACGAGTTATTAATAATACGTCTACTAAACCTCACACTGAAAAATACATTTTTAACCTTATTATTCGCGAAGTTATGTACAGTGGGGCAGAATCGAAAATTTTTGGAAATAAATCTGTAACTTTTGATCGGCTACATGGGGTTGCAGGAAATTTGGTAAAAGCGTAGAAGAGGAGTGTACAATGGGGCGGAGCTAAAGGGAAAAGACTATAAAATAAGACCCATTTTATATAAGGGTTTTTACTTTAGTCTATATCTTTTAAAATCCCTAAGAACGAATCGACAAACGGAATACACTTTAGGAATCTATAATATCATCCCTGCGCTGACTAAAATACCTATGTAATTTTTAATCACTTTTCAGGAAAGCTGAAAAACTGTTTATTTATGCATTTTCTTCGCTAAATTTTTACAAATTTTCTTCGTTTGTGAATAGACTAACACAAATTATGTGTTTTATGAAAAATAATTAAATTTTTGGTGCGTTTTGGAGAAAATCAACGAAAACTTTACATAAGTAATTTTGTGGAGCAATTTATTGCTAAGATTTTATTGTTCTTTTTTTTTTTTTTTTGCAGGTTATTAACTTCATTTAAATATAAGTTTGAACTATGGAAGGAGGTATTATTAGTAATATCTGAGTCAAATTTCAACTTCCTATGATAATTGCTATTAAGTGGTAATTTGTTGATGATCCCAGAAAAATCTTTAAAAAAAATTAAAAAAGAAAATTCACCAATATTAATGTTACATGTATCAAACGATAGCTAAAGAAAAATGAATGAACCAGTATTTCATGATTTTCAGAAAAATGATTTTAAATAACATAAAATTAACGATTTACTAAAAATTCCTAAACTCAATAAAGTGCGTCAATTTGTGCGAAGACAAAAAATGTTGCAAGTGTACCCTCCTAAAATTTAAGATTTATGTGTCTTAAATAGGGATCGCAATTTCCCGGACTTTTTGATTTCCCGGGAAAGCGGGAAAAATTTTTCGACTTCCCGGGATCCCGGACTAAAAACTATAATTATTATTCTCATTAACTGATCAACTGATACCCAAATAGTACACGAATCTTTGCATTAACAGATTTGAAACAAGATTGTAAATGTAGCGAATAATTAAGTACTGAAAATCGTAAAAGAGTTTTGTAGGTATCAATATAATATTAAGCAAAAAAATAATAATAATTAATTTTATTTAAAAGATATGAACCATAAAACAATATATTTATGAAATTTACTAAAAAAATATTTACACAGGCAATGATATCATTCTTAACTTTTAGCTAGTTTCGTAAATCATAAAATTTTAATTTATTAAAAGTCCACTAAAAATAATTTATTAATTCTGAAAGAAGTGGCTGATGATCACTTTTTCGGAAACCCTTAGGTGTGATTCAAACGTGAGTTCAAACGCTATTAAATTGTTTGTAGCGTAAATATCAATTAATTTTAAATTGATTTTGCTCCAATCATCAAAATGGTAATATTAACAATTAGAATAATTGATATTATTCTTACTTCTATTCTTTAAATAGACACAATGAGCTGAAAATTTTTGAAATTTTTTTTTAATTTATTTTTCTTTATAATTAATAAACAGCTGTCGTTTTATTAAAAAACAAAACTGTAAACCAATTAGAAAATTAATTATATTAATAAATCATATAATTAAATTCCAATATAAAGTTAATTAATAATTTTATTAAAAATTATTTGAAATATTTTTTGTTTTATGTAAGGTTTAAATTTAGCTTGAAAAAATTAACTTTGGAACAGTAAGTTTCAATTTCTTGTTTATTAATATTTCTAATAAAACATTCGAATTCATGTTATATACCAGAGCAGACGATCTCATACATAACTGTAGCTTTCCAGTTGAAAATCATATGAATAATTAAGTATTTATTGGACTCACTTTCTAATTCTTCTCTTAACTTTTAATGTTAATGTTTTGTAAAATTTCTATGGGACAAATTCCACATGTTTTCTATACTACTGATGACTTATTACTAATAGGTACATATTTAAAATGTCTAAAATATTATATATTCGCTAGCTGTTTTTTAGTGCTGTCATTTTATTAAGATGCTTAATTGTATGGATGCCATAAAATCTACCCAAATAAACCATTTTATATATTGTACACAAAACATACTAATGGAAGATTAAGATTTAATTCCTAGCCGAATTTTTAGTTTAATTTTGTTTAAAAATGACTAAAATGTATATATTTTTGCTAAAATTCAAGCAGTTTTCTTCCATTTAAGTGCTTTTAAAATTCCCGGGAATCCCGGACAAAATTCCCGGGAAGGCGGGATATACAAAATGTTTGATTTCCCGGGAATCCCGTGACGGGAAATCCCGGGATGCATTCCCTAATCTTAAACTAATTCCCAAAATATGAGGAATCAATTATTTATTTTCGATCAACACTATACACAACTTTTAATTTTTGAATAAAAGAAATCCAATATATGGTAGGTAATGCTCAGATGTAATTGACAATATGGTCTCCCGAGCTTTTTCCTGTATTAAAAAAAAAAATAATAATAATTTTATAATAATCTGAAACTGAAAGACAGACAGACGGACAGACATCATCAAAGCTTTAGTTGACGTAAGTCTATGTCAGTTAATTTTAGTGTAACTAGTCTTGGGGTATAAACTTTTAGGCGGCTTACAAGGTTGGAAACCGATACCGTTATAAATACCGATACCGATTAAATACCGTTTAAAGCTGGTTACCGTAACTGATACCGATACCGAAATTATTATTTTGTTAAAAATACCGGTATTCAAATACCGTTTCCCTCTGTACCGGTATATACCGGTAATTTAGATTCGGTATTATAAAAATATATTTTTTTCAACAGAATATGGTATTGCAAAAATAATTTCTCATATAATTTACTTGAGAAAATAAGAGAGATAACATTATTTTTAATAATAAGTTTATTTTAATTTTATTTTAAAGAGGACTTTAATTGTTTGTTTCTTGGTTATATCGTTTGCTATAAATATATTTTTAAAGATGTTTAAATACCTTAAACCTAGTGCGACGAAGTTCAACTTACGACATGCTCTCAATTATTTGTCCATGAACATACTCTTGGAATTAATGATAGGTTCTTCGTTAACTGTTTAATATTTGCTTCTATAAAGATTCTCTCTTTAATTTTGGTTTTTCCAAAAGACCGAAAATTTTCCTTCATAAAGTTATAGCTTTCCGAGTTATCTTTCCGATTACTTTTATAGCATGAATCTAAGGCATGAATTAAAATAAATGTCATGTCAGCACTAATAAGCAGCAAGTAAACTATAACTCATTAAAAGGATCTTGAAAGCATCTTAAATATTACGATATAAATTTGTCTACAAATTTGGGGAAAAAAAAAATTAAGAAAGATAAGAGAAAAAATTAGTCATGTCAGACCATATGGCATCATGTTCTAATTATCATAGGAAATTGAAATTTTTCGAAAATATTATTTCATAATTTAGGTACATTTAAATATGCAATACACTTCGATTATTTTCAATAACGTTGATGGACCACCCTTTTGAAGCTACAAACAATTTTATACTATTTGAACTCACATTTTTAAGTGAAATACCGGAAAATCGATAAGTCCTGGAAAATTTTTTTCTGAGCGACTTTTTACATAGGTAATTCAGTCAGCGCAGGGACGATATGTTGTTAAAAGTTTTCAATTAAAATCTATGGGACTTCGGAAAAATGTGATTTTATAGCCGAAAATGTCAAAAAGTCCATTTTTGGGATTTTCGGCATATTTTGCGAACTGAGGGATTTTATTTTTTTCACTTTTTTTATTTTGTACGTTAAAAATTTCGTTAAGATATCTACACTAACAAAGATTTTATTACAGATAAAAGATTTTAAAAATTTTACTTGCACTTCAAAAATCAGTAAAAGTATAAACCCGATTTTTATACTCACCATCAAAAAGATGGGGCGTGTATAACATGTCGAAGGAATCATTTAAGACCCCATAAAGTATATATTTTCTGGGTCCTAGTTAGATTCTAAGCCAATCTAGCTATGTCCGTCCATCTGTCTGTCTGTTGAATGCAGGATAGGGCTCGAACTTTTCTGTTGATATCTCTTAAACAAAACCATGATAGTTCAAGGGTCAATATAAACTTGGAAAATAAAAATGGTCGTGGTCCGCTCACTTTATCGCCCACCTCCCATATAAGGTGAATCATCAACGAAATTTTGTACAAATAGTTTAAGGACCAATGTAAACTCGGAAACAAAAATGGGTGTGGTCCACCCACCTTATCGCCCACCTCTCATATAACGTGAAATTTAAAAAAGTTAATGGTGCGTATATAGATTCGGCCAAGCCGAATATAATATTCGCGCTTGTTTTCATCTAAATTACATTACTTAGATGACATAATTCTTAGTTCTATAGAAAAATATTGAAATCAATATCTTTTATAAAACCAAAACTACACCACTTTAAGTTTTAATAAGTCACGGAAATTTGACAAGCGATTAAAATTTTTTTATGTCAGAGGTACACTACTTTGAGTCGCCTTAGCTCCGCCCTGAGGGATCTGTTGTATTCCTCTTCCAAGGTTAACATGTCTCTACGCCTATGCTAAATTTCGCGCAAATCCAATCAGCCAATGAGAAGTTACAAATTTATTTAAACAGTTTTTCGATTCTGCCCCACTGTGGCTATAAGTAGTGATTATCACCATTTTCCGGTAGAAAAATTTTATGTTTTTACCGATTTTGCACCCAGATGTAACAATAAGTGGTTAAAAACTATCGCTGGTATTCAAGATTATCAATTTTATTGAAAGTCGATATTTTTGAGTATCTTCTATTTGAGATTAACTAAAGAACAACATGTCAAATAAGTGGTACCAAATATCAGTTTTGAGAATACTTCATTAGAAAATGCTTAAATAATAATCTTAACATATTCCTATTTTTAATATTTATTTAAGAGTATAACTCTTTATATCCGTTTAGAATCAATTGTACACTTTTGTGCTGCAAAACGATCGCAAAGTGGTCCCAAAACGGATTTTTTTTTTGGAAATAATTCTGTAACTTTAGAATTGCTGGATGTATTTGAATGAAATTTCACATGGACAATTCTGAGGTGTGTTCCAATTGATTTGGAGGAGCACAGGGCCTTAGGGGGGATCTGGAAGATGGGGGTAAACCTTCAGAGATGGTCACCTCGGGTATGAAATTTTTAAATAAAATCGCCAAAATTTTGTACACAGATAGTCTTATAATTCTCTACAAAAAATATGCTTACATATGTGGGTTATCTCTTTAACTTTAAGAAATATTTGGACCAAAGTAAAATTTTGACCCATTTTTGGACATGTTTTTTTTTTAGTTTTTTTTTTTTGGATTTGGCGGGCTCAATTTGAGTTCTAAAATTTTTCTAAAATATTCCTTGGATTCTGCACAAAATTGTAAATAATTTTCAAGCAAGCATCATATACCTATGTGGTTTAGATAAAAAGTTATATTATTTTGAAGTAGAAAATTTGAAAAAGATTGTGATTTTTTGTGATATTTTAATAATATTTTTCACTTTAAAATCCATTATTTTCCTCTGGACCATACATTTTTTTTCATGTTTCTAAAAGAATGCTTAATATAAATGCATGCAAAACAAATCCGAGGGCAGTTGGGGTAACAGTCTCACCGCTAGCCCTATCAGAACTTCGTTAATTTTAATTTTTGTTTTTTTAGTTTTTTGTGAAGCTCAAAAATGTCAAAGCTGAAATTAAAAAAATAATACCTTCAAAACTTACCTATATATGTAAGCTAAACACACAAAAAATATTTAATAAGTCACGCCTCTAATAAGGACAGGGTGGCCATTTCACTGAAAAAAGTCAATTTTTTTAATAAGCTTTCTCCGAACTGGAATTTTGGGTATTTCAGAGAGAGAAAATATGAATCTATACATTTTGTTCTTTAAATGACAAGTTTTTTTCTATTAAACTAAAATTTCACAAAGATAGATTAATTAATGTAGATTTTATTTAAGTTCGAATATAAATTTTTTTTTTTTTTTTTAAATAATACTAAATACAAAAATTTTTCTTTTTTTTTACAAATTTAATGAAAAAATTTACTTCCAATATCTTATTGTTTATATATTATTAATTTTGAAGTTACAACCTTTCCAACGATACCATTCTATATACATAAGTACACAGCAGTTTCAACGTGTTTTTTTAAATAATTTTCTGTAACTTTTGAATGGATAAATATATTTCAATGAAATTTCATATAATTATTACTGAGGTAGTTTTCAACTATTTTGGAGGAGCACAAGTTTCTAGGTGGTCTTGGGGCAGGTGAAAGGACCTCCGAAATGGGTCACCACGGATATTATATAAGAAATAATTAAAAGAGTTTACCACTTTCGGAGGTTCTCCTCCTGCCCACAGACCAGCTAGAAAATTGTACTTCTCCAAAGTATTTGAAAAATAACTCAGAAATATTTTAGTACAAAATCCAAAGAATATTTTAGACAAATTTTAGGACTCAAATTGAGCCCGCCAAATCCAAAAAACTAAAAAAAAACATGTCCAACAAAATTTTACTTTGGTCCAAATATTTCTTAAAGTAAAAGAGATAACCCACACATGTAAGCAAATTTTTTGTAGAGAATTATAAGGACTATCTATGTGCAAAATTTTTTTTCAATCAAATCATAAATGAAATTTTGGCGATTTTTTTTTAATTTTCATACCCGAGGTAACCAAATTTGGAGGTCCTCCCCCCGTCCCGCAGACTTGTTAAGAACCTGTTCTCCTCCAAATCAATTGGCATATACCTCAGAATTGTCCATGTGAAATTTCATTCAAATACATCCAGCAGTTCTAAAGTTACAGAATTATTTCCAAAAAATTTCGTTTTGGGACCACTGTGAATCGTACAATTCAGAAAGATATATAAAATTGCAAATTTTTAAAACTGGGTGATATAAATACCTAGAAACACTTATGGAATTAAAATAATTAACTTCCTAATCACTTATATAAATCAATAAATAAATATTATCACGGAAAAAAATTGTAAAAAATATGATTTTAGTGGAAAAGAAACGAACTGACCTTATAAATTTGACTCTGTAGAAAATTTGTGTCTATAAAAATATCAAATATCAAATAAATGATACCAAACTCTGTATATAGGAACACCTGTTAGTAATAAGTATTTTAGCTAGTAGTATCATCAAATACTCCTTGTACTTTTTAATACATGGTGCAAAAAAAAGTTACCTTATAGTTTTACCGCGTACCTTATTTATTATTGTGCATACTTTCATTAGTTAAATACAAGGTGGTCGGGTTTTTATGACCAAATTTTAATTGTTATGTAATTGTGCGTATTTCGTTGATGTGCCCAAAATAGTTAACGTAGCAAATAGCCCCAAAGTTTGGAATTTTTTCAAAAAAGTCAGTTATTCGCGAGGTACTTCACAATGGCATGGACTACTGCTTGTCGTTTTTTGTTATTTTACATTAAAACTAACTTTAATACAAAAATTGTAGGGACTATTTGAAAATTACAGTGCATGCTCGGTATTCGCGACTACCCATTATCGAAATGTCCCTTTGGTATCAATATTAAATATTAAAAATTAGTTTTTATATTTTATATAAAATGCTTTTATTAGGTTTGAAAATTAAAAATTGAATAATCAATTATTTAACATAAAATTGAAGTAAAACATAAAAATGAATTGTATATAAAATATTGTATAACAAGTTGAAAAATGTTTTAATATAAAACAGTAAAAGGACGCTACATATCTTCCCCTCTCAGAAATAAAATTATGTAATTTTATAGGTGATATTATTTTGTGTATTTGATTCTTGATTTTCTGTATTTATGTATGCAGGTTTAATTAAGTCGATAGAAACTGATCGTATGATGGTACCATGTTGAATTTTAAAAGTTTTATCATTTCTTTCTAATACTTTAAATGGACCTTCAAAAGGTGTGGACAGTTTTGAAGGTTGTATGATTTTTACAAATACGTATTCACAATTTTGTAGCGATTTAGGTACATATGATTTTTCATTGTTGTGATATATGATTTTTGTTCTTACTTCTGAAAAATGTTCTCTCAATTTTGAAAGCAATAGGTCGCTGGAAACTTGTTCATCTGATTTAATAACGAGTTCACCAGGAATTTTAAGGCATTGTCCGTAAACTAGTTCAGCTGGTGAACATTTTAAATCACTTTTAACAGAAGTCCGCAAACCAAGTAAATTTAACGGTAGCACTTCAGACCACTTTTCAGTATTTTTGCTCGTTAATATTGATGTTTTTAGTTGTCGGTGGAATCTTTCAATCATTCCATTGGCTTGGGGATGATAGGCAGATGTATGTATTTTATGTGAACCGAGTAGTGTAATTATATCATTGAAAAGTTTTGAAGTGAACTGAGAACCTCTATCAACTGTAATTTTTAATGGAACTCCAAAACGGGGAATGTAATTGTACACAAATGTTTTAGCAATAGTACAGGTTGTTATGTCCTTAAGTGGATAAGCTTCTGGCCAACGGGAATATCTGTCAATAACTGTCAAAATGTATTTAAAATTATTTGAAACAGGGAGAGGTCCAACGATGTCCATGTGGATGTGTTCAAATCGAGATTTAGGTATTTCTATAGGTTTAACTATTGATTTGGTATAAACATTTATTTTAGCTTTCTGGCATGTTAAACATTCTTTAGTCCAGTTATTAATGTCTTTTTTCATTAAAGGCCAAAAATATCTATTTACGACTAATTTTCTTGTAGCCCTTATTCCAGGATGTGAAAGTGAATGTAAAGTTTGAAAAACTAATTTTCTAAGTGAAACTGGAACATAAGGACGATACGTGCTACTGGAAATATCACACCAAAGCTTGCAGTTTTCAGAAACAGAAATTTCGATTATATTTGGAATTTGGTTTTGAAATTATACTTTTTAAAACATCATCTTTTTGTTGTTCTAAATATATTTGTTCTATGTTCACACTTAAAGAATTTAGTGCACTAATTTCAGGTAAACGAGACAATGAATCAGCAACAATATTGTTTTTTCCAAACGTGTCTTATATCATTGCTAAATTGAGCAATAAATTCTAGATGACGAGTTTGTCGGGGAGATTTTTCAGTTTTTGAATTAAGTATGTTTACTAATGGTTTATGATCAGTAAAAATAACAAATTCTCGACCTTCTAAAAAGTGTCGGAAATGTTTAATTGATAGATAAATTCCTAATAATTCTCGGTCAAACGTAGAATACTTCGTTTCTGTAGGACTTAATTTTTTTGAAAAATAAGCTAATGGCTCCCAATGATCTCCATTATGTTGCTGAAGGACTGCTCCTATAGCAATGAGAGATGCATCGACTGCTATGGATAAATTAGAGTTCTTATTAAAGTGGTTAAGTAATGTTTTTTGAGCAAATTTTGTTTTAACATCCTGAAATGCATTTATAGTGCTTTCGGTCCAACAAATATCTTTTGATTTTGATTTATTTGCGTTAGTAATAATATTGTGTAAAGGAATAAGGTGTGTAGCTAACTGAGGAACATATCTGTGGTAATAATTAATAATGCCCAAGAATTGGTGCAGTTTTTTGATAGTTTTGGGCAGCTCATATTGTAAAATAACTTCAATTCTGGATTTTGAAGGAGATATACCACATTCTGAAATATTATATCCTAAGAATTCGAGCTCAGGAACATTAAATATACATTTTGATAATTTAATATTGAGACCATAGTTATCTAGTCTTTCAAAAACTTGACGTAAGTGAATAATGTGTTCTTTCTCATCTTTATTTGCGATAAGTATATCATCTACGTAAGTGAATACAAAATTTAAACCATTGAAAACTTCGTTAATGAATCTTTGGAATATCTGAGCACTATTGCGAAGGCCAAATGGCATTCGAATAAATTCGTACATTCCAAAGGGAGTTGTAATGGCTGTTTTATGTATATCTTTTTCCGCCATTGGTATTTGGTGGTACGCACGAACGAGATCTATTTTCGAAAATACTTTTTTATTAACTAAGTCAATATTAATATCGTGAATATGTGGAAGAGGATAACGATCTGGAATGGTTACACAATTCAATAGTCTGTAGTCTCCACACGGTCTCCAATCGTTTTGTTCTTTTTTTGGAACCATGTGAAGTGGTGAACAGACGGACGAACGCGATGGGCGGCATATGCCCATTTTTACTAAATTATCGAATTCTTTTTTTGCTATATTAAATTTAACTGGATCTAGTCGACGTGGTTTACTAAATGGAAGAGATCCGTTAGTTTCTAGTTTGTGAACTGTATTATGTTTTACCACTTTTCTATAATCCGGTTCAGAAGTTATGGATGGAAATTCACTTAAAAGTGGTGCTATATTGCAGTCTATATTAGTAAATTTCAATGAAAATAAATTTGAATATCCTAATTGTACAGATGATATAATTCTATTTGTTGTATCAATAAGTTGCTTGTTCTTAATATCTACTAAAATATTAAATTTTTCTAAAAAGTTTGCACCTATAATTGGAGTTTCAATATCTGCTAAAATAAATGGGAATGAAAATGTTTGTCCAGAACCAAAATCTATAATAAGATTTGTGTAACCAAAAGTACGTATTGAAGTTCCGTTTGCAGCAGTAAGTAAAATTTCGCTTTTTTTATTTTTGCCTTTAAATTTTGTAATAGGGAATACAGAAACATCTGCTCCAGTATCTACCAGAAATTTAATGTTAGTATTTTTATCAATAATAAATAGACGACGTGAATTCGCTAAATGATCCTCATTATGTGCCGTCAGCATAATGGGGTTATTTAGTTTAAAGATTTTTACTGGAAGTTTTTGAAAAATTTACAAAATTTTTCACATTTACGTGCCTTCTTGCCAAAACGAGAATGATACCAACAAATATTCTCAGTATTTTTAGATTGATTTTGAAAATTTTCAGAATTATTTCTTTTGTAGTTTGTGTTAAAATTTGTATTGTTCAGTTGGGAAATATTTAAAGTTAATTGGTTTATGCTTTCAGCTAAAACAGATGTTAATTTAAGAACATCTTGTATTGCGTGACCTTCTAATGATTGATTTGAATTAATTACTGATATGTTGGTTTTTTGCATATGAAAAATTTTGTCGGCTAAAATTACTACTTCATTAATTGATTGTATACCTGAAGAAGTAAGATGGATTTGAATGTTTTGTGGTAATTTTCTTTGCCATAACTTAAAAATCAAATCACGAGAAACAAATGAAAGTGGTGTAGCTAAATTTGTTAACTCTCGAAAAAGTTCCGAAGGTTTTCTGTCTCCCAATTGGGTGTCTGAAAAAATTTACTCAAATCTGCCTTCTTCATCTAGAGAAAATCTTTCACAAAGTGTTTTTTTAATAGTATCATACTTGTTGACAACTGGAGGATTTTGAATAATGTCAAGTATCTTCAAAATAATATCTTGGGACAAAACAGTGATTACGTATTGGTATTTTAAATTGTCATTTTCAATATTATAAAGTTCAAACTGAGTTTCTATCTGTATAAACCAAGCTTGTGGGCACGATGTCCAGAATTGAGGAAGTTTTAGATTGGTTGTGATGTTCTGTGTGTTATTTTGTGTTGGGTTTATGTTGTCTGCAGGAGAATGTTGCAATGTAGAGGCATTATGAAATGTTTCATCATTACTACCACTTCCTGATCTTGTTAAAACCATTATAGAATATTATAAAAAAATTTCTAAGAGAGGTTACAAAATTCTGTTGTGTGGTGGTCTTTGAATGACTTATAAATTTAATTTGAAAAATCTTACGTGCTAATGAAATTAACTACTTATCAACATTTAATGATTCTTGAAGTCCAAAATAGATTCATTCAATTAAAGGCAATTAGATAATTAGGATACTGTTGTTCTTGACAGTTCTTTAAATATTTGAATCCAGTTGGTATTTTCTTTTTTACAGCAATTTTTAATTAAGATTGATATTTGAATCCAAACGGTATTTATTTGTTTAAGGTGATTCTATTTATTTTTAGATAAGATTGTTCTAAATATCATCTATATTTTGATTTGATTTTTTATTCTTAAATATTAAATATTTATATTTTTAGATAAACGTATATTTAATAAAATTTATTGTTCTGGTCAAGTAATTGGTTAACTATTTGATTATGATGATGATTCGATTTGCAGGATCGCCAATTTGGTATCAATATTAAATATTAAAAATTAGTTTTTATATTTTATATAAAATGCTTTTATTAGGTTTGAAAATTAAAAATTGAATAATCAATTACTTAACATAAAATTGAAGTAAAACATAAAAATGAATTGTATATAAAATATTGTATAACAAGTTGAAAAATGTTTTAATATAAAACAGTAAAAGGACGCTACAGTCCCGGTTATCGCGACGGCTTAACTTTTAAAATTGCAGGTATTATAACCGCGAGAGTTTACGAACAACGGGTTTTATTTTCGCGACTTTTATCTGTTTTTTAAATTTGATTAAAATTTCTATAACCCGAAAAGGGAAATCCCCGTCTTTTGGTATATTAACATTTTTAGATAATTTTGATCTTCAATTTTGTCAATTTATTCGTGTCATTTGTTGTGTAAATACATTTCTTAATATTGGAAAGTTGAAGATATTTTAAAGCCAACGATTTCTCAAAAATTAGAGATTTAGAAAAAAATTTAAAAGCCGAGATTCCATAAGTTAAATTTTCGTGAATTACAACTTGCATAAGTCTTCGGTTTACCACATTATAAAGCAAGAAAAATCATTAAAAAAGTTCGTATGTACAACAGAAAGAGGCGCTGGCAATCGTTGCACCTTAAAGAAAACTGAGTACCCAAGAATGGAAAAATAAGTGGTTTGTAAAACAAAGGGAAAAAATGTCATTTGCATTCCAAAATTTATCAAACTAATTCAGGTTTCAATTTTTAAAAATTACGGGCGAGAAATTGTCTTCGAAACCTCATCTTATTGATTAATTTGTTAAAGAGTTTAAGGATTACGCATGGGTTGACTTCACCAAATCTGCAATGCCGACGAATCCGGTTTATATTATAGAATGCTTCCAAATCACACTCCTGTCACATGTAATGAGAAAACGGCTCCCGGAAGAAAAATATATAAAGAGCGAATAACTTTTTTGTCTTGTTCAAATACGAACAAACAGAACTTGTTGGTTGTTGGAAAATCGAAAAATCCAAGCGCATTTAAATGCTTTTTCAATAATCCTGTAATATACAACTTCAGCAATAACGCTTGGATGACATCATTTACATTAAAGGACTGGTTCCATTAAGAATTTGTTCCCCATGTAAGTTAATTTTCACCAATTAGTAAAAGAAAGTTGTTCATAAGAAAATTTTTGGCGACGCACAGTGCTTTGTTCCATAGACAAAAATCAAAATAAAATTATTTTTCAAATTGAGTTCAAATATACGTTTTTGGAGAGGTAACAATATAGATCATATAATTTAAAAATACTTTTTTGGATAAAGTTATTTTTGTGGTTACTAGAGGGCGCTAAAATCAGAGAATTTTATGGAAAATTTAATAAAGCAAAAAGCTGGTTTTTAACTGTTTTAGGAAAAAAAATTATCAAAAATTCATTTTTTGATGAAATGCGTCGAAGTTTTGTTTTTTTCAATACCTCAGAATATAGGCAAATTAAAGCTATTATTATCTTTTAAATATAGTATTTCGTATAAATATATATTATTGCTCAAATTTACCCATATTTTTTACTTAAAACCTAAAAATTCCTTAAATTTGATGAAGGATATAAAAAAATTTTAAAAAATTGTATAATTTTTTACGGTTTATGTAAGTTTTTATAGTCATTTAATAGATTAACAAATAGTTAGAGCCTATTTTTTGCCACAACTTTAAAAAAAGTTTAATTGAAAAAGTGTTTGAATTTCCGTTTTTACTTCAATTTCAAAGTGTTCTCAATGTTGACGTAATTTATTTTGCTAAATTAAAGTAAAATAATTATAATAATTATTTCGAAATTTAACAAATAATAAAGGAATAGAAGAATAATTTTTTTGACCTAATATATTACGTCAAAAGACCTCCAGATGTCACTAATTATAGAGCATTTTTAAATTTGAATACAAAAAATTACGTAAGTTCGATGGAGTATTAAAAAAATTATATAATTTTTTTTTGCTTGATACTAAAATTCAGTATTGTTTTTTAATATATAAAAAAAGAATTACTTTCTATTTTTTGCCACAACTAAAAAAAAAAAAAATAATAATAATTATTAAAAAAAATTTATAAATTTTCTTTTATTATACAAAAGTCAAAAAAATTTTTATGTTGAAATATTTCGTATTGTTAAATCGATATTGCTTTTAAATTTAATACAATATTGAAAACTAAAAACAAATAAAAATTTTGGACCGGAAATCGGGCGAAATTAGGTAAATTAATGATTTACTCAACATAAAATGTGGTTGCAGAAATTAAAACAATATTTAATAACGATAGGGCTTGGGGGAGGCAGGTATGCCCTTACTCTTATTAAATAAAATATTTTCTGACCTATAAAAGACCCATTTCCAATGGCTGCCATAAATTTTGATACTGTTTTGACCAGTATTTTGGAAGAAAATGAGTTTTCAACATTTCAGAATACATGGGAGGTAGGCGAGTTCTTGCTCCGATTTTTTCAAAACATTGTATATATTTACTATATGTCTAAAGTAATATATGTGCAAAGTTTCTGCGACACTTTCTTCTATTTTTATAAAATTAAAAACGGTGTGTTAGCCAGAAATACGTTTTCTCATTTCAAGATATATGCGAGGTAGGCGTGTTCTTGTTCCGATTTCAATAAAAATTGGCAAAATCATAAATAATCTATATTTAACTGCAATCATAAGTTTTGGTGCAATTCCGACCAGTATTCACGCATTAAATCCGTTTTTTAGTTTCAGGATATATGGGAGGTAGGCGTGTCCTTGCGCCAATTTTTTCAAAACTTCGTATTTATTCATTTTAAGCCTAAAGTAATATGTGCACCAAGTTTCAATTTGCTACGACAAATCCTTCTATTTTTGTTCCATCGTTGTATGGAATCAAAGCACTGTGCGACGTGTCACCCAGTTGAGGAACTAAAAAGTAATGACTGTTTAATTATAGCAATGAATATTCAACCGTTAGATTAAAAACGTTATCAGCTTGGTCAAATTAAATTATAAAAAACAACTGCTCGCCCACTTGCTTGCCGAGAAGAAAGCAAATGCGCCATGCCCATTTTTTGTACAAGATTTCGTTGACGTTTCACCTTATATGGGAGGTGGGCGTTAAAGAGGGCGGACTACGCCCATTTTTTGTTTCCAAGTTTATATCGATCCTCGCACTATCTGTATAAAATTTCGTTATCTTACATGCTTTTGTTTAAGAAATATCAGCAGAAAAGTATGAAATTACCGGACACCCTGTGTTTCTAGTATTTTGCCCATAATTTTGTTTTATTAACCGATTTTACACATTTTCAATACCAAACAAACTTTATATAAGACAAATATTTGAGCCAAATTTCGTCACCCTACGTTGTCCCGTTCGAGCCCTATCCTGCTTTCAATAGACGGACGGACATAGCTAGATCGACTCAGAATCTAAACAGGACCCAGAAAATATATACTTTATTAAGATCCAACAAATGATTTTTTCGATATGTTACACACGGAATGACAAAATCAATATACCCCCATCCTTATGATGAAGGGTATACAAATTATATAAAAGTGTTCAATAAAATTTTGGGTTCTGTTATCGCGAAAATTCAGTTTTCTCAACATGTCTGGTTTTTAATTAGTTGTGTAATTGATTAGAACCATAAATTTAATTCAAATGTCGTCGATAGTTGCAAACGGAACACATTTCGCTTATGCAAATTGTATGGACATCATGAAATTAACTATAATTGGCAAAAATGCGAAGGCGCATCAAAAAATCTCGACAGATAAAAATATTATGGACCACACAAAATGTACTTAGTTCAAAAAATGATCACAATATTAAGTAGTATTTCTTTGTAATAAACTCTTATAGATAAATTGTTCAATATTTGGCGAAATAACTTAGTTTCCATCCCCATTTTTTACACAATTTTTAAAAATCGCGTTTTTTATTAAAAATAAAATTTTTAAAATTTTATTAGGAAACCCTAAAATATGCAGCACTATTACTTAAATGCATGTCGTACCATATATGGTACATCGCTATCATCAAACAAACTTGTTAAAAAGCCAGTTTTAACGAGGTATAGAGTGATTAAAATTAAAGCATACAGTGATCATAAAGATACTATAAATTAATACAAAAATTAATTTCCATTACTTATTTAGCCAAAGTTTTTCAATTAAATTAGTTTTTAACCCATGTATTTAACCCATTAAAAATATTTTATATACAATATATATTTTTTTTCAACAACTCAGTAGGTTTTGATGTTACGCTTAATTTTTACTTCTAGTTTATAAAAAATTTGATATGTTCAACCTAAAATTGCTATAACTTTAGCGTCCCTTGTACGAAATTATTGACGAGAACTGATTTTACGTGCATTCGATTCCCTTTATATTTATATATTTATTACTTATATATTTATTATATTTTGAAGGTTTAAAGTCAAAAGTTGTTTGTAATGGTTCATAAAATAACAGAGTAGATACTAATGTTTTAATAATAATAATTAGAAATTTAAAAATTTAAAAATAAAAATTAAAAAACAAAATCATAATAATTTTTGTATAGCGTTCAAAGACACTAACATTATCTTTCATGAAGTTTTAGTAATTGTGGTGTAGATAATAGAATCTATTTGATTCTGTTGTTGTTTCTTCTTCTTCCTCCTCTACATCTATTTCTGGTTTCACATTAGGTGTATTTGGTTTTGTTTCCATATTAATTTGTGCAAAACCATCCAAACGTTTAGATGATTTAACATCCTCGACAGTACAGCAAAACATTATACCCAATGGACTATAGCGAAAAGTTGTGCTAACTTTTTTCAACCAAGAAATTTCATGACATTTATCTGCACAAAATACTATATCCTTTTCAGAAGAAAACTAAAAATGATTTAAAGATAAAAAGAAAATATATTAAAATATACAAATAGCTTTTCTATTAGGTTTTGTTCAACCAACCTCATAAAATGGTGAATTAAAACCAATGACAACAATTTCATCAGAACTATTGCTAGTCGAGCGTAAATAATTCCAAACATACATGGGTATTTCATGTTTTCTATTGTCGATCAATTCACTTAAGGTATAATTTGTTTTACAGGTCTCAATAATAGGAGCCGTAGCTACAGCTGAAACACCCGCTAAAATGTCATACGTTTGATGTTGTCCTTCAACGTGCATTGTAAGGGCACGTTCGTAACGTTTCCAATTGCCCAAACGTAAACTTGGCCACCATGGCAAATCAAGCAAGGAACCTAATTGATGATTAAATTCTTTATACAAAAGGGAATTTTGTATTATAGATGTGAAATTGTATTGGGCAAATTTGATCCAATCCTGTATGTCTTGATTATCATAATCAGTTTCACTTATACTAAAAGAATAATTAATAGAAGAATATTTTTTTATTTTGTTATTTAAAGAACAGAGTAAAAAAATTGGTTTAACCTTTTCATGACAAATGTTTCCTTAAGATATTTCAATTCCAAATTGGTTTTATAAAAGTTGGCTAAAACAGTTGGTTGCTGAAATTTTAAACGTAAACAATTAACTAATTAATAAATTTAATGTTTAGTAATATTTGATTTATATTTAATATTATAATTATACCCTACACCACCAAAGGTGGTTGGGATATTATGTGTTTGTGCAGAAGTTGTAACGCAGAGAAAAAATCTTCGGACCCCCACATTAAAGTATAGCGTTCGACTCAGAATCACTTTCTGAATCGATTTAACGATGTCCGTCCGTCCGTCTGGTCGGCTGGCTGTCCATGTAAAGTTTGTGCGCAAAGTACAGGTTGAAAATAAATTTGAAAATAATTTGATGAAATTTGGTACATAAGCTTTTTTCAACACAAGGACTTATTGAATTTGGTTATGATCGGCCCATTATTTCACCTACAAATGTCCTCCCGGAATAGAGTTTTAACACTTATATATGCCTTAAAAATAGAAATATTTTAATGAAATTTCGCAGAAATAAATCTTATATAAGCGCAAATCTGATTGCCAAATTTCATGAAAATCGGTCCATAGCTCGCATATAAACCCCTCTCCCGAAAATCACTTTTACATACACAAATCCCTTACAAATGTTAGTATTACGTTAATATTCAACACAAGTAGTTGTATATAAGTAAAAACTAAATTATGTGGATCGAAATCGTGTAAGGTATCATATGATCGGGCTTGACCGACTATATATTCGTCTCTCGTTTTACAGTAACATTATTCCTAATAAATATTTTTGAATCAAATTTAACACCAAATTAGCCTCTTTTTATACCCTACACCACCATAGGTGAGGAGGGTATTATGCGTTTGTGCTGATGTTTGTAAGACCCAAAATATTGGTCTAAGACCCACCTTGATTTATACCAATCGGCTTAGAATCACTTTCTGACTCGATTTAACGATGTTCGTCCGTCCGTCTGTCCGTCCATGTAAACTTTGTAATCAAACAACAGGTCGCAATTTTGAACCAAAATTAATAAAATTTAGCACATAGGTTTCTTACAGTTCAGAGACGAAGCCTGTTGAAAGTGGTTATGATCAGTCCATTATTTCACCTAGCCCCCATACAAATGTCCTCCCGGAAAAGGGTTTAACGATCATAAATACCTTAAGTATAGCAATATTTTAATGAAATTCGGCACATATGAGTTTCATATAAGTCTAAATAAGTGTGCCGATCGGTCCATTATTTACCATAGCTCCCATATAAGGCCCTCTTTCGGGAATCACAAAAAAGTGAATAAATTCATAAAAATGTCAGCATCGACGTAATATTCTGTATTAATATGTTTTATTTTATAATTATGAGTATCGGTCCACATTTGACTTCAAGTCTAATAAAATACCTCTCCCCGAATTATAATATACACAATGGTGTAGGGTATTATATGCTTGACTGACTATATCTTTTTCTCTCGTTTGTTATAATTTAAGTATAGTTCACTTTTTTAGATTTATCAACGAAAAGCCCGCAATTATTAAACAAAAAGAATCCCAAAATGATATTTTTTACTTCTTTTGCTATATTTTCGCTATCGGGGATTCAGATTTCAAAATTATTTCTTTACTCATTTTTAATATTTGTTGTTAATAACTTTTAAAAAATGGAAAGAAAATGATAGTTACACCCAATATAACGAAATAAACTTCACCATGGTACGTTAAAAAGTAAAAATATTAATTTTTAAAGCCAAATATCTCGTAAGCGACAATGTTTTTTTTTTTTGGATCTCGACTAGTGGAATTCTCCTATATCCTCTTTCAAATTGATTAAGATATAACAAATCAGAATGGACAAAATCATTTTATAGACAAAGAATTTATGAACCAAATACTGTGTCTATATCTTCTACAAAAAAGCATGCACATCAACGAAATTTTGCACAAATAGTAAAAGCACTAATGTTAACTCGGAAACCAAAAATGGCCATGGTCCACCCACTTTACTTCCCATTTCCCATATAATTTGAAATGAAATGGGCGGACCACACCCATTTTTTGTTTCCGAGTTTACATTTGTTCTTGAACTATTTGAACACAATTTCGTTGATTTTCACCTTATATGGGAGGTGGGCGGTAAAGTGGGCGGACCACGCCCATTTTTGGTTTTCGAGTTTATATTGATCCCCGAACTATACGTACAAAATTTCGTTGTCGTACATGCTTTTGATGAAGAAATATTGATAGAAAACTATAAAACGGACACCCTGTGCTTCTAGTTTTTAGCCCATAACTTTTTTGTTTGTCAACCGATTTTCAATCCCAAACAAACCTTATATAAGACAAATATTTGAGCCAAATTTCGTCCCCCTACGTTATCCCGTTCGAGTCCTATCCTGATTTCAACAGACGGACAGACGGACGGACATATCTAGATCGACTCAGAATCGAACCAGGACCCAGAAAATATATACTTTGTGGGGTCTTAGACGATTCCTTCGACATCTTACATACGGAATGACAAAATCAATATACCCCCCATCTTTTTGATGGTGGGTATAAAAAGTTACTGATGGTGGGTAAATAGATTCGGTCAAGCCGAAGATGGTGTTTCTTACTAAAATGTTCAATTTTTATTTACCAATATCTCATTATGTTTGGGTGTGATTGTGTAATATACCGATTTAAATGACAAATGGTGGGTGTCATAACAAATACCAGCAAGATACTCGTAGTTTTCATTAAATGATTCCATGGGTCTCGCTAAAACATATGATGTTACATTCGTTGGGCACCACACAAAATTATGAGATGTTTCATATAAATTCCACTTTAAGGATGAACACTCTAATATAGTATGATGACCATAGTAATTTCTATTAACGTATATGTTGTTGTTAGCACATTCTAAATTGAGTTTATTGTTTCTATTATATCCGTCCGGACTACAAAGATAATAAGATGTTAAAAAATTATAAAAATGTTTTATATAAATGTGTATGTTTTGTAACATGAGTTAAACATATTTAATTTTATTAAAAAATATATGAAAATATTTACACTTTGGGAGTAAATAAACTTACCTTTCAAATCGTGTACTGCAGTAAGCTTCAATTTTCTGATTATTAAAAAGTATTATTTCACTATCCCGATCATTTAATATCAAATCAACTTTTTGCGACCCAATTTTAAGTAAAACTTTTGGTCTTAAAAAAGGATCTCTAGATAATCCTATATTACAGTCACCATATGCAATTGATATTTCATTTAAAATACATAATATAATTAATATTATATTTGTAAATAATTTAAACAAATTAATAGACATTTTATACGCTGGCTATTTCGAAGGCAACTGATTTCTTGTTTCTGAAATGTTCTGTTTATTTATAATAAAAGAAAACTTAAACAAAAAGGGTTTACAGAAATTATGTGTTCTTTTATTTTTCTTTTGTAATATGATCAACTATACTAAACATTTTGCTTTATCAATTGTAACATTTTTGAAAATATACGGCATCACTATTATCGATAAGAGGAAAGAATTATCACTCTGGTGTGAGCGTAATTTTTGCGTTTAAATTTATGCTACAAACATATTAAGTTTAAGTAACAATGTGTCCTTTAAAATTCAATACACATCTTTTTAAAATACTTCTTCTTGCAGTCAGTTGAAATTTGGATTAAGATTCTTATCTCAATTTGAAACAAAGTACGACTCTTATTTCATTTTTTGCAGTATTTGTTTATTCAGCATTTTTATTTAATTGAAAAATATTCCAGCTACATCATAGAATGTAGGTATATAATTGAGCAGGCAATTCCGAACATATTTTAACCTATAAATAAAGTTGTCGACAAAAAAATAATAACTTAATAACTTAACAAATAATGATTATTATTAATTGAACAAACCTGTGGGAAATTTGTGGCAATTGCAGTAATTGACGGGTCTTTCAGAACCAGTTGAGTACTGATTGACACCTAACTCGTCACCAAAGTTTCAATTGAGAACCAGTTGACAAAAACAAACTGAAACCGTAAGCCATAATGTAATCCCCCTATAGGACCTCACCAATAACCAGCCAAGGTTGATGACGTGGTGTGTAACCATCAGCTGCAGGTTCTCTTAGCACCTATTTTTAAGTCCTAGATAAGACCTCGAGCTTGTGCTCTCCAGTTTTAGAAGCCAAGAATTCCTAAGGTACACCTTGTGTATCCCGTCTAACTTAATACTAACTCTAAAACAAAAGCAAGTCAAAGTTAAAGAGCGTAGAGAGACAGGATTTTTCTCTACCACATATGAGCTATACATCAAGGAGGAATTTTCTCTGAAAAGACAAGCCGTCGTGGCGGCAACTCGCAGGCAGTAACAATCAGTGGCTGAGTGGTTAGTGTCGAAGTCTTTAAAACATAACATACAATAGATGATTCGGGGTGCCGCTATCGACAATAACGAAAAATTATCAATAAAAAAAAACATAATTTAATAATAATAAAATGTTAAAAAGTAAAAAATTACCGAATTATTATGTTAATCATCATGTCCTGTTAGACCAGTACTGTGACCTATCTTGTGACCTGTCCCAAGGCTCTAATAAGCCACCTTCAATGAACACCCATGTAAAAGTGACAGGTTCCTCACATATAAAGTTCCGGAACTGGGACCGGTCACTAGTCCTGAGAACCTATCACGTGATTGGTTTTGAACTGGTTCTCTTTACTCTAGGAAAAATATAAAAATCAAATATAATCATTAAAATTATTATTATTTTTTATAACAATAAAAATCATTCCGGAATTCGATAGAACCATTTCTGAGGATTACATTTCTGTATTAAACGCTTTTGTCCGATCCTTCATTTTATTTGATTTTTTTGTTGAAAATTTCAAGAACAATGATTATTTTCACACACTCTTTTTAATTAAATGCCTCATTTTAAATATCTCTTAATTTTTTTTATATACATTTTCGAAAATTAACAAAATCATGTACAGAATTATTTTCGATGCGAGATGAAATGACGATGTAAAAAACAATTAATGCATTAACTGCATTATTAGATAACACTACAGTCATAATTACATCTTTTCTGTCACCAAAATTATTTTTTTTTTTAACTGTACGGTTTAAGTTGTATACCTTGACAGTATACCGATTTGCACGACGTTGCTTATCCGATCATGGTTGATACATATAAATATTGTTTTATATTGAATAAAGTACTTTTCAATTTTAATATGATTAATTTTGTTGATTTCAAGAAGGAGGCAACCTATTTATATGAAATTTAAATTGTTTCTTTTATAAAAACAGAAACAAAAAATGTACCTTTACTGAGTAAGCTTTTCAGTTGCTTAGTCTGTAACTTCTTTAAATATTTTCAATTGACTTTGAGCAGAGTATATCTTAAATCTTAGAAACTATACAATATATCTAAGTGGACAAATCCGTTTTTATATCTTGTTACCTTTTTATTTTTTATATTAACTGAACGAAGTTTTTGGCGGAAGTCCTTTTTCATGGACTGAAAAGTCATAATTTTTTTAATTGTGATTCCAAAATAAATTTCTTTACCTTAATTAAGTAGTAATCTATAATTTGTATTATAAAACAAAGTTACTTTCCACTTTTTTATTCCAAATAAATTAAAAATTGATTGCATCGGCCTATATAGTCACAAATCATAATTCTTATTTAAAAAAAAAAAAAAAAACTATAAGTAATAGAAAAAATAACAAAAATATTTGTAAATAATGATGTATTCAGATATTTTTACTATATATATATATATATATAAAAAAAAAAAAAAATAGCAATAAAATTTAAAATTTTGTGTCAATTAGTAGAATTGGAAATTTTGTTGCTTTTGATATGCACACTTTCATATAGAGAAAATACAATATTTTTTTCGTTTTTTGCGAAACAAATGTTTGTTTTAAGCATGACTTTAATTTTGTTGCTTATGCTCTTCATAGCACTGTATGTGGACTAGATGGAATTCCACATGCAAAACTCGAATCTGCTTTCAGTTTTTTCCCATCAGGTCGAGATTTTTTACGCCCTAAATAAGCCGATTACTCGAATATATTTCACTATAACGGTATGCACGATTTATATTATAAATGATACGGCAAAATATGTGGAATAAAATTGACTTTAAGTCGTTCTACTACCAAATTTTTATCCGCTCAATAGTTTAGGAGATATTTCGAAATAACTGTCCGAAAAAAAAAAAAATTCATGTAAATGGAATTTTTTTTTACTAAAATTTTTTTTTTAAAGTTAAAACATCAAAAATGTTTCAATTTATCATCTTTATCTCAAACCCGGTAAAACTACGAGTGATTAAAGCCACGTATCATCAAAATTGATGCAGAAATTATGATTGCATTCACAGTTAGGATACCCAAAAAAAACAAAAACATTTTTTTGTCTTAAATAAAAAATAGATGGATTAGATGGAATTTAACGTGCTAAACAAGAATCATCTTTCACTTTTTTCTATCACGTACTGATTTTTTTTTGACCCCGCCTTTAGGCGAGAACGGTTTGTCGAATTAAGATACTCTAATAGATAGTGATTTAAATTATCATTGAGCTGATTTTTTTTGTTCAGTTAATATTTCCGAAGTTATTTGGTAATTAGTAGCAAAAAAAAAAAAGGAAAACAATTTTTTTTTTTGGAAAAATGGTGAAAATTTTTATCCATAACTGAAATTCTTTAGTCAGTAAAAAATATTGTTCACATACCATAGTCAAAATTGCACAAACCATTCTGAAGTTTTTTAGTGTGACCGCTGAATAAGGTGATGGCATTAGTCAGGCCCATAAAAAAAATCAGCACGTGATAGAAAAAAGTGTATGCAGATTATTTTTTAACTCATCAAAATCCATCTATTCCACCTATTTTTGTTTCAAGTTTAAGATAAAGATGATAAATTGAAACATTTTTGATGTTTTCATTTATAAACAGAAATTTTATAAATACATTGGAGTCAATTTATATTTATACAAATTTGCCATTAAACAATTTTAAATTAGTTTAACACTAAAAATCAAACATTTGTGATAATAGCGCATATACTATATGTATATAGGTTCTAAAAAAAAAAAAAAACAAAAAAAAAAATTATATGTTTGCATGAAGTAGAGCGCTTATTAAAAATAAAACTGTTCGACTGATAACGATGGCGAGATCAATATACACTATCGGACAAAATAAAGTGCGTTTTTTTACTCTTGCTATTTAGTTCATAATTATTGTCTTCTAGGTTCATAATGGTCTACATTTTTGGTGTCCAGGTATTTGTCGTATTATATTCTTTAAATTAATATGCAACAAAAGTTTTTGAAAAATGTGTATTTCAAATAAAGTAACACTTTACATTATTTCCTAAATTTGTTTAAATTTTTTTATACAAAATGGAAGACATATTCTTAAGAAGTGCTAAATTTTATTATTCTATTGATTAAATTCTTTTAAAATTATTATTGCATTTGAAAAATAAGGATAAATTCGGTCATATTATCGGTAAGTTTTCGACCACAATCCAGTAAGATTTCTTGATTCCAAATCAGAAAACTAATTAACATTAATATAATTGTCTTTAAAGTGCAACATTATATAATCTGACGGCAAAAAACCATTTCATTATACAAAATTACAATTTAGAATCAAAATAATATGAAATTGAGATGGCAGAAACCCTAAGACTACGAAATAGATATTAATATTCTCGCCAAAAGAGAATGAGTTTCATCATTTAAATACATTAAGAAAGAAGTAATTATAAATATATTAACTTTTACTGCCAGAAAAAAGCTCAAATATAGGAGTTTTAGAAGTACCTATTCTAAATAAAAGTCACAGAATAGAAATATAATCGTTAAAGTCCTAGAACCATTCTAAAATGCAATTATTTGGATGAATAAACATAAACCTTATTAAAACTTAAAAAAAAACTGAGAAAATTTTGGAAACTGTCATGGAAAATTTGAAGTTTAAAATTTTTGTATTAGAAGATCATATAAAAAATGTTTTCTTAAATTTGGTACATATGAAACCCATTTGTTTGAATCTTGTCTGGATAGTTAGGCTTGTAATAATTAAAATTATTTCCTCCTTTATCTCTTCGCTTAGAAATATGAGATTCTTTTTGGCGAGAATTGCGATATAGTTACGACTTTACTTAGCAGTATTAGGGTGTCTGGCCCTCAATTTCATATTATTTTCATTCTAAATTGTAATTTTATATAATGAAATGTTTTTTGACCTCAGATTCTAAAATATTGCACTTTAAAGACAATTACGTTAATCTTAATTAATTTTCTCTATCGGGAATCAAGAAATCTTACTAGATTGTGGTCGAAGACTTATTGATAATATGGCCGAATTTATCCTTATTTTTCAAATGCAATAATAATTTTAATAGAATTTATGAATAATAATAAAATTTAGCACTTCTTAAGAATAAGCCTTCCATTTTTTTATCAAAAAATTTAAAAAAAATTTAGGAAATAATGTAAAGTGTTACTTTATTATGTTACACAAAATGCATGACCAACAGAACACTTTTGCCCCATATTTGAAATACACATTTTTCAAAAACTTTTGTTGCATATTAATTTAAAGAATATAATACGACAAATACCTGGACACCAAAAATATAGACCATTATGAACCTAGAAAACAATAATTATGCACTAAATAGCAAGAGTAAAAAACCGCACTTTATTTTGTCCGATATGTACATATTACTAAAAGAAATTATTGAATTATAATTAAGTTTTTTCCCTTTCAATAATTGGCTGTCTGTCTGAAAAAGAAGAAAAAATTCAAAACCTGAATTTGTGTCTTAAATATTCAATATAGTTTTGCTGTTCATTTATATACAGTGCTGTGCAATATAATAGGCTATTGTATATTAAATATTTTCTCTTCGATTTAACACTATTAAAAAAACATTCTCTTAGGAATTTTTGGTACCGTTATTTTTAATATTGTCAATACTAAAAATAATGGGTATTTTAAGAAGTTTCTTTCTTTCCTTTATGCACTTTCGTAAACATTTCAAGAAAAGTTAAAATATAATTTGTGCAAAATAATAGACTTATTTTAAAGGATTATATTTTTTGTTTTAATTTACCTTATAATTTGGATAAATTTTCTGAAAATAATTAAATGCAAGGTAAATGAAATATTATTGTTGAAAAAATATTATAAAATAATATTATTTTTACGAAATGATGTAAGAAAGGCGAATAGTGAAATAATTACGTGACCAAGGAAAAACACTTGATTTTATTGCGGAATTGCTTGGAAGGTCTCATCATTTCGTAAGAAACGCGATCAAGTGGAAGCCATCAAAAGAAACACGTGGTAGACCTATCTCTTCTAGTGAGGAAGCAGCCATTTCTATCTTCAAAAGTCGTTTCTGAAGAAATAGGTAACATAATTAGTGCTTCAACAGTCCGACGACAGGAAGTTACCATTTTTAAGCTCAATAAACTAAGCAGCTCGAAAAAAATTTGATACAAAAATTAAAAATAGTTGATAATTTTAAGAACATTTTATGGAACGACGAGACAAAATTAACTTGTATCTGACCCGAACAAGTTAATTTTGTCTCGTCGTTCCATAAAATGTTCTTAAAATTATCAACTATTTTTAATTCGCAGAAATGTTAGATGACCAAATGGAAAGGAACTAGATCATCGTTATATAAAAAAGATTGTAAAACACGGCGGAGGAAGTGTGGGGTGAATTTTGTTGGTATGGTGTTGGCCCTCTTTATTAGATCACAAAAATAATGAACCAAGAAATGTACCGTGATATTTTGAAGGACATTATGCTACCATATGTGGAGAACAATATGCCACCAGAATGGACTTTACAACAGGACAATGATCCTAAGCACTCCTCAAAATTTGTTAAATCTTAGCTGAGTGCAAACAATGTATCTGTTTTAGAATGGCCTTCACAGTCACCGAATCTAAATCCTATTGAGAACCTTTGGGTTGAATTGAAGAGAGGTCTAGATGGGAAGACATTGCGGAATAAAAATCAACTTTGAAAAGATGTTAAAAAGAAATGGGAGGCAATTTCTATAGAAAAATGCCAAAAATTTATAGAATCAATGCCCAGAAGGTTATTGAATTAACTTGGCATATTATTATAATATTCAATATTAGTAGAAAATATAATTTGTTTTAGTCTTTAATGAAAAAATATATGTTTGTTTAAGAAATATTGAATAAGTCTATTATTTTGAATCATAGCAAAATGATTTTTTTTATTTAAATAAAGTCATAAAAAAACAAAAACATTTGTGGATGGTGTACCTTTTAGTACAGTTATTAATTAAATAAAAATTAAATTTAAATAACATTCATAATGGAAAATATTTACCAAATAAAAATAAGTCTATTATTTTGCACAGCACTGTATTTATATACTTTTTAAAAATGATAATTTCTTGCTTTTTTTAAGACAGTTTAAAAAATTTAATTTGGTTAACTGGTATTCTAGATATGAAATTTTAAACCGTGAAGTCCGAAAAAGCGGTTTTTTGGATATAGCTCCCGATTTTAAAGTTATATTTAAAATTCTAAAAATGGTATAATAATCTACTGACCATTATCTAAAAACTACACTAAATTATATTCAAATATTTTTATAGTTGTAAAAAAATCCCTCAGGTGCAAAATTAAGTACATGCGAGTTGCTTTCGTATTGTCGGATTTTTTCGTAGAGCTTGATGCTTTTATTTTTTGAGTTATACATTATTTTATTAAACACTAAACATAAAATAAATTAAAGAAAACATTTTTGGATTTGCTCTACTATGCAACGACAAGTGCACAAATGCTACCTGCTATTGATTTAGAAATATAATTTGAAATGGCAGAGTAAAAGATGAAATTTTCGCAAGTAATCTTCATTTGGTGGATATAGAAGTCGATTCTAACGTTTAATAATTAGAAGAAAATTATGAGCTGCTGATCACAGATTATACTAAGAAATTATATATATATATATATATATATACTAAGAAATTTATACAGAAAGGAAAGCAAAATGAGTTAAAAATTTAGTCATTATATAATAAACATTTCTGGTGAAAACCAGGTCACAATTTATCATGACCTTTCGTAAATAAAATCTTTATACATATATTTTGAAGGGGTTTTCATGTTATATGCTTATTTATTAAATTTGTTTATATATATAAGTTCGTCATTCCGTTTGTAATTTCTGCAATATTCATCTAAGACCCCAAAAAGTATATATGTATATTCTGGATTCTTATTGATAGGGAAGTCGATATAAAGATGTCCGTCTGTCTGTTGAAATCAGTTTTTTGAAAGCCCCAGTTATCGGATATAAATGTTTTATACATCGAATTGTATGAAATATTCCTTAGAAAATAAAAATTAGCAAAATCGGTTGATAAATAACTGAGATGTCGCCAAAAAATGAAGATACTCCCAAAAAAACGTATTTGTTGTCGGCTTTTCTCGGCTCCTATACAAGCTAGCGACTTCGTTTTTGCACGAAAAAAACAAAATTTTTCTTTAAATTTTTTTCTGAAAAAAAAAAAATTGGTCCATTATATTCCAGATATCGGCCAAAACGAATTTTTAGACTTTTTGAAGTTCCTATATAAGCTACGGGTTTCGAGATTGAACAGATTGGTCGTAAATATTTTTATAAAATTTCAGTTTTTTTAATCAACCAAACCGAGTTATGGGCCAAAAACTAAAAAAAAATGTTAATAATATAAATATACGGAAAAATATTTACATTAAGCATTGTTGTTTCATGATTGTTGTTCTTGTTGTTGTTTTTATATGCAGTCGGTTTGTATATAGGTACATACATACAAAAGTATATAAATATTCAATTGTTGTTGTTGTTTATATTTTTAAAGCAATGCTAGCTATGACTGTTTTTTTTTTCGTATTCAAATGTTCGTAGTTTGGAAAAAATTTAGATTTATAAATGCGAAAATGTTAAAGCATACGTTAAGGCGAAAATTTTATTATTTCTCGGTAATATGGTAATATGATGTCGATAAGATGGTAATATGGTGAAGGTATCAAAGGTTCGGCACATCCGAAAAATAAAAATGCTTTTAGCTTATAATAGGTGTACTACGTGTAGCCATGTGTAGGTAAAATTTACGTATCGTTAGTATTAACGTATAAAAAATATCGTTAGTATTCTAAGGTTTAAGACCCCTCCGAAAGTATTAAAAATGCTTGGTGTAGGGAATGAAATGATGGGATTCTATCTTTAAAGTATTTTTTTTTTTTTGTGAAATTGACGGATTTTTTTATTTATTAATGTATAAATTATATATAAATTCGTTGCTAAAGCAATGTTATGCAAAAAGAGAAGAGAGTAGGTTTATAAGGCCTTATACGAATATATACTTGACTATTAGTTGAGTATTTCTTTTTGTTAATGATTAAATTCTTTAAATTTATAAACGGGGAAAAACTGAATTTTATTTATAATTTTATGTTTTTGTTTTTAAAATTTATTATCACCAATGTTTTATTTTTATTTATTTTTAATTCACAGTCGTTATCAGAAAAAAAAAATTTCTATCATTCATTCCATGAAGAAAACACCTAGAAATGTTTCTTGGATTTTCGTGTTTACCCGTACCCTATGAATCCCTTTTAATATTCTGTATATTTATTTTTTGAATTATGAAAAACAAGCTCATTTATTTTGTGTTAGTTTATTTTAAAATTATTTAGGTATTGTTATACCTTTTTGTCCCAAAATAATTGCTAATGTACTGAGTAATAAAACGAATTAATGTAAAACTGCAATTGCATTACTTGTGCATTTTTAAATAAATAATTTACCTTTCCATTATTGCCTTTTAAGAGGTCCTATAAGAGTGCTAAATCATAAACATTATAATTATTTACAATTACGTACTTTGTCCTAAATTTAAAAATTAAAATCGTGAGTAATTTCGCAATTTTTATGATATTGGAAAAAAATAGTGAAGACTAAATAGCTTCATATATTTTATGTGCATCAAATGTGAACATAATCTAATGACACTTTGTCAAAAAAATATAATTTTTATAAATCTCTCGTGGAATATACACTATTTATTTATTACATACATTACTTAAGTATTTATTTAGCTAATGTTATTGTATTTTTAAAAAAATATTCTTAATAAATTATTATTTTATTAGTTTTTAATATACGTACACGAAAAGAAAAAATATGGTTCTGGTGACCATAAACTAAGAGCATCATACTATTATTATAATACTTGTTTACAGTTAAAAATAAGTATATTTTTACGTTATTATTATTATTATTATTATTATTATTATTATTATTATTATTATTATTATTATTATTATTATTATTATTTTGATTCCCCTTTATAATTTTTTCATCATCTAATGATTCGAATTTGGAATGTTTATAACCTCTTCTTAAATATTGCTTACGATTCATAATTTTTTTATCATTTAATAATTTCATTTTATTATATATATAAACTAATTCCATCATACATATAACCCTATTTTATCATATATATAATCCCATTTTATCATATATATAATTCCATTTTAGGATATGTATAATCCCAATGTTTTCATATTAATTCATTTGTACCACGAAATGTGATACTAAATATAAACAAACATTGTCAATTTATATTTGTTCATATCTAAACTAAATGATAATTTATATACTTACAAACTACTGGACTGATACACAAACATGTGTGTTGAATAGTTATTGAAAGCAAATACAAATATTCGCCTAATGATTGTATAATTAACCATTTAAAATATTTAAATACTTATTATAATTGCAGTCAACCATATTAAAATTTTGATTGTGGGTAATCATTAAATTATCAAACAGAAACATAAACGAAAAATCAGCTTTAAAAACATTGAATAGTTGTAGTGATTATGTATTAACCATGTTTTTTATCTACGTGCAAAAACCGATGTTCGAGTTACGATATGGGTGCGTTAGATTAATTTGGGTTAAATCATTCAACTAAAAATATTAGAAAAGTACTTCTTGAGCATCCAAGTAAATGACAAGGATAGAAAAATATTTGTTTGGAGTTTCTGATTAATCTTTTAATTTAAAATTATTAAATATGTTTTTAATTTTCTTCATAGATTTGTTTACTATGAGTACTTTTTATAATCGTGTACGCAGAGAAAAAACATGGTTACAGCATGATCACTACAACTATTTAATGTTTGTATAGCTCTTTTTCATTGATTTGAATATTTCACCGTGTTCATGATAGCAACGCTTATGTTTCTGTTTTATAATTTAATGATTATCCACAATCAAAATTGTAATATGGTTGACTGCAATTATAATATATATTTAAATTTTTATTATATGAAACCATATTTTATGAAAAATCCCAAAATTTAGTCAATTCTACAACTATTTAGTTAATTCTACAACTATTTAGTTAATTCTACAACTATTTTACTAATTTGGTTAATTCTGCAACCATTAGGCCAATATTTTTATTTGCTTTTAAGTCATATTTTTTTACACAACTGTTGAATTTTTGATTTTGAAAAGGTTTATGTTTTCCTCAAATATAGAGTATTTGTTTTAGACCAAATTTCATCAAATTATCTTCAAAATTCCGACCTGTACTTTGCGTACAAGCTTTATACGGACAGCCAGCTGACCAGACGGACGGACGGAGTCGTTAAATTGACTCAAAAGGTGATTCTGAGTCGAACCGTATACATTAAGGTGGGAGTACAAAGATTTTTTCTCTGCATTACAATTTCTGCACAAACACATTATACCCCAACCACCTATGGTGGTGTAGAGTGTATAATGAAATTCGGCACAAATAAGTCTTGTATAAGTGTTAATCTCAGTGCCAAATTTCTTAAGATCGGCCAATAATTGACCATAGCTACCATATAAAACTCTCTCCCGGAAATTACATTAACGTGCATAAATCCCATACGAATGATAGTATCAAGTTAATATTCGCCACAAAATAGTTCTATATAAGTAGAAACAACATTGCCATATTTTATGAGAATCGGTCTATAATTTACCATAGCTCCCATATAAACCCACTTCCGGGAATTGCCCTAAAGTGCATAAAATTATATAAATGCTAGTATCAATGCATTGCTCCGTATTTGTATATTTTATTTCACATTTAGTAAAAGTGTTGGTCTACAATTGGCCACAGGTCTAATTTTTATGTCAAACACAATGGTGTATGGTCGGTATTAACCGACTACAGTTTCTCTTTCGTTTTTCTTTGCGTGTGTGTTTATTATTACTAAAATACTGGAAAAATAATTCTTTTATGTCTTTATTTTAGTTAAATGCGATTAATTGCATATTTTTTAATCGAAATTGTGATTATGGAAAATTTTTCTCAAACCCTAGCTCCCATACATTTTAATTCGATCCCTCCAGTAGCTTAAGAGATACAGATTTATTACCAACATTTTTGCAATCAGCTCCATTCACAGTATGAGATTTTGGCAAATTTCCTAGCCAAAATTATAATTTTAACATTACTAAATTAGAATTTGCTGTAGTATATGTTTTACTAGTTGTTCCTGGTGCGCTTTGCTACTCCATTTGACCTATCAGCCCTACTAAAAATTGTATATGAAAATAATTTTTACATATTTTCTCTGGTTTTATCCATTTATAAGAAAATGTTTTTTTACTCAAATTTAAAATTAATTTTAATCATGAAATTAAAATTTATCTTAAAAACAGAAAAACCAAACAATTAAACTCAACTTTATAATAAGAATTACTAATTTTGATTATACTTTGTTATAAACATACAATATCGTTATCAATTTCACAAAAGCTTGTTCTTATAGCATATGTAGTACTTATACAAAATGTTTCCTAAAAATAGTTTTCAGTATTGAAATTGTACTTTTATTAAAAGGATGAAGTTTCATTTAAAAATAAACTCTTTAATAAGTATTTTATTAGTGCTGGTATATTTGCCAAGCATAAAAAGTGACTGTATCATTGAATATCCCAGTGATATCAGTACTATACCGAAATATGAAAAATATATTGGAAAATTTAAAATTAAAATACCACACAATGGAAATCCTTTAAAGTTGTATAACGGTGAAAATGTTCATGGATTTTGTGATACATATTTTAGGTAGTAACTAACAAAATAGTATATTACGATAATTTAAATGCAAGGGAAATTAAATTTGTTTCATCAAACATTTTAAATAATTATTTATATTTCTAGTGATATAAGCTATCAGATAACATCAAATACATATGATTACGGTTATAGAAGATACACGGAAGATAAAATAAATAAAGTGATCTCCAATTATACAACAATAATTTTTAAATGCAGCGATAATAAATTGTTAATAAATGACATACAAGATATCACGCAGAAAAAGTTTTCATGTGGGCCCAAAAACTTGGCTATTTACACTACAAAAAAACCATACAGTTGGTGTGAAAAGAATCAAAATTCCACAACATTTTTGATGACATCAAAATCAATAACAAATAATTATGTAGTTGCTGCCATTTGTTATAACATGAAGCAAACATCTTTGCAAACTGTAGTATATAATAGTTCAATAATGCAACAAAATTATTGGGATATGGTGAGTATAAATTATTCATAAATTTTTTTAAATGAAAATAATATGATTGATTGGAAAACTTTTTTCTTTATCAGTTTTTTTTTTTTATTAACTTTTTACCTTTTAACTCACTTTTACTGAATATAGGTTAGGTTAAAAAGATGATAACAACTAATTGTAGCCTTTACCCATAGAGACCAAATTGGTCCATTCTGATTCCTTGTCCTTGTCATTTCTTCTCTTCTTCGTATACTTATTGTAATATAGCTTATCCATTTCGTTGATTTTATATATTCCATTAATTTTCATGGATATATACCTCTTATCTCAGACAAGTTCTAAAAGAAATAAGAGCCAAGTATATTAAATCATATATTAGATAGCGCAGGGCATTCACATAAAAAGTGATAACTGTCTTCAACAGTTTTCCTGCACCATCTACATGTATCATTTTCTAAAAATCTTAATCTTACCATATGCTTACCAAGAGCATTGTGACCAGTAATTATATTAGTTACCATTCTCAATTGTCTTTTATCCATTTCGAGAAGTATATTACTAAATTTAACATTTGTTTCATCCCATAGTAGCTTTGTTTGCACACATCCCACGTTAGGGTCAAAAGTGGCGATTAATCGAATTTATAAATTAAAATTTTTGTATTAAAGTTGGTCAACGAATAAATATAGACAAAATTATGTATCAATATCAATTAAAACCTTTAAGCTAGGTTTAGTTGTTTTCTTAAAAGAAGCTGTTAAAGTTAAAAATGTAAAAAAATACATTTTTGAAAAATAGTAAAAAATTCAATTTTCATCAACTTTCAGTGTATATATTTTAAATAAAAAGCCTTTTAAGGTAAAAATTTAAAATGGAACCATTAATTTCAGATATTTAACTGTACTTTTCTTCAGTAATTTCTAAATTATACTAATTTTCAACTTTCATGGAATGCAATTTATAATGTTACAGGATGTTTGTTTTGAAAATTTTTTGAAAAATGGTATAAATTGTTGACTTTATTATAATGGAAAAAAGTTTGCGCATATATAGCCCGATTGTATATATATATATATATATTATTTTTTGGAAAAAACTCCAGTAGATTTCATACTAAAAAGCAGATATTTTCTTTGCTTTATCAAAGATTAAACAGTGGGACAGAATCAAAATAGATCTATAACTTCTAATCGGTTGGTTGGATTTACATAGGCGTAGCAAATACGCTTCCATACCCGGTTTCCAAGATTTTTATATCGCCTTAAATTCCTTGATAAATCCTTTAAAAACATGCTTGCATGTACAGCTTTTCTTTTCAAGTAATATACATTTGATATTTCAAAAATTTAAATTTTACAAGATCTTGGTCAAGATTTTTATATATAGCTCAAACCGATTTTATTATATTTTATACAATTGTTTAAAAAACAAAATTATATATCGAAAAAAGAAAAATTTGAGTCGTTATCTTTATTGAGCCAAATTTAAACAATTTTGAATTGGAAGGCTAGCAAAAATTAAAAAACAGACAGACAGATGGACGGAGATTAGAATTCTCTTAAAAAAAAAATCTTATTGCCTGTTTCTCTATGTCGAATGAAAATCTAAGCGAACGAAACCAAGTCGAACGAATTCGTATCATTTTGAGTTTCTCTATTTCCTATGCTTTCGTTCGCATGGAGTTGTATTATTTGTCTTTCAAAGTAATTTTTTTTTCGTAAAAATGTTAAAACAAAAATAAATAAACAAAAGTAAATAAAAAAGGGTAAAAAATAGTAAAGTAAACATTTTGTTCAAATGTTTTATTTATAAATGGTTTCTTTAATCAGAATCTTCATATATCGATACGATATATGTATGTATATCTGAATGAAGAACAAACGTGAACGCGAAACATTAGCAGTGTCTTGGTGAGTAATTTTCTTATTTTTCATTAAAAAATCCAATCAGGCGAAAGCAAAATAGCAAATGACTGATTTTGACATTTTTGTTCGTATCGTTCGAAATACAGTAAGCCAATTTTATATGAAAACACTTACGTTTTCGTACGATTTATCGTTCGACTCATTGTTCGCATAGAGAGAGAGAGAGAAACCCATATCAGTTTTCGTTCGCTTAGAAGGCGAAATTCGTTCGACATAGAGAAACAGGCTATTAAAATTCAAAAACATTTTTTATACTTCTCGATCAATGTGAAAACCAAATGTAAAGCGTGAATTAGTTGGCAGCAGCTGATCGTTTATATTGCGTGTATTGTAATGGTAAAAATTATAGAAACTTGACTTTGATGTGATGTCTGATTCCAGGGTTCCCAGAGTTTCGAGTCATATCCCCAAATAGCGAGTTTTCATCCCCAAAAATCCCCAAATAGCTATTAATTATATCCCCAAAAATCCCCACTTAAATAATACCTTAATTTTAGAGATTAGTATATACTACATTACGTCTTATTTGTACTTCAATACATTTTTCCAAATAGTCAATAATATAAAAGAAAATTTCATAAAAATTTTCAAAAAATAAGATTTTATGGAAATTTTTATAGTTAATGCAATGACCGAAAATTTCATTTTTATTTGATATTCAAAGGTATGAAAATATGATTATCCAAATTCCATTGAATCAATTTTGATACACTTCCTTCCTTCAACTTTTAAATAACTACTTGTTGAAGACTGAAGATCTAATTATTTCAACTCTTGTTTACTATTACAATAACAATAATGGAACATCATTTATTCAAAAATTACTTTCATAGCCACTCCGTACAGAAATTGTGATAATTTTTTGGAGTTTATAGTACCAATTCAGTATTACAGTTATTTTTAATTGTCGCCAGGGCACTGTTGTTGAAATAAATATAGTTCTATCTTAACTAGAACTTCATATCCAGCAAAAAATATGTTTTTTTCTATTGTTTTTAAGTAAAAAGGAAGATTTTTTATATTCAACTAAAAATCCCAAAAGATCTTAAAAAAATCCCCAAGCCTTTAAAATTATACCCAACAAACCCCCTAATCCCCAAATCAAAATCTTAATCCCCATTTTCGAAAATAAATCCCCAATTTGGGGATAAATCCCCTTATCTGACAACACTGTCTGATTCTGTTGAAAATAGAATTTTCTTGCGCTGTTCCATGACAGTTGTTAACAAAGTTGAATTTTTAGGCTTTTTCAAGTAATAATGTATGTAAGCTTTAGCTTACAAATGCCAAAAACATTTGTCACATTCTTAATGTTACATAATTGTACAAAATTCTTCCCGTAAATAAAAGGAACATCAATATCACATAAACAACCAACTAACCCGGCCTTAAGTATTAAAATTTTGATATCACCTTTCACTGAATTAAGTGCCATTTTCGACCCATTTAACCCAAATATACAGACAGACAGACGGACATTGCCATTCTTCCAAAAAATATTTTAGAATTCTAAAAATGCATTTTTTATTAACTTATTTACTTACTAATGAATAGGAAAATTAAACGTGATCATTAAAGTGTTGATACCACCTTTCTCTAAATTATTCATAATTTTCGACTCATTTAACTCTAATGTATACACGGATTCTTAAGATTTCAAAACTGATTTTTTTACCTAATAATCAATAAAAAAATAAGACGTTATCATTAAAATATTGATATCACTTTTCCCTGAATTAATCGCCATTCTCGACCCCTTTTACCCCAATGTGCACCCATCGGATTAATGTCATCTGATTAACCATTCGTGTCTAGATATTTAATGGAAAAATTTTATGACTTGAATACAGTGCAGCATACGCTTATTTTGATCCGTTCCCTTAAGTTGAGTTTCCAATTTAATCTACTGTCTAGATATATCCCCAGAAATTTCGCAGGACTAAGCTGGATATTTTCATTTTTTGTGTAAAAAGTACTAGTTCAGTTTTCACAGGATTTACATTGAGGCCAATTCTGCTTGCTATGATTGAAAGCATATTTAGAGAATTACCTAGAATATTAGATACAGTATCTAGAAATTTACCCGTTGATAGTATTACTAGGTCATCAGCATATGCTTTCATCTCATTCACCACAAGTAACCAAAGTAGTGGAGAGATAACCCCACCCTGAGGAGTGCCTCTCGTTGCGTTTGCATGTATGTATAATAGATCCTCCTAATTCAGATGTAATTAGTCTCTGCTTTAGCAACAGCATAATCCAGTTGATTACTTTCATTTCAATACAAGTCCTAGAAAGACGTTAAATAGCTGAATATTGAACATTGTTGAAAGTGCCTTCAATATCTAAAAAGGCTCCTAATGTGAATTCCTTCATTGAAAGGGATTTCTCAATATGATGTACCACAAAATGTAGTGCAGAGTCCACGGATTTCTCTTTTATGTATGCGTGTTGGCTACCAGAAATTTCCATATTACCCAGGTTTCTACGAATAGTCTCATCCAAGACTCTTTCTAAGGTTTTCAGCATAAATGAAGATAGACATTTTGGTCTAAAGACGACTTTAACTTAAGGTTTGGGTACATACGTGTACCCAAAAAAAGTGTACTGAATATAAAGTTTAAGCCTTTTTGAATGCTTTTCGAGAGGAGTGTTTATGTGAAAATTAAGACCTGAACTTTGTAAAACACTTCATCTCACTTTGATAAAAATTTCATATAAATTGTTTTTATACCCACCACCAAAAAAATGGGGAGTATATTGATTTTGTCATTCGGTGTGTAACATGTCGAAAGAATCATTTAAGACCTGAGTCGATCTAGCTATGTCCGTCCATCTGTCCGTCTGTCTGTCTATTGAAATCAGGATAGGGCTCGAACGGGACAACGTGGGGGGACAAAATTTGGCTCAAATATTTATCTTATATAAGGTTTATTTGGTATTGAAAATGGGTATCGGTTAATAAACAAAAAAGTTATGAGCTAGAAACTAGAAACACAGGGTGTCTGTTGTAGCTTCATTTCATACTTTTCTGCTGATATCTCTTAAACAAAAGCATGTACGACAACAAAATTTTGTACGTCTGCCCTATCTCCCATTTAAGGTGAAACTTCAATGAAATTTTGTACAAATAGTTCAAGGACCAATGTAAACTCGGAAACAAAAAATGGCCGAGGTCCGCCCACTTTACCGCCCGTCTCCCATATAACGAAAAATTTGAAAAAAGTTGATGGGGGTATATAGATTCGGCCGAGCCGAATATAACATTAGCGCTTGTTGTTTTTCAAAAATGTTTATGGAAATTTTTTTAAAGAAGTGTAGCGATTTACAAAATAAAGGCGTAAGTGTGAATAATACTCTCTAAAAATATCAAGATTTATACTCACGTACAACTTCTTCAAGATATCGGTGCTTTAGTAACGAATTATAATAGTATTTTGTAATTCAATAATATAATTATTAAATTGGGTTCACTAAAATTATTTCTAATTCCTATATTTGTTGCCAGTGGGGCTAATATTTCAGACAATTCATCTTATGAAAACACGAGATAACTTGTACAAACCAAGTCCGATTGCAAAGGGTGCTAACATTGAAAACTTTTCACCTTTAGATGAATTGAGATATTATTCGGAATTTATTACAAATTATAGAATATTTTAAAAATAAATTTTCTCTCATATACTCCAGGACTTATTAGCGAAAAACAAAATAAACTCGAGGCAAAAAATCATGCGAAAATATATTTTTAACTATAAGAGATATCTTAGGTAAGTAAGCTTATCTTTACAGAAAAATAAAAATCTTTGAAATTGGACTTGATTTGTATAAGTTACTTTTTTTAGGTAGTCAAATTGACATCCTGTAAGTCATCTCATGCTATCACAGAGTGACTACAAGATGAGTCATCTTAAAGATTAGATCATCTTCTACGAATATTCCATACATTTCAATTCAATCCGCCCAGTATTTTAGGAGATACTAATTTATTATCAAAAATTTTGCGTTTGGCCAAAAAAAAAAAAAAAACGTTTTGGAACTACTGTGGCAAAGCTTAATATAGTTTATGTAAGAATTTGGCAGTAGTATTTTAAATACAAGGTTTACATGGACAGACAAATGGACATAATTGTAATACTATTGCCATACTAAAATGTTCAATTTAAATTACAATATTAAACATAATATGCGTTTTAACCTTTTTACCTTTTTAGCCCCAACATGTTCGCAAAACTAAAATGATATCAAATCAAGATTTAGAGGAAGATCTCTGGAACTTTAAAACTTCTACTATTACGGATTTAAGGTATACAAGAACTTAAAATGTCTATTTTATTTATTTATTTTTTTTTTTTAATTTTAATATTATTTTTATTAGTGAAGAACTATTGCAAGAAACCCTAACAAAATTGCGCAATACTGATGAATTATTAAATTTTGCTAATTATGAAGTATCTTCGATAGTACAGGATGAACCATTGAAAAAATATTTAAATAATTTTAAAAATATATTTAATATTATATGGTGGCGTAATCTGCGTCTTGGAAATTGGAAACGTTTCTTAAATACCTTAGAGAATTATGGCCACAACAACCCTCACAGTTATGAGTTATACACTGGAACTTCGGGCGTAGCTCAATATCCTATAAATGATAATTGTATTAAAGAGAAACTATTGGAAATAAAAGTAATACAGAGAAGTTTATTTGATTTGAGAAGAAATATTTAAAGATTTTTTATTTTGTTGCAGATTGGTTTTAAAAATGAAACTGTACCGGCTTATATATGGACCTATTTGAAATCGCATGACAAAATAAATAAAGATTTTATTATTGTTGGTTATAATTCACCATATGCTGAGGTAAATAACAATAGAAATATTTAATATCATATCATTAATTTTTTTTTTTATCTATTTTAGTATTTCGGCATTGATAAAGTAAAATTTTGTCCTGATATTTGTTCGGAAATTCCTTGGTTAAAAGAAATCTATCCATCGTTTAGCTATAACTACATTGGTCTTATCTTTTGTTGTTCTACTGATTTTATAAGACAAACCAATTATTTAGAAGGTTTTCCAATGGAGATTTTGCTGGCACAACATAAACAGCCATACGTTGAAACTAATACTTTAGAGAGTCTTACTAGACTTTAAATCAGAGGTTCCCAGATCTTTGTGCTTCACGGACCCTTATAGCAGTTTTTAATTTTTTCGCGGACCACTTACCGCATTTTTAGTATGGTAGAAATGAAAAATAATGTATTATTTAATTGAATTAAATAAATAAAAAATAAAAATAAATAATATACATTTAAAAATATTTATTTTAAATAAAATTACTTTACCAAAATTCATTTATTTAAAAACAATATAAAATCCATTAATCTTTTAAGGCCCATAAACAATTAGTTAAATTTAACAATAAATTTTCTAACTTCCAGTTAATATTATACTAAAAGTTATATATTTGTATTAAGAGTATAAAGTTAGTGAATTTGATTTGTATCTAAAATGCAAGATATTTAAAAAAATTTATTTATGCTTTGAAATTAAAAGAAACATTTCGTCCCTGCGCTGACTAAATTACCTATGTAATTTTTAATAACTTTTCAGGAAAGCTGAAAAACTATTTAGTTTTGCAGTTTCTTCGTTACCACCTTTTTGAGAAAAATCGCAAAAAATCAAAATTTTTTTTCAAATTTTCAACTTCAAAATAATATAACTTTTTATCTAAACCACGTAGCCATATGATGCTTGCACAAATATTTTGTACAGAATCCAGAAAATATTTAAGAAAAATTATAGGACTCAAATTGTGCCCGCCAAGTTAAAAAAAAAAACTAAAAAAAGACATGGTCAAAAAAGGGTCAAAATTTTACTTTGGTCCAAATATCTCTTTAAGTAAAAGTAATAACCCACACATGTAAGCACACATATAGAGAATTGTAAGGACTATCTATGTGCAAAATTTTTTTTCAATCAAATCATAAATGAAATTTTGGCGATTTTTAAAAAAATGTTCATATCCGAGGTGACCAACTTTGGAGGTCCACCCCCGTCCCCCAGACTTGCTAAGAATCTGTCCTCCTTCAAATCAATTGGCATACACCTCAGAATTGTCCATGTGAAATTTTATTCAAATACATCCATCAGTTCTAAAGTTACAGAATTATTTCCAAAAAATTTCGTTTTGGGACCACTGTGCTATATCATTAATAGCTATATCAAACTCTAGTAATTCCAAGTGTAATTTTTACATTTCATATGTTATAACCAGGACAATTTTTTATATGCACAAAAATAATTGAAATAAGCGCTTGAAAAAGCACGAAAAAATGGTATAAAATGCACAGAAATATGCAAAAATAGCATGAATATGTATATAAAAACCAACAAATTTATGCATTCTTATGTATTAATGTGTAGAAAATATGCACAAATATGCATTTTTTAACTTTTAATCTGAAATAAATTTCGATGTTTATAAAAATATAACTATTTTAATTTTAAGTATCATATTTGTCGCTTCCAATTTTTTTTCTTTACAATATTTACAATGTACTCAAAATACTTACAAAAAATAAACAAATGCTTACTTTCCAAGCGAAAAGCTTGAAAAACTTGCCCTGGTTATAACTATTTGAAGATTAGATGAATCAAAGATATCATTTAGAAGTAGAAATTATATATAGTATATTAAAGAATTTTACACATGAAAGAACTTATTCAATTAAATTCAGTTAATATATTTAATTCTTGTTAAATATTAAGATTGCACAGAGTTAAAAAAAGAAAAAAATTTTCTGCGGCGCTAGGTTTTTCAGTCAATTTGGATATACGGTATTGATATGTACTAAGCCTCTAATCCACTTTTTTTGAATTGACTCTAGTTCTCGCGATAAATCACGATTTGTATAATTAAGGAGCTTGCACTATATATGGAAGCATATCTCGAAAACGACTTGTCTGATTTTGTTAAAAAAACGTCAAAAAATCCCTTTAAAATTATAGTCAACTTATTTTTTCATTACTTTTTAATACGGTTAACAGTTATGGAGATATTAAGTCCAACTTTTAAGAAAAAATTAAATTTTAAACAAAGTTTTAAGACTTTTTTTAATAATAAAAATTGGAAGGTGTCAAAAATTAAAATTTTTATTATTTATTCATGTAGATAAATTCGTTGCAAATAAAACAAAACATATTTCATTAAAATCAATGCCGAAGTTTTGATTTTTTTTTACAAATTAGTGAAAATACTCATTTACAAGTTACATAGAAAAATTAAAAAAATCACAAAATCCTTTCTTTAAGGCGGGGGGACATTTGTATATGGGCTAGGTGAATAAAAGTCCCATGTACCGAATTTCATTGAATTATCTTCAAAATTACGGCCTGTACTTTGTACATAAGGTTTACATGGACAGCCAGCCATTCAGCCAGCCAGACGGATGGACGAACATCGTAAGATCGATTTAAAAAGTGATTCTGAGATTGGTTACAATGTGTTACAAACATCAGCATAAACGTATAATACCCCAACCACCTATGGTGGTGTAGGGTATAATTAACTAATATAAGCAATTTCGTATTATTATGTGTTTGTGCAAATTATGTAATGCAGAGAAAAAGTCTTCCGACCCCACCTTAAAGTCCGTCTGGTCGACTGATTGGCTGTCCATGTAAAGCTTGTGCGCAAAGTACTGTTCGCAACTTTGACGATAATTTGATGAAATTTGTTGGTACATATGATTTTTTTTGCACAAGGACGAATCCTATTGAATTTGGTCATGATCGGCTCATTATTTCACCTGGCCCTATACAAATGTCCTTCCGGAATAGAGTTTTTACACTCATAAATACCTTAAAAATAGAAATATTTTAATAAAATTTGGCACAAATAAGTTTTATGCAAGTATAAATGCCAAAGTATGCCAAATTTCGTGAAAATCGGTCCGTAATTGACCATAGCTCCCATATAAACCATTCTCCCGAAAATCATATAAAAGTGCATAATCCAACTGAAGTGTTATATATTGTTAATATATAACACAAATAAGGTTTAATAAGTAAAAATTAAATTATTTGGATCGGAATGGTGTAGGGTATCATATGGTCGGTCTTGACCGAATGTACTTTTCTCGTTTTTAAATATATTTTTATAGCCAAATCTTTAATATTTCTTCATATTAAAAAATATTTTGAATTATTTTCTTCTGTGTTCTTTTTAACGCTAAACTAAATTTTTGTCACATAGACCACTACAATAAATAAAGCTAGGGGTAAACTTGAATATATAAAACGTTAGGAAAAATAATGTAATGACCCTTATATTACGAAAACCTTATACACATCGCTTGTATGCTCAATTCTTAAATATAGATTTGTAATATGGGACCCTATTTATGAAAATCATTCCAATGCAATTGAATCGGTGCAAAAGCAATTCCTGTTATTTTGTCTTCGTTTAACCCGCTCAATCTGCCGTCTTACTCCGCACGTCTTGCTCTCATAAAACTACCTATGTTAAAAAGCCGTAGAACTATGTTAAATGTATAATTTTCATTAAATTTTTAATTAATGATTAATGAAATTAATGATATTGTGAAAAAAATCTTTAATAAGTTTGTTAAACTATTTCTGTTAAATTTTTTTTTAATTGTAAATTATTATACACAATTATAATATGTCTGTAAGGATTCAAGTCCAAAGACAAATAAATAAAATAAAAATAAAAACTATTCCAATTACTTTTTTAATTGTTTCAATTATTCAAGAAATAAAAATTTTAATTTTTTAAAATTTTTTACTAAACATAAATCAATTTATAGTTTTTTATTTTCTTTTTTTTAATTGTAAAAATTAATAAATTAATCAAATATAAATAAAAATATATGGTAAATTGAATAATTGAACATAATTTTTTTTTTAATTTTTTCATTGGTTGAATTTCAATTAATGAAATAATTAAATATGTATTATTCGTAATTGAAAATTAATTTTAAATTTCTCTATATAAAATTTTAATTTTATTTGTTAGACTATTTTGTTGTTGTGTTAATACTAGGTCTGTTTGTTTGCCTACTATTTTTGCAAGTATTTTACTCGAAAAGCGTTTCTGTGCACATAAAAATAGTAAAAGTAGTAAACATTTCAAGAGAAAATATTTTCACTTTTGCTATATTTTAAGGAGTGAGATCGAAAAATTCTTAACACACATTTTGCCTCATAACTTTTTTCGGAATCAATACTCAAAATTTTTTTTGATCTAGTTATCATGGAAAAATACTTCAGTTATTATTTTAAATAACAACCATGTTAATTTTTTCTTATTTGCATCAAAATAAGTGACGAAAAAGATTTACGTCCTACAAGTTATTAAAAAATTTCAAAAAATCCAAATAGGTCTTACAAATAATTGGCCACAGAATTAAATGTCGTCCATAAAACCGTTTCTAATATTATTAAACAGTATCAGGAGAATTTTACTATTGATGTGAAACCTAGTTCGGTAAGAAAAAAGAACCACATGATATTGGGAAGGCCAGAAAATTGAAGGCATATTGAAAGGAACTCCAAACAAATCTGGTAGAAAATCAGCTCAGTTTTCTCAGTGCTTCGACTATTTGGTGCGAAAATTTAAAGCTAATGGGAAAGTTGATAACATATAAAGTTCAAAAAATTCCAAACTGGAATTCTGCAAAAAAAAATTACAAGCCAAAAATAGGACTCGGAATTTAAAACCAAATTTCATACAAAAATACTCAAGCTGTATAATTGACGAAGAAACGTAGGTGCTGGCAAAATCTTCGCAGCTTGTGTCTCAAAAATTTTTATTGCTAATGCTCGAAGCAATGTTGGAGATAAGTTTAAGACCCAAAAGCAGCAAAAATTTCTTACAAAATTCATGGTATGACAAGCTTTTTGCAGTTGCGGCAAAACAGGAAAGTCATTTGATACATTCGGATCTATAAATACCAAAATATGCATAAAGGAATATTTGCAAAAAAGACTTCTTCTTTTCTTAAGAAAGCACAACGTGTCCACATATTTTTTGACCCATTTGGTATCATTTCATTACGGTAAGAAAGCTCTGGAGTGGTACCAAATCAATAACATAATTTTAGTACCAAGAGAGGTCAATTTTCAAAATTATCCATAGCTTAGACCAGTGGAGAGATATTGAGCTCTTGTGAAAAGTGAATTCAAGAGCACAAAAAAGGTGTCCCAAAATACCGAAGATTTTAACAGAAGATGTGCACACTGTTCCAAAGAAGTGACTGATGCAACTATCAAATCTCCAAAGAAAGGGTTTTCAAAAATGGTCCAATAATTAATGGTTAGAACCATAAAAATTATATATTTCTGTGATCTGCGCTAAATTATCAAATTATTAAAAAAATAATGAAAACTCTAAGATCAACCGTTTCCAAATTATTGAATATTATGTATGTTAAGAATTTTTCGATCTCACTCCTTACTTGAATATTTTGTACGAGCAAAAAGAGTAAGAAATTTTTATTTTCAAATTTCTATTGAGTTTAATTTTAAAACAGAACAATTAGAAAATATGTTTATTTTTTAAACGTTTTTTGTTGAAACCAGCGGTCAATTTTGATTGAAGTATTGCAAATTTGGATTTACGATTAATAATTTTATAAAGATTACGTGAACAAAATTGTATTGTGATACTAATTTATGCACATTTAAAGGGTTTTCGAAAAACCGTGATCAAGTATGGACTGATCCTTTTATAATTTGGTACATTGACATGTATTTAAAAAAAAATGTGCGAATTAATGTACATATTGACATTTTTGACATATTCATCATGTTTAAGTAATTTATGGAAGCTATGAATGAAGCTTATGGTCAATTAAAGTCTAATGTGAAAAAATTTTATGTGGTGGTTCAAGGTTAAAAAATATTTTATTTATTTCGTATTTTACAACATTTATGGGATTTATAGGGGTCAAACTCAATTCGAGGCAGACGTTTGTCATTTGGAAACTATATGAAATAATGGAGACGTTTTGAACAATAGGCTTCATCCCTGGATTTTACAAGTGTGTACCAAATTGCATTAAGTTATCCTCCAAATCTACCTGTAGTTTATATGGGCGGACATGAACTATTGTTGATATTAAACAAGGCTAAAAGTCATACATGTCATTAGATAGAAGAAATTCTATAAGAAAATATGTGAAAAAAATTATCTGCAAAGGAACATATGCCAATATTTTTGAGTTGTTTCCAAGTTTCCATTTAACAAAAATAAAAAATTATATAAAAATTTTATTTTTTATTGACACTAAAATTTATTTTACTAGTTTCCGTTTTCTTACTTTTTCAAATAAAAGTTTATTTTTGAACATTATTTTTAAATTTATCTTTTTTTAACTAGTTTTGCTAGAATTTCAAACGAACAAACCTACTAACTTATTAAAATATTTGAAATTATCTTAAAATTTTGATTAATAATTTAATAGAATTTTTTCCAAAATATTTTATTTATTATTATTATTTTAGTATTTAAATCAGTTGTCCGATATTTTGTTATTATTGCTTTTTTAAAATTTATATTCTTTCTATGAGGGGAAAAACTAAACTTGAAATTTAAATTTATATTTATATTTAGTGTGTATAATAACAATGTTTTTAATCGCATTTGTTATCAGTTATTATTTCAATATGCTTCCTAGCATTTAAACACTCTTTGCAGTATTTCCTTGATAAATAAATTTATACTTAATAAACAATTTAACACATTATGTACATTTTAATTTTTTTATTTACTTCCAGACAATAACTGATTTGATATATAATATTTTTGTATTATTAATACCCTACAACTGCATATATGGTTAAGATATTTTGTTCTGTTGCTTGGTCGATTTGCCAATATCTAATGTTGAAATTATCCTAATGAAATATGTATATAATTTATTGTTCACAATTTCATTTATAAAAACCATAAATACTTCCATAAAAAAGTTACATATACATTTATTTTACCTTCTTTTATATATATATACATTGCACAGTTGGGCCAAAAGCAAAATAAATGGTGATAAGTCTAGAACTTTGAAACCACTAAACCGATTTATGTGAAACTTGGAACATCTATAGAGGAGGAGTTAGGCTCTATGAATAGAGTATTTACTATAAACGTAATAAACTAAAAAAAAAAATCACATTATATATCAATTTAAAGGAAATTGTGTCTTCTTTAAAACTATGTAAAATAAATTTCATTATTTTAAAATTTTTAGCACACTTTTCTTGAAACAATACTAACAAATGCAAATTATGTTTATATGGAAATATTTCAATAATTTGAGACTGAATAATTTCTAAATGCTTATAGGTATCAACATAAATTTTTCACATGATATAAAATATTTAATGGAGAATTGATAAATGTGATAATCAGAAAAATATATATAATTTTGCTATATATTTTTAAAAGTCGAAGTTTTTATTATTGAAAATATGGGTATTTTCGGAAAATCGCCTGGTGTGACTAAGGTTACCGGTAGGCTGTAATAATATTTTGCAAAAACTTTAAGAACATATTGAGCTATATAGTTAAATTCACAGATGTACCAAAATCAACAATACATTTTTTTACAGACTCAAAAAGTTCAACTTCTCATCCAAAATTGATCATTTTTGACCACTGATGGATGTAGGATGAACGTTCAGAACTTTTCAAAATGACAATTACACGTTTTCTTGGGGTCCCGACTATCAGAAAATGTAAATATAAAGTTACTTTTTTGACAAAAAATTGCAAGTTTTTGAGACCTGTTTTGAAATTTTGACCTTGAAAATATTTTTCTTAATATCGAATTGAGACAACAAAAAATTTTTTTATTAGCTTAATTTAGAAAAGTGTGGAGAATTTCAACATATTGAAAAAAAAAAAAAAATTGAAATTTTATTTTAAAAGTTATAGGGCAAAATCGCAAAAAAGTCAAGGCCAAAGATGAGAAATTTATTATTTTAAGTTAAATATCTTTTAAACCATACGAGATAATTTATATCTTCATAACTGTTGACCGTATTAAAAAGTAATGTAAGAATGACTTGAAGACAATTTTAATAAGAATTTGTTGATATGTTTTTCAACAAAATCAGACATGTCGTTTTCGAGATATGCTTCAATATATGGTACAACTACCTAAATTTTACAAATCGCGATTTATCGTGATTTGTAAAATCACGATAAATCGCATGGTATTTATTGTTACCATGTATCCGAATTGACTGAATTTGTGTTTCCCTGTGTAATTTACTTACTTCGAGTCTACACCTCGCCCACTTTGGACAGTGATATAAGCCTATATTTGAGATATAATCAAGCCTTTAAAGTTTAAACATGAAACATGGTGCGGAGATAGCGTATCTTATTAGTAATGATATGAGCTATATAACAACTATATCATATGCCACACCCACATTTTACGCCTACTTTATAAACAAGTATGAGCTATGTTAGATCTCAGTTGGATATTATGCCCACTTTTTTAAAACTCTCAACAAACGGCTAAACCTATTTTCTTAAAATTTTCGCAGTATATCTAATTTCAAATACGATATTTTATTTTTCGGTCGGAACAAGTAAATATTCATTATGGTATATCTTAAGAACTAAAATAATGGAAGTCCTCAAACTTCGTGTGAATATCAAGCTTATCATATTGCACTGTTAAAATGTAAATAGCACCGATAGATAGCCCCCATACAAAGAAATTATAAATTTTCTCATATCTAAAGGTGAATTATAGTGAAAGCCTTAAAAATTTCTAAAGTAATTTTCATATCAAATTTCGAAAAGGGCGAATAGGTTCAGGGATTGTAGTAAATATTTGCTATCGCCTTAGAAGGGGTAGCGTAGCGCACCGAGAAAAGTTAGTAATATATATAAAAAAAGATTTGTGTTGGTTTGTTTTTGGCTTTATTAAAAGCTTAACGACTGGACAGATTTTGTTGAAATTTTCGAAGTATGATTCTGTAATTTGGGTAATAAAGAATCACACTTTGAACATTTTAATTTCAATAGGCTACTTCATTTATCAATAGGAACAGCATTAGGAATTGAAGCACCATAAAAAGTAAATATTTATTATCACATATCTCTAGAACTATTACAGATAAAGTTCTGAGATTTTGTGGAAACAATTTTGTGATCACTCTACATAATTAAAATGAAAATATTACGCAGAAAAATCATCTTGTAGTCATCTTGTGATAACAGAAGATAATCTACAGGGTGTCAAAATTAACTACCTCGAGTATGTAAAAGTTTAAAAAATCATAACTTCTACAAATGAAGTCCGATTTGAAAGATTTTTATATTTCTGTAAGTTTTCTTTTACAGTTAAAAAGATATTTACACTTCAATTCTGGATTTTTGCCTCCACTCTAGTTTTTCGAGAATAAGTCCTGAGGTATATGAGGTAAATAAAAATATTTTGTAATTTGTTATATATTTAGAAATAATATGCTGAAAGAATTTTTGGATTGTCTCAATGAGTCTAGAGTTTAGACGTGAAAAATACTCAAAGTCAGCACTTTGAAATCAGTTCAATGAATGGCTATTTTTTTACAAAAATTTAGTACAATTCTTTCACTTTCAACAACTTTTTCATTTTTTTCTCAAAGTTACGTTAACGGAAAAAAATATTCTTTATATATTTCTAAAGATAAGGCTTCATAAATGGTTAATAATTAATGTTTTTAATTGATTTTAGTTTGTACCCTACATCTAGCAATGGATTTTTGGAAAAAAGCGTAATTTTTTATCGATTAATAAAAAAATGTCACGTAAACTTTTTTAAATTTATTAACGATATTTTTCAAAAAATGGATTTAGAACGATTTGATATAAACTGCTTCCCGCCCGGTTAAAAACGAAAGTAGATGTGGAGATTTTATGAAAATAATCAATTTATTAAACGAGTTTTTGTAATTGCATGAAAAAGCATATTAACATAATATTTTCTCCATTATTTATTGGTCTTTTACTCCCGCAAAAATCATAAACAAATCTTTAAAAACCGATTTTTGCCAATTTTTCAAAAATAAAAAATATAAAAAAGATATAAAACCAAATAAATAACACTGGTCGAAAAAAAAATCCTTCCCCATAGACAAATAGTTGGACTTGATACACTTTGATGTGCTAAACACGAATCTACTTTCAGTTTTTTTCCATCAGGTCTGGGTTTTTTTTTTATGGTCGTATCTAATATTTCTCCCCAAAGTAAGACCATTACTTTGGTATATTTCCTCATAACTCAAGAACGGTGTGTACGATTGACATTAGTGATACACCAAAAGATGCGTACTAAAAATATCTTCAAATTATCCAAACTTAATTTGTTTATGTGCTCAATAGTTTCGAAGTTATTTTGATTTAAGTGCTCAAAAAAAAAAAACATTTTCATGCAAAATTTAAAATTTTTTTGTTACTAAAATTTATTTTAATAAATGAAAATATCAAAAATGTTACAGTTTATCATCTTTGTTTTAAAGCTGGTAATGCTGCGATTGAAATAAGGTATGCATCTTTAAAATTTATCCACAAATCGTGATTTTATTCACAGATAAGTAAAAATACCCATGTTACATACAATTGCGTGGTCTTCAAGTTCTGTATTTCTTTTTTTTTTTTATTTAAGACAAAAAAAAAAATAAATTTGCCAACTAGTGTATTTCCACTTAACTGTAGGTATGCATGGCTTTCCTAACTTAACTGTGAATCCAATCAAGATTTGTGCATCAATTTTTATGTTACGTGGCTTTATTTACTCGTAGTTTTACCAGCTTGGAGATAAAGATGATAAACTGAAATATTTTTGATGTTTTCACTTTTAAAAAGAAGTTTTAGTAAAAAAAGAAATCTTGAATTTAGCATGAACAAATTTTTTTCGGACACTTATTTCGAAATATCTCCAAAACTGTTGAGCGGATAAATTTTATTCCGCATAATTTGGTGTACCATTTATATAAATCGTGCATACCGTTCTCGAGTTATAGTGAAATATACTCGAGTAATCGGCTTATTTAGGGCGCAATATTCGACACGCCCATAAAAAAAATCTCTGAAGGCAGATTCGAGTTTAGCATGAGGAATTCCATCTAGTTCACATATTTTTTATTTTTTTTGAAGGAGTACGAACAATTTTTTTTTTTTTTTTTGTTGGCCAGTGTAATTGGTTGTAAAGAAAAACTCCGCCCACTTTCCAAACGAAAAAAGTGTCCCAAAATATCGAAGATTTTAAAATGAAATGAGCAAACTGTAAAATTTTTTCGATCTCACTCCTTATACCAGTTTCTGCTTATATTTAAGATTCTTTAAGAATTTATTAAGAAACTCAATTTAATTAAGAATTACTCATTTTGATTATATGTATGTACATTAAAGGGCCTCAAGAAAAAATGTTGCAAATGTACCCCTCTAGAAATGAAGACTAGTATGTTCTTATATGATTTTCAAAATATTACATCTCAATGTTAAAATTTACGTGAACTAGACCATTTTCAAAACACCTCTAAAATTACGTATTTCTTTCAATTTGTAATTTTTTTTTTGGCAAAATGTTAAAAATTCTGTATATTGTTGATTGAAAACCATATATTTGGAAGTATTTTAAAAATGGTCCAGCTCACGTAAATGAAATAGTTGAACTGAAATATTTTGGAAATTAGCTTAAAACATATCAATCTTTAATTTTAGGGGGATACATTTGAAACTTTTTTTGTCCCCATACAAATCAAGGCACTTTAATGTACATATATATGCAAAATAAGTATGTAAAATGATATTTGATTAATCCATAAACATTTTTATAGTTGCTTGTTCTTAGAGTACTTTATAAAACGAAATGTTTCACTTCAATTGCTTTCAGTATAGAAATTGTGAATTTATTAAAAGGATGGATTTTAAATTAAAAATAAACTTTTTTATAAATATTTTATTGGTATTGGTATTTTTGCCTGCCATAAGAAGTGATTGTATTATTGAATATCCCAATAATATCAATACGGTACCAAAATATGAAAAATATATTGGAAAATTTAAAATTAAAATACCCTACAATGGTAAAAATATAAAATTGTTTAATGGTGAAAAGATGCTGGGAATTTGTTACACATATTTTAGGTAATAGTTTTAAATGATAGAAATATCAAAACTATTTTTTTTACTAAATTATTATTTAAATCTAATTTATATATTTCTAGTGATATTAACTATCAAATAAAGGAAAAATCTACTGTATATAATTACAATTACGGAGGGTATAGAGAAAATTTAGTTAACAAAATAATTTCAAACCAAACTTCAATTGTCTTTAAATGTAGCGATGACAAATTATTAATAAATGATATACCAAACATTACCCAGAAAGTATTTTCATGTCTGCCTAAAACGTGGACCATATACTCAACAAAAAAATCATACAGTTGGTGTAAAAATGATCAAAATTCCAATACACTTTTGTTGACATCAAACTCAATAAAAGAAAGTTATGTAGTGGCAGCAATTTGTTATAACATTGAGCAAATATCTTTACAAACTGTAGTTTATAACAGTTCAATAATACAAAGAAATTATTTCGATATGGTGAGTATAAATTATTCTAAAAATATCTCGTTGGGAAAATGTCATTGTGTATTGTATGGATAAATTTATTTATCAGTTTTTTAATTAACCTTTTACCAGCGAACCGATTTAAATAAAAAAGAACACTTTATTTTATTTCAATTGAAAAACAATATTTGGTGTTCAAAAAATAGTAAAAAATTCATCGAAATATTTTTGTTTACATCATCTTCTAATTATGATCGAAATAAAAAATATACATAAATATCCCTGCGGGAAATTTGTGGCAATTGTAGTAATGGCCCGGTTCCTCTGTACCAGTTGAGTACCAATTGACACCTAACTCGTCACCAAAGTTCCAATTGAGAACCAGTTGACACAAACACACTCACTTTTTAACAGTTAAGAGTTAATTTTTAACATGTTCGTTAAGTGCTCAATTAGCAACTCGCGCGCAATAACAATGAGTGGCTGAGTGGTAAGCGTGGAAGTCTATAAAACATAACATACGTCAGATGAACATGAGTTCGAGCCGGGGTGCCGCCATCGACATTAACGAAAAATTATAAAATAAAAATAATGTTTAAAAAGTAAAAAATAACCGAATTTTTAAAAAAAATTTTATTACATTAATCGTTATTGAACTTGTCCTCTTGGACCAGTTCTGGAACCTATCCTGTGACCTGTCCCAAAGGGGCTAATTAGCCACCTCCAATGACAACCCCATGTAAAAGTGACAGGTTCTTCTCATATAAAGTTGCGGAACTGAGACCGGTCACTAGCCCTAAGAACCTGTCACGTGATTAGTTTTGAACCGGTTCTCTTTACTTTAGGGATCATATGTGATATTTATTACAAAAGTTGAAAATTATTTTATCGGAGCAATTACATATTTCATTGAATGAAATTATATTTTATTGAAACAAAAATAAAAGTATTAAAAAATAAATATATTTTCTGAATAGGGGTTTATATGGGAGCTATGATCAATTATGGACCGGTCTTCATGAAATTCGGCACACATATTTAGGCTTATATGGAACTAATATGTGCCAAATTTCATTAATATTGGTATATTTAAGGGATTTATGATCGACAAATGATCCTCCCTTTTACGGGAGGACATTTGTATGAGGGCTAGGTGAAATAATGCACCAATTATAACCAATTTCTTATCGCGCTGGGACTCCCAATTACATCATTTTTATTACTTCGTCTATTTTATTAATTCATCTAAACATGGAAAGACGAATGGAAGTATAGATATCGATAGAAAATTATAAAAATTTGATTATGATAAGAACAGCATACAGTGGGTCCAATCATAAAATTTTTAGCAACAAATCTGTAACTCTAAAACAACAATAGGTCGGCTTAAAATGTATGGACGAGTTGTAGGGGCGGACTCAAACTTTCAGAAAAATAAATTTTGTCACTCTGATATAATACGAGATAAGCTATAGGGCAAGGTTCAGGGGGTCCGTGGGAGAGACCGAAAATGTATATAAAATTATTGCTCATGATATACATCTTTTGCGATCAGGTTATCCACCTACATATATGTGCTGCAAAAACCTGATCTGAATTTTATAAAAAGCCTTTAGAAATATAATTCTTAATGCTCTAGGTGTAGTTTTAAATGCAGAAGATAAAAAATTACTACTTCATATCCATGTCAGTTGGATTACGAAGAACAAACTGCAGTAGAGATTCTACGAATTAAAGGCAGTTGAAAAATTACAGTAAAAAAAATTACAGAGAATTTTGCTTATATCTCAATAATGTTTGAGGAATTACACAATATAAACATTAAACTACAAGGCAGACAAGTAAATAATTTAATTGAATTTAATTCAAAAATTGCCTTTATGTGCAAAAGTTCTTAAAAAAGAGATGTTTTCAATCCCCTCTACCATAATATTTCTTATATTCACGGCTGAATATAAACAAAAAATATGTAGACTAGATGGAATTCCGCATGCTAAACTCGAATCTGCTTTTAGTTTTCTCTCATCAGGTCGAGATTTTTTTAATGGGCGTGTCTAATATTGCGCCCTTAATAAACCGACTATTCGAATATATTTCACTATAACTCGTGAACGGTATGCACGATTTATATAAATCATACATGAAAATATGTGGAATAAAACTGGCTTTAAGTTTTATTCCACATATAATAAATTTGTAAATCTAAATAAATCTAAAACTTTGAATGAATAGCTCAATAGTTTTGGAGATATTTCAAAATAAGTGTCCGAAAAAAATTTGTTGATACTAAATTCAAGATTTCTTTTTTTACTAAAACTTCTTTTTAAAAGTGAAAACATCAAAAATGTTTCAGTTTATCATCTATATCTATAAGCTGGTAAAACTGCGAGTAAATAAAGCCACGTATCATAAAAATTGCTGCACAAATCATGATTGCATTCACAGTTATGTTAGAATACCCATGCATGCCTACAGTGGAAATACACTAGTGGGCAAAAAAAAAAAAAAAAGATTTTTTCGTCTTAAATAAAAAATAAAAAAATAGGTGGATTAGATGGAATTTTACGTGCTAAATAAGAATCAGCTTTTACTTTTTCTCTATCAAGTATCAATTTTTTTTATGGGCATGACTACTATGACCCCGCCTTTAGGCAGTCACACTTGTATAACTTGAGAACGGTTTGTTCTATTGCCAAAAAATAAACTGTAATATAAAGCGACATAAATTGTCTTTATGCTTAATTTACATCATTTTTTGTTCAGTTAATATTTCCGTAGTTATTTTGTAATTAGTAGCAAAAAAAAAAAAAAAATTAAATAAAAAAAAAAAAAAAAAAATAAAAATCGTGAAACTTTTCATCCATAACTCTGAAATTCTTGAGCGAATAAAAAATATTGTTGACACAACTTTTCGTATGCATCTTTTGGTGTATCATTTATCAAAATCGTGTAAACGGTTCTTGAGTTATAGTCTAAATTTGACAAACCATTATCGAATGTTATAGTGTGACCGCTGAATAAGGTGATGATATTAGTCATGCCCATAAAAATAAATCAGTACGTGATACAAAAAAAGTGAATATAGATCCTTGTTTTACTAGTCAAAATCCACTTAGTTCACCTATTTTAGTTTCAAGAAAAAATAAAAAATAAATATTTCTAAACAATTGTATGTAACATGGGTATTTTTGCTTAACTGTGAATAAAATCAAGATTTATGAATCAATTTTAAAGATACATGCCTTATTTTATTCGCAGCATTACCAACTTTAAAATAAAGATGATAAACTGAAACATTTTTGATGCTTTCGTTTATTAAAAAAAAAATAGTAACAAAAAAATCTAAAATTTTGCATGAAAAGTTTTTTTTTATTTATTTTAAAATAACTTCGAAACTATTGGGCATATAAAAAAATGAAGTTTAGGAGATTTTAAAATATTTTTATTACGCCTCTGTTGGTGTATCACTTATGTCAATCGTACACACCGTTCTTAAGTTATAAGGAAATATACTAGAGTAATAGCCTTACTATGGGCGAAATATTAGACATGCCCATAAAAAATAATCCAGACCTGATGGAAAAAAAAACTGAAAGCAGATTTGTGTATAATATCAAAATACATCGAGTCCAACTATTCGTATATGGTGTGGTATATTTTTGCCGACCAGTGTAATTTGGATTCATGTTAAAAGTATAAGAAACTTGTTAAACATGTGAAAAGTAAATTTTCCGATAATATCTGAAGCTTAAATCAAAATTCTAAACCAATTTGCTTCATAATGACTTTTCTAATAGTTTTCAAAAAAAAAAAATCTTGCGCCAAAGCTAACATTGAGTGTAAGTTAGTTGAATATTTTTGAATAAAATATTACAAAGTTTACACATTGTTTGAGAATGAAGCGATAAAAATTTTGCTACAATTTTTATCTACATAAGGAGTGCGATCGAAAATATCTTACCACACATTTTGCCTCATAATTTTTTTCCGAAACAATATTTAAATTTCTTTTTGATATAGTTATCTTTGAAAAATATATCAGTTATTATTTTTTATGACAACCATGTTGATTTGTTGTGAGTTTGATGAGCGACGAAAAAAATATACGTACTACATATTATTAAAAAATGTATGTGCTGGTAGATTTTTAGCAGATTCTTTATACAAATTTTTATGTTGATAAAGCTGGAGGCAATGTTAAAGATAAGTTTAGGACTCAAAAGTAGACAAAATTTCCTAAAAAATTGCTGATATGTATGACAAACTTTATGCAGTTGCAGCAAAACAAGAAAGTCATTTGTTACAGTCGGCTCTATAAATAACGAAATATACATCAAAGAATGTTTGCAAAAAAGTGTTCTTCCTCTCATAAGAGAGCAGAATGTGTCCACACATTTTTGGCCCGATTTGACATCATGTCACAACGGTAAGAGAGCTTTTGAATGGTACCAAAACAATAAGACAGATTTTGTACTAAAAGAGGACAATTCTTTAAATTGGCTGGAGCTTAGACAAGTGGGATCTTGTGAAAAGTGAATTGAAGAGCACAAAAAAGGTGTCGCAAAATAACGAAGATTTTAAAAGAAGATGTGCAAACTGTTGCAATTATAAAATCTATAAAGGAAGGTTTACAAAAAAGGTCCATGAGTTCATAAGTAGTGGTTACAACTATAAAAGTTATATTTTTCATTGATCTGTAATATAATATCAATTAAATAAAAAAGAATGGAAACTCTTAGATCAACCGTTTCCAATTTATTAAATTTTGTAAGTGTTATGATATTTTCGATTACACTCTTTATTTATGCGAAAAAAAAACAAATTTAAATCACATTTGGACGTGGAAAATGAAGTAAGATGTGGTTTGTCCAAAAATTCTGTCAATGTTAAAAAGTTAGTAAAACAACGACATTTGTTTTTTGGTAACGCAATTTCATTTAAAACAAATACCTTATCAATTTTTCCCAGGGACCGCAAATAACAGTTATACAGAAAATTTGAGCTCGAAAATTCCTCGTTAGAGTCAACAGAGACATATACTGGCATGTACTAATAGACTCATATTGCTATGCTCTTTCAGAATCTATGGTGATCTTAACAGAACTAACATCATAAAATAAGACTCTTTTGAAAAGTTTTATTTTTTCCGTATAAAATAGAACTCATTTCTTTTATTTTATTTTTTTACAAGTAATTTATTTGTTTAATTTAATTTTCCAAAATTTCTGTGGAAAGATTTGATCGCAGGTCACTCAACACCAATTTAAGAATAGAGAATGCTCTTTCCACGCTTACTTAGAATTCAGGAACATAATGTACTGTTTTTGCCAATTTATATAAGTACGAACAACATATTTTTTTTTCTTCCAAAACTCAAAAAGATCTGACCAGTGGAAAGCTTTGGTTGTCAATTTACATAATATGAGTTTTATTTTTACGTTTAAAAATAACTGTTTTTGGGGGATCTTTTCTTTTTTATTGCACAAAATAACTGTTATAAAAGAACTTGTTTGATATTACATATAACTGTTACGGTCCCTGGTTTTCACCATTTTTATTTTTTATATACTAAAAATCAAAATGTGCCAAGGGGTCCGTGAAGAAACAAAAAAAAAAAAAAAAGAAATGGGAACCCTTGCTATAGGGTATCAAACTTGACCATGTTGCATATGAAATAGATTTAAAATCTTCTAACTTGTACAAATTAAGGCCTATTTCGGTGATTTTTAAATTTCAATACACATTAATAACCAAAAATTTTGCGATCTACTGTGAGGCATCGCAAAAAGTATAGTATAAAATATTTAATACTTTTATATACATATTATCTTTTCAGCCTCAGAATATACGCAAAACTAACATAATACCAAATCAAGATTTAGACGAAAATCTCGGTACCCTTAAGACCACCATCATTTCGGAGTTAAGGTATAAACAAATAAAAAAAAAAATTTTAAAGTTGTGATTTATTTTAATAAACTTTACTTAACTATAATACTTATAGTGAAGAACTATTACAGGAAACCTTAACAAATTTACGTAACACAGATGAATGGTTAAATTTAGCAAATTATGAAGTATCTTTGATTGTACAGAATGAATCATTGAGAAAATATTTAAATGATTTTAAAAATATGTTTAATATTATATGGTGGCGTAACTTACGTTTGGGCAATTGGAAACGTTTCTTAAATACCTTAGAAAATTATACGCACAACAATAGTTATGAACTGTATACAGGAACTTCGGGTGTAGCTCAATATCCTACCAATGATAAATGCATTAAAGAGAAACTATTGGAAATGAAAGTAATACAGAGAAGTTTATTTGATATGAGTAGAAATATTGAAATATGGTTTATTTTATTGCAGATTGGTTTTAAAAATGAAACTGTACCGGCTTATATATGGACCTATCTAAAATCGTATGATAGTTTAAATAAAGATTTTATTATTGTTGGTTATAATTCACCATATGCTGAGGTAAATAACAATAGAAATATTTAATATCATATCATTAATTTTTTTTTATCTATTTTAGTATTTCGGCATTGATAAAGTAAAATTTTGTCCTGATATTTGTTCGGAAATTTCATGGATAAAGGAAATTTATCCATCATTCAGTCATGCTTATGCTGGCATTATGTTTTGCTGTTCTGCCGATTTTATAAGACAAACCAATTATTTGCAAGGTTTTCCTATGGAGATTTTAATGGTTCAAACTAAACAGTTGACATCCGTAGAAACTACTACTTTAGAAAGTTCTACAATAGTTTAAAATAATGATTATTTTATAAATTTATTTGTAAAATTAAAATGTAAAAATTGTATAAAATTTAATTACTCTTTAAAATGTTCATTGTGAAAAATAAACGAATAGGGTATTATATGGTCGGTTTAAATCTTATAGCTTTATTTTTGCTACATATGCCTTTAGAACTAAACACATAATGTAAACAATGGTGCTTAAGCAAATATTGATAAGGTTTTCAAGTGTTGTATATTCAAACAAGCCGATTATTTATTTTAAAACCGAATACATACTTTTGTTTCATTTGATCTTAATAAATTATTTAAAACTATAACTAGCATAATTTAATGCAAAATTAATTAAAATAAATTAAAAATTTCTTAACGTTTGGTTACTTAAATATCTATAACCTTCATGTAACACAGTGGCCTTCGAAATTTAATTTCAACACCCACAAGGACGGCAGATGAACCATGTATTACGATATTACGACTATGGATCCAGAATTAACATATGTATAATTAATGAGGTCGCAGATGAATTTTATAGAGATTATAAATAAAGTGATTACTTATATTGTCGAAAGTATGAAGTTATTCGTAAACCAGTTACTAACAGAATTCGATTAACCGAATGTACTTTACATAATTGATAACACTAACAATCAATCAATACAAAGAATCTTCTAAATGATCCAATGTTAATCATTGTATATTTTTATAATTTCATTTTAAAATGTCAGTGTCTTATAATCATTTATCAAGCACAGTTGTTTTGTTAATTCTTCGTTTGGCAATAGTAATAAAAGAAAATAGAATTAATAAAATATGAAAAAATTTAAAGTGGAAATTTTATTATATTTTAGTATTTTAATTCTTCTTCAATTTACTTTAATTCAAAGTGATTGCTTAGTAAAATATCCTGATAATAAGGAAACATCACCTATTTATAAGAAAATATTTGGCAAATATTCGGTAGAATTACCTTATAATATCAAAGGAATACAATTAAATGAGGGTGAAATAATACAGGCGTTATGTCGTACAAATTTTAGGTAAGTTTTAAGAGTTTTCTTTAAAGAGAGAAAATTTAAGTTAAATAAATTATTTCGTGGTCGTGCAAAAAAAAAAAAATGCATACTGAAAATATCTTCGAATTCCTCAAAAAAATTTTTTTATGTGTTCAATAGTTTTGGAGTTATTTCGAAAAAAGTGTCCGAAAAAAATCATTTTCATGCAAAATTTTAGATTTTTTTGTTATTTAAATTTCGTTTAATAAATGAAAACATCTAAAATGTTACAGTTTATCATCTTTGCCATAAAGCTGGTAATGCTGCGGAATAAATAAGGCATGTATCTTCAAAATTGATGCAGAACTCAAAATTTTATTCATAGTTAAGTAAAAATACCCATGTTACATACAATTGAGTAGAAATACAGTGGTGGCAAAAAAAACTTTTTTATTTTTATAGGTAGACTAGGTGAATTTTGACGAGCTAAACAAGAATCTGCATTCACTTTTTTTCTATCGGGTACTGATTTTTTTATGTGAATGACTAATACCATCATGTTATTCAGCTTTCACACTATAAAATTCGAGAATGGTTTGTCAAACTTAGGCTATAACTCAAGAACCCTTTACACGATTTTGATAAGTGATACATCAAAAGATGCATACTTAAATTGTCTTCAAGGTGTGTTCACAATATTTTTCATTCGCTCAAGAATTTGAGAGTTATGGATCAAAATTTTCACCACTTTTCAAAAAAATAAATTTTAAAATTTTCGGTACACAGAGAAAACAGATTGGTTGGTGCAACCGAATTTTTAGCCAATCAAATTTAGTCGGTTGCATGTAGTATCTTATAATTCGATTGGCATTGCACTATATTACGGTGGTCTCAACCAATTTGATATATGTAATATGGTTGTGATTATAATCATTCGAATATAAAATACTCACATATAAATTAAGCCTGCCCAATTAAAAAGAAATGTGTTTTTTATTTCTTTATATATTCATGCGTATATATGTACATTATTCACATACATATACTATTTATAAGAGTAAGTTTTTTATTTATACTTAATTACAAAGAAGTGGCTTCCAATATGCATTTTCTGCAGAAGAAAAGTTCTGATGCACCGTCTGAATTTAGTAGTGAATGTAAAAACATTGATGGCGCTAAGAACAATAACCATATTTTAATAAGTTTGCAAATAAAAAAAAAATTACTAATTGTACTGAAATTTGTTCCTTACCATTATTTAAATCCACTTCAATTCCAAACTTAGCACAGTCAAAATGCACCAAGGGACACTGTTGAAGCTTTGACTGCCATTATGTATAATCCAGTGAAAAGACTTTTGAATAATTTCCAAATTAACAAGTTGCCGGACAACAAATATAAAATATGTTCAATACGCTAGACTCAATTGCCTGAAGGCTTTTCTAAGGTATCCAATTTGAGCGAACTCCGTTTTGTTGATATCTATACATGGAATAAATGTAATAAAATCCATAATATTTCGTACATATGTAGCTAAATACTTACTCTATATAAGAAGGAAAATCTAATCTTACTATGTAGTAAAGTTTTGGGATAATTTTTGTTGTTTAATTCCTTGTTAGCTTAGCTTCTTATTAAATATTTTTTATTTAATTTTTATTTTTCTAAAAACGTCAAAAACAAAATTTTTTCTATGGGACAACCATCCAATCGGTTCAGAATATCGAATTGGTTTTTTTAATATTATAATCGCAACGGAATATATGGTTAGGGGATAAATTAATCTAATACAATCAAATTTTTGTTTTCAAACGGAAAAAAATTTGGTTAAAAATTTAAACTCAATTCGGCCACATGTACCAATTTCGATAAAATTATTTTAATTATGCGTAAATTGGTTAAACTAACTAAATTTACAGTTGTGAGAATACAAACTCTATGGCAATTATGTTTCTATTATTATAGGTAAAGAAATTCATTTAAATGTACATTTTATCAATAATAAAAACTATATTATAGTTATTTTTATTAAATTTTAATGGCTGTAACCATTTTCCAACCAATCTTTTTTCTGTGTGTATTAATTACCGAATAACTACGGAAATATTAACTTGACAAGAAATTATATAAATTCAGCTCAAAGACAATTAAGGTCGCTATATACTAAAGTGTGACTGTCTAAAGGCGTGGTCATAGTAGTCATGCCCATAAAAAAAAAAATCAATGCGTGATAGAAAAAAGTAAAAGCTGATTCTTATTTAGCAGTTTAAATTACATCTAATCCAACTATTTTTTTATTTAAGACGAAACATTTTTTTTTTGTTGTGTCCACTAGTGTATTTCAACTATAGGTAGAGGTATGCATGGGTATCCAAACTTAACTCTGAATCCATTAAAGATTTGTACATAAATTTTTATGATACGTGACTTTATTTACTCGTAATTTTGCCAGCTTTGAGATAAAGGAGATAATAAACTTAAATATTTTTGATGTTTTCACTTTTAAAACGAAGTTTTAGTAAAAAAAGAAATCTTGAATTTTGTATGAAAAAAAATTTCCGGCACTTTTTTTGAAATATCTCCTAAATTATTAGGAGATATTTAAAAAGCCAATATTTTTCCACATATTTTGGTATATCATTTATATAAATCATGCATACCGTTCTCGAGTTATAGTGAAATATACACAAGTAATCGGCTTATTTAGGGCGCAATATTTGAGATGCCCATAAAAAAAAATACCGACCCGAAAGTAAACCCCAATAATAGGTTAATTAGATTGAGGAAATAAGGATTGGCCGGACATTGTCATTGGAGGCAGCACGTTGTGTACTAGTCCGCTATGCATTAAGCCTATTGCTCCATTCCTATGTTAGTTTTGCCAGAACTTATCTTGTTTTATTTAACAAGTTTTTCTCGTTGTCAATCTATTTGTTCAAAAAAAAAACTTTTAATGAATTGAAAATTAGTTCTACCGTACTTTTAACTAAGTATTAAACAGTAGCAAAAGAAAAATATGAATGTATCAACTTTTTTATCCCTGTTTTCGAGTTATTGCGATTTTTTTGCCTATACGTATTTTTTATTTTTATTTATTTATTTTATTTTTTATTTTTTTTCAAATTCGACATAAGTGTCTTACTAAGAAATCAGATAGTAAAACTAAATAACAAACTAAAATAAACAATAACAAAAAACACATGTATAAACACGTTTTTATTGTTTCTTCCAATAAAAAAAAAAAAAAAACAAGTAAAAAAGATATAGTCAGTCAATCCCGACCGTATGGTACCCTACACCATGATGTATGTGGGTTAAAACTTGATCAGGTGTTTTATGTGGGATCTGAAATATAGGACCTGTGTGCTATATTTCAAATACTTATGATCGTGAAATCCGTATTTACACGCAAAGAAAAAATATAGTTCTGCAGATCATAAAGTAAGAGCAACATACTATGATTGTAATATATGATTCAAGGTTACAATAAGTATATTTGTACGTAATCATTATTATGATACCAATTTATAATTTATTGGTAAGGTTCATAACCTTATTAATAACTTTCAGTAAGTTTTTAATCTTTTCTTAAGTATTGCTTTCAATTTCATCATGTTTTTATCAATTAATAATCCCATGTTATCATATATATATGAATTAATTTAATCATATAAATAATAATTCGACCAAATGATGTTTGGCAACTTTGTACAAAATCCTTTGGCGAGTATTTCTGCTAAACATATGAACTCATAATATTTGCAAATATAGGATGTTTTGATGCAATTTTAATAAAAAATGCAATAATTTGTACTAACTATGTTCAGCAATTAGAAAGGTTATTTAAATACCTTTCCAAAAAGTGCTTTGTTTTGAATAATGAATGAAAAATAACCGGAAATCAGTAAAAAATGTTCTAAACAAAAACAGTGATACAAAGAAAATCAACAAAAAACAATAACATTTTATATGTAAACAAGCGCGAATGTTATGTAGGAGGTAGGCGGTAAAGTGGGCGAACCACGTCTATTTTTGTTTCCGTGTTTACATTTGTCCATGAAGTATTTGTACAAAATTTCTTTGACCTTTCACCTTATACGGGAGGTGGGCGGTAAAGTGGGCGGACCACGCCCATTTTTTGTTTCCAAGTTTATATCGACCCATGAAAATGTTGTTATAGTACATGCTTTTATTTAAGTGAGATATAGCAGAAAAGTATGAACTTAGACTACAACGGACACCCTATATTTTTAGAATTTTGCTCATAACTTTTTTGTTTATCTACAGATTTTACTCATTTTCCATACCAAACAAACCTTATATAAGGTTAATATTTGGTTCAAATTTCGTCCAGTTCGAACCCTATCCTGCTTTCAACAGACGGACATGGCTAGATCGACTCAGAATCTAACCAGGACCCAGAAAATACATACTTTATGGAGTTTTAAACTAAAAATAGTGTGTATAGTCTTAATTAATACTGTATACTTCATTTCAGTAACATAAACTCCCGTTTTTTTTAAATATGCAAATATTTTTTAAATGAAATAGTAAAATTTTCCAAAAACAGGATTTATTGTTTTCCGTACGGCACAAATTTGGACTGAATGTTATGCCTTGAAAGTCAACATAGTTGTTGACGACAATAATATCTAAAATTCTTCGGTGGTGCTTGAAGATTACATTCCTACTTCAAAAGTTATATATGAATAAAGGTGAAAAAAATGCATTTTTTCAATTTTTTCAATTTTTTTTTTTAAATTTTCCAAATTTTTTCGTAAACGAAAAATGCGATCATCAAGCACCACCGCAGAATTTTAGATATTATTGTCATCAACAACTATGTTGACTTTCAAGGCATAACATTCAGTCCAATTTGTGCCGCGTTAAATGTTAGCAGTAGTATTTTCTTCCTTCCATGTTTTGTTGTTGCCATTTTGTTTTTCTCAGTGTATTATTGCAACAGTATCCGAAAATGGAAGATTACTACCCAGACTAACTATCCAACTAATAAAAACATTGAATTTGTAGCTGTTAACATAAATAATGCGTTAAATTCTTAAAAGTAACTAAAGTATTCGTTAAAATACTTTAAAAACTACACTACATTTTTTTTCAGATCAACCTATTTCATAAATGAAATAGAAATAAATCTGCAGTTTCCGAACGACTGCATACTATTTACTAGGGTATTCACTCGAATATTGTTTGTTCGATTAATCGACAAATGAAAATAAAATAATTGTTCGATTAAATTAAAAATAAAAATTTCGAGTAACAATTTATTCGAGCAAATTATGCCGATTAATCGAATAATTCGAGTAAAAAAATATTTTAAATATTTCCTTTCTTAACTAGTTTTTAGGAAGTTTTAATTTTAGTTTTCTAAAAAATTAGCTTAAAAACAATGTGTCAAAATTTTTATAGAATGTTTCGAATCTAAAAGTGGTACCATAAATTGGAATTTTATTAAAAAAAAATTGTATTTAGTAAAAAGAACCGAATATATGCCTAAACTACAATACGTAGTTAAAGGTAATTTTTTAATTACAAAAATTAAATAAAAATATAAACGTCACTTTAAAAAATTATAAAGTAAAATTCAAATAATTTTAATAGGTATAAATAGTAAGAAATAAATTGAAGGAAGGTTCTACGAATGAAAGTACATAGTTTATATGCCAATAAATGCTCAGTCTGGTGTGATGGTTTGAATGAAATTTGTAATATAGATGTAATTTGGACTTAAAAGTAAGTTTAGCATGTAAACTATTTCTTTATGTTATGAATTGCTGAACCACTTTATCTAAAAAATGGATTATCCAAAGTGCTTTTTATCATTTTCAAAATGCAATAACTCAGAAACTAATAAATACATTTTCGCAATTCTTTATGTAAAATATATACTGAATGGTTTTTTTTTTTTTTTTACATTTTGGTAGAAATTGTGGTTTAATTAAAAATAGAACCAATTATAATTCCTTCGCGTACATTTGGGAGAAAGAATTATTTATTTTAAATTTACAATAAATTTGTCCATTAAATGGAGAAAAGTAAATAGTTCAAACTAAATGTATATTTGACTAATTTATTATAATTTCTTATATTTTTACACTGATATTGTTAAACATTTTTCCACAAAATTGAACTAAAACATAGTCACGATATCATTATAAAACAAATAAGAGTAAATTATCTTAAAATTATCATCTTATTGCCTTTTAAATATTGAACATAATTGAACAATGAATTATAAAACATTCCAAAATCTTATACCCAAAATAAATATGGGTTTAGTAGATCTTCGATACTAAAAAATATTGTACAAACATTTTTATTATAACTAAAAGCTTCTGTTGTACATAGGTTAGTATGTGCCCAAATTAAAAAGTGAGGTTATGAGACAAAATCGCAAATTATTCCAAAATGGATAAAAACTCACCATTAATTTTAATTTTGAAGATAATTTGATGAAATTTAGTACATATTTTTTTAATACAAGGACGAAGCCTATTGAATTTTGTTATGATCGACCCATTATTTCACCTAGCCCCCATACAAATGTCCTCCCGGAATAGAGTTTTAACACTTATAGATGGCTTAAAAATAGGAATATTTTAATGTAATTTAGTACAAATAAGTTTTATATCAGCAGAAATCTGTCTGCCAAATTTCATGAAGATCGGTCCATAACTAACCATAGCTCCCAAATAAACTCCTCTCCCGAAAATCACAAACATTCATAAATCCCATACAAATGTTAGTATTATGTTAATATTTAACACAAGTAAGTTGTATACATATACGTAATTATGTGGATCAAAATGGTGTAGGGTATCATATAGTCGGGCTTGACCGACTATATCTTCTTCTCTTTTCATATTAATTTGGAAAGACTATTTCTTATTTTAAGCTATATTTTTTTTTTTCTTTTTTGATAAGCATTGAAAAATCGAGTAAAATTTTAAGGTATAAATTAATCGAACAACTCGAGTAACTTAAAAGATTTATTCGATTATTCGAGTAACTTAAAAACTGCATTTTCGAGTTATTTGATTATTCGAACAATGAAAAAGTCGAGTAAAATGAATACTCTACTATTTACTAAGTTATAGTAGAGTTTAAATTTTGTCTTAGGACTAAGGGCGGGTCCAGAGGGTCCCAAAGTTGGACATTTGGGTGTGGCAAATATTAAAAAAAAGCAGATTTGTTATATTTAAAGCGATTTGAAAGATTTTTAGTAGAACGGATTCTACTGGCCGAGATATACAGGTTGTGGTTTAAGAGATATTGAACTTTGGGTTCTACCATGAAAATTTCATTGAAATCGGTCCGACTTTATTAAAAACTAAAGATTTATGAATTTTCCTTTAGTTTTTTTGTATGAGACAATTTGCGATGTCAAATGATATTCTCGACTTAAAGAAAGTCGCAATGTCAAATAACTTATAGCCTGTTTCTTTATGTCGAATGAAAGCTTCTAATAATAATATATATATATATATATATATATATATATATATATATATATATATATATATATATATATATATATATATATATATATATATATTACGTATCAATAAATAACGATTTTGCATCTAAAAAACAATTTCTAAAGAAATCTAAACATGCGAACGAAAGCGTAGGAAATACAGAAACCCAAAATGATTCCAATTCGTTCGACTTGCTTTCGTTCGCTTTGATTTTCGTTCGACATAGAGAAATAGGCCATTAAATTTGGATTTGTATCATAACATTTGGTATACAGATTTTGCTCATTTTCGATTTTGATCTAAACCGATTTATGTGGCCTTTACAGAACTTAACGTTATATCGATTCCTTTATCAATAGAAATTAAAAACGAAATGACAAACTTGTATAAATATATACAGCCGTATTCACAAAAAAATAATGTGTGCTTGATAATGAGTTACTAACTTTTTGTATGTAAATTTCCATAAAAAAAAGTTAGTAACTCGTTACCAAACCTACATTATTTTTTTGAATACGGCTGATAGCCTTTATACACGTGATGTATATCATTCGAAGAGGGCGAAGGAAATCATTTTTTATAAGTTTTTATATTTATCAGAAATATAATTTTTTTTGTCGTATTGTTTTATTATTATTATATAATAAAAATCTTTAACATCTGACTTCATTTGTAGAAGTTACGATTTTTTTTAACTTTTACATACTCGAGATAATCAATTTTGACACCCTGTAGCTTATCTTGTACTATCACAGGGTGACTACAAGATAATTTTTCTTTAAGCTCAGGACTTCCTATACAGCTCTTCCATACATTTCAATTTAATTCGATCAGTAGGCTAGGAGATACAGATTTATTACCAAAAAATTTGCTTTTGACCCCACTATGCTACGGAGCACTTAAATAGAGGAGAGTAGTGGCTAAGAAAACAAACATTTTGTCTCTTTTTTACTGAAGCAATGGACTACACTTCTTTTACCTGCCAACTTGTGCCCTACGACACACCACTTGTAGACCATACAAATCACTGTAGTTCTTTCAGTCGCGAAAGACCACTAGGACTTTATAATCCTTTGATTGTATCTCGATAAGGCTTCTCGATTTGCCATCTGTTTCACGATTACATCTTTAATCGAAAATGGACGATTTATTAAAAACGACTATACTTATTTATTTAAAATATAATTTTAAATCGGCATATTTTATATATTTAGTGAATTAGAAAACAAATATTTATTATACACGCAAAGAAAAAATATGGTTCCAGTGACCATAAACTAAGAGCAACATACTATGATTGTAATATATGATTCCAGGTTACAATAAGTATATTTGTACGTAATCATTACGTAATGATTCCAATTTATAATTTATTAGTTTTATAACCTTTTCTTAAGTATTTCTTTCAATTTCATCATTTAATAATTCCATGTTATCTATGTATATAAATAAAAGAGTAACGTGACTGACTGACTGACTGGTTCATCATTCCACAGTTCAAACGGCTGAAGCTAGAGAGACGAAATTTGAAACGTAGGTAGGTCTCTCACCATATAGATCCACTACGACGGAATTTTTAGAAATTCGAATTTTTAGGGGGTAAAATAGAATAAAAACGGGTGAAATCGGTAACTTTATATCTCCTAAACTAATGGAGATACAAAAAAAGTTGAATAGTTATCGTTATTCATTTAAAAAATAATTGGACAGGTGTCTGGTACTTTTTTGAAAATCTACCGTTTTAGGGAGAAAACGGGTAAAAACTGTATCTTGGTACTTTTTTGGCACTATATGTATCTTTGAAACCAATCAACACACCGATAAAATTTATATCGTATTCATAACTTATCAAAAAACAAGAAATACAAATTTGGTACTTTTTAGAAATTCGTACCTATTTTTGGTACTTGTTTCATAAAACATTTTTTTATATTTATTGAAATATTCGTATGAATAATTAACCAAATTTGTAAAATGAATTGTTGCAGAATTGACTAAATGATTGGATTTATCATATATATGATTCCATATAAACATTTTTAAATACATATTATAATTTAGTGAACCATATTAAAATTTTGATTGTGGGTAATCATTAAATGATTAAACAGAATCATAAACGTTGCTATCATGAACACAGTATCATTTAAATCAATGAAAAACGGCTATATAATCATTGAATAGTTGTGGTGATCATGCTGTAAACATGTTTTTTCTCTGCGTATACCACATAGAGGAAAAAATATAGAGAAGTTTCAATAATTTCCCTCGAAAAATATTCATTTATACTTTTAATTTCAGTTCAGTTTCCTACAATGTACAAGAAAGAGATCGTTATGGTTATTATAGAGCGCGTTCAGAAAATTTAAAGAACCAAACATCCATACGTCTACAATGTCAAAACAACCAAATCTACTTTAATAATTCAATTTTACAAGAACAAATCTTAAAGTGTAATGAACTAAAATGGAGTATTTACGATTCAACTGAGACTTATGAATGGTGTGAAAAGAATGATAATGCTAAAACTTTTCTACTAGCAGTAAAATCCAATGAAGATCATCATATATTGGCTGGTATTTGTTACAATTTAAAAGAATGGTCCCTGCAGACAATTACTTATAATGTTACCAATTCTAGACAAAAATATAATATAGAAATGGCAAGTATTTAGAAAATAAAAAACTCATTACCAAAATTTTATTTTAACATTGAATTATGGTTTTAGCAAAGAGATATTACAAAAACAGATTTAAAATCCTTTCAATCATTGGGAGATGATCTATACAATTTGAAAACTACAAAAATTTTTGATTTAACGTAAGTGTTAATTAGTTCAATTATAGTAAGTTTTTTTTAATGAGTGGATTTTTATTTTTTTTATTTTTTTGCAGAGAAAATGATCTGCAGCAACAACTAATAAATATGAGTAAAACGAATTCATGGTTACATTTAGGCAACTATGAAATGTCATCAATTGTCCAGGGTGATTCTTATGAAAATTATTTCAGTGAATATATTAATGTTTTAAATACAATATGGTGGCGTAATTTACGTTTGGGAAATTGGAAACTTTTTATGGAAACTTTAAAAAATTATGCTTACAATAATAGTTTTCAATTATATACAGGAAAATCTGGTGTTGTACAGATTCCTACACAAAATATTGAAAATTATTATACATTGGAAATTAAGGTAAACAATTATTTATTAATTCACTTGATATGTAAAAGTAAATGTCAATAAACGTTTATTAGTACAAAAATTGTTTATTTTATTAATTTATTTATTTTTATCACAGAATGGTTATCAAAACGAAACAGTACCTGCTTACATTTGGACTTATTTGACATCAACTGACAATCAAAATGATGATTTTATAATTGTAGGCTACAATTCACCTTATGCTGAGGTAGGTCTTTTAAACATTTTATTATGTTTTTACAAAATAAATAATTTCATTATATTTTTTAGTTCTTTACTCTAAACAAAATTGTTTTCTGTCCAAATATATGTTCCGAAATTCCCTGGTTAAAAGATATTCATTCATCATTTCGTTTTTCCACGGCTGGTATTATGTTCTGTTGTTCGCCGGAATTTATAAAACAAACTAATTATTTAAATGGTTTTCCCATGGATATTTTAATGTCTCGTGTTAACGAAAAACAAGCAAATAAAGCGGCAGCATACGAAAACTCTACCAAAAGTTTATTAAATGAAAATGATGAAGAGACTACTACCGTTATAAATCCAACTATGGATGCTGATATTGAACTCAACACTGAAAGTTTATTGTTTGATAATGTGGCAAATGATTTGAATTGAGACAACAAAATATAAAAAATTATAACTATAAAATTGAATATGTTTTTAATTAATTTAATATTTCAAAATTAATTATAAAATACTTTGTTTAAAATAAAATTTTAAAATTGGAAGGAAAATTTACAATTAAAAGCAAGGAAACCATTTATAAATTGGAGCTGAAACCCCCTAATTGCACCTGTAATGGTAATTTTTTAATAAATATATAATTTCCAAAAGTCAATTGAGTAATTCCATATCAAAACGGACATAATATAGGCATTTTCGGATTTGATACCTCCGATTTTAATGAAATTCGTTACAATTATTACTATTAGCAAGTGTTACTCAAATATGACGTTTTAAAAACGAGAGAAAAAGATATAGTCGGTCTAGCCCAACCACATGATACCCTACATCTTTGTGTACATTGTACTTCGGGGGGTCTTTTATTTGATTTGGAGCCAAATGGGTACCGATACTCATATAAAGTGTAAAAGATTTATATTCGACTTGTTGTTGTTGTCGTACATGCTTTATTTAAGAGATATCAGCAGAAAAGTATGAAATGAAGCTATAAGGAATACCCTGTGTTTCGAGTATTTTGCCAATATTTTTTATTTTTTGCTCATTTTCAAAAAAATAATAATAATAATAAAAATAAACTTTATATAAAAATAAATATTTTAGACAAATTTAGACCCACCGTTTGAGCCCTATCTTTCAAGAGACAGAAGGACGGACATACCTAGATCGACTCAGAATGTAACCAGGACCGTCTTAAATAGTCCTGTTACACCCGGAATGAAAAATCAATATATCCTCGATCTTTTTGATGGTGGGTATAATAAAACATACGAATATGGAATACGAGCTGTAAACCCGCAACTTCGTTAGCGGACATTTTTTATAAAAACCATACTAAACAAGTTTGCAATCGTAAATTGCCTTGTTGTCTCTGTTTGGCGGTACCAAGGCAGAGTTGTGGACTATAATTAGACACCAGCAGAATGTGGTAAGTATTTTCTGTGCCGCTACACACTTCATCAGCATTCGTGGTTTCCATTTCGGTTTCGTTGAAACCTAAACATGTCGCCCGACTTGCACTGGGTGCAATTTTGAGGGACTCAGTTAGTAAAAAAAAAAGGTTGAACCTAGCGTCGTAAAAGCTGTTTAAGATGTGGTTAGTAAACATCTGCATCAAATCATTTGCTTTTCAATAATGTTTTTTAATACATGCTCTCACATTGCTGTTAAAATAAAAAACAAAACAATACAAAACAAACCACGCAAAAAAATAAAATTTTAATTGAGTTGAATTGAAATGATGAAACAAAAACAAATCATGTCATGTTCTCTTTGAGAAATTGTTTGTCATAAGAAATTTTTTTCAAAAACAGTAATGTTTAATAAAAAACATAAAATCAAAACTGTGAATTACTGTCATTCCCTTACTTTAATATGAAAAAATGCATGGAAAGTAACAATTATTTATTTTTAAATAAAAAATAGATTATGGTTACGTTTGCTTTAAATTTTTTTGCTCAGAAAATTTAATTATTTTTTATTTCAATTATAATTAATTATATCTTAAATGAAATAAAATTTATTTTATTTATGATATTTTTATTTACTTTTAATTACAAACCTATATTATTTAAATTGTTCATTTAATATTTCCTTCACTTCAAATTTTGTAAACAAAAAACAAACAAATGACAGTATTGCATTTTATATTTAATTCAATTCAATTCAGTTGCAAATGATTTGTTGCTAAATTGTTTTTATGACTCCCTGCACAAATGATTTTGTTTGTTTTTGTTTTGGTTTCTTTGTCTTTTCCATACGTACGCACACACAGCGAAATGATTTTAAGTTTAAAAAACAATAACAGTCAACAATTGAAAAGAAAGGGAATCATTAAAAATGAGTTACAAATGAATTGATGCAGATGTTTAGTGGTTATATAGTGCCGTAAGCCGACATTCGGTTCGAAGGACCATAAACAAGTTTGCAATCGTAAATTGCCTTGTTGTCTCTGTTTGGCGGTACCAAAGCTGAGTTTGTGGACTATAATTAGAACACAGCAGAATGTGGTACGTATTTTCTGTGCCGCTACACACTTCATCAGCATTCGTGGTCTCTTATTCATTTCGGTTTCGTTGAAACTTAAATACATACTATATAATAAATCTAAACTAAGATTTTTAACTCCCTTGGGAACATATTTAATAATGGTGTTAAGTTATCCATACGTAACAATTTCTCTCTAATTTCACGTTTAATTTCATGTTTCCAGGTTCACAATTATAGAAAATTACCATTAAAATAACAAAAAAGTACCACAAAGTCCATTCATATGGATTCACATTCTCTTAGGACCACATTTTCTTAATTTCATGTTTCTAGGTTCATATTTATAGAAAATTCAAAAAGTACCATTAGAAAAGTTCAAATGGTACCATACTTTAAATTATAAAAGTACCATACTTTAAATTATAAAAGAGGCATACTATTACCATGAATACTCACTTAGATTATTGTTCTGTCTCTTTTCAGTCGGGAAATATTAAGATTTTACTTACATTTTTTATCATATTTTCTTCGATCAAACTTGTAATTTTATATATTTCGGACATATTTCAAAATATATTAGGTTTTTATGTATCATAGGAAATATCTATCCTGTTACTATTAAAGATAAGACGTAATTAACCCATTAAGAGCTAGAGGGTCAATTTTATGCGTTTAGTTTCTAAAAGGTTAAATTTGGAATTTTTGCTAATAAATCACAGGGAAGTACTTATTGCGCTCAAATATGGATAAATTTATGGAAAACACAACAAGTTCATTTAAAACCGCGAAAATAATCGAGTAAAAATGATTTTTTGAAATTAAGTCTCTATTTTAAACGAATCTACAGCTTTTTTGATCAATTATGTTTTTTGGGGACATTTATATCCCTAACTTATCATTTATTTGCCGTTAAAATTAACTTAAGCAATTATGGACCGGAAATCCTAAAATTTTATTTGTGCAACTAAAGGGTTAAATGAATGCACATGTCAATGGTATTTAATGAGAGCTTTCCAATGATGCGCTAACATATAATTTACGATGAAAAATGTCCAAAACATTCAAACTTTAATAAAATTCTATTTAAAATAAAATCATTGAAAATTTTAATAAAATTTTAATCTCGCGAGAACGAAAACAAATTTTAAATTATTTTTTTTCAGTATATAGTAGGCATCTTTTTTCTGTCATATGTTGTAATTTTTTTTTTTTTTTTTTGACAAAAAGTTAAAAACTATTTATTCTGTCGATCATATATTTTTGGAGGTATTTTAAAAATGGTCTAGCTCACGTAAATTCAATAATTGAACAGAAATATTTTGGGAATTTGCTTAAAACATATCAAACTGCAATTCTAGAGGGGTACATTTGCAACTTTTTTTTTGTCCCCATACAAATCAAGGCACTGTAATAGATTCTTATTCATTTAAGACCACATATCTTTAATTTCATGATTCTGGGTTAAATATTATAGAAAATTCAAAAAGTACCATTAAAATAACAAAAAAGTACAACAACGTCCCCTCTTATGGATTCTTATTGACTAAGGACCTCATATCCCTAGTTTCATGTTTCTATGTTCATAATTATAGAAAATTTAAAAAGTACCATTAGAAGTCCCCCCTTGTGAATTCTTTCCAACATCGGACCATGCGTATTTAATTTCATGTTTTTAGGTTAAATATTACAGAAAATGCAAAAAGTACCAATAGAAAAAAGTCCATCCTTTTGAATTCTTACCCACACACAAAGTATGAAATTAAGCTACTATGGACGCCCTGTGTTTCTAGTTTTTAATTAACCGATTTTGCCCACTTTCAATACTAAACAAACCTTACATAAGATAAATATTTGTTCCAAGTTTCGTCCCCATACGTTGTCCCGTTCGAGCCCTATCCTGCTTTCAACAGACAGACAGACAGACAGACGGACATAGCTAGATCGATCAGAATCCAAGCGGATCAGGACCCAGAAAATATATACTTTTTGGGGTCTTTCCACGACATGTTACACAAGGAATGACAAAATCAATATACCCCCCATCTTTTTGATGGTGTGTATAAAAATGGCAATTTTTTAACAAACATATAGTTCAATTCTTTAACCTTTTCTCAAAGTTCCGTAAACAACATTTTTTTCTTCATATAATTCAAAATATAAAACTTCATAAATGGTTAATATGGAAATTTTGAACTTATTTAGGCCAGCACCCTACACGCAGCGTTTAAGAAAAACGTTCCATTTAATTGATTAATAAAAAAAATGTCGGGCGAGTTTTTTTTTAAATTTACAAACCATATTTTATTAAAAACTAGTTTAGAACTATTTGACACTAAACTGCTTCCCTCCCGACCAAAAACGATTGCTGGACTAGACATTTTATGAAAAAATTCAATTTTTTAAACAATTTTTAAACAAGTGTAAGTTTGAACAGATCCACTAAATTTGCATCTTCAAAAGCCTCACAGTGTTTGAATTTAAAAGTGTATGATATGTAAAAAATACTTAAGTAAAAATATGTTTCAAAAGAAATGCCAAACTGTTTGACCGAATTTGGCTCAATCTATGTCCTTGTAAGCAAGTTTCAAATTAATTGCTATCGGTCTGACTAGAACAATTTTTTAAAATTTTATAAAAATAAACTCAATAAGTTTGAATAAAATGTAATTTCCTGAAAGTACACAGAAAAAAGACAACAATTAACAAATATGTTAGAAAATAATTCATTCAATTAAAAACTTGTTTAAATTTGCAGCTCACACCAAATTGATTATATCAATTACTAAAAACTGTAAAAAATACAAAACAGAAAAAAAAAATCCCAATTAATAAATTATTAAAATCAATCAAGTTGTTGATTGTATGAATTAGAAATGTATATAGGTTATAACAGTATAGTTAAATTTTTTTTTTACATCACTTTTGCTTGACTAAATTCATTAAATTTCGATGCAAAATGAAACAACTATGTTAATTGAAAAAAAAAAAAAAAGACCATAATAATTTTTTCTGTGTAACAAAAATTTAATTCCAATATAATATTCATATGTGTTATCATAACAAAATACTTACATATACATAAGGGTGGTCCTCTTTTGTATGGATAAAAAATGAAGGTATTTAAATTTTCAGTCTCACCTCTTGATTGGAACAATTTTAGAGGTGGCTCAAAGCGATTGAAATATTAAAAATTTTAGTTTTTTATTCTGTTCAACCATGAAAAACTCATTAGAACATAAATTTTACTCATTTTCATTTTTAAATACCTCAGTTTATTACCTTTCTAAAATGTCCAAAAAAAGAAAATTTTACAACTAATAATATCATATTTATTAAAATCAATTTATGTAAAACTCGTAATTTTCGACCAAATACACCCCCAGTAAAACTCGTAATTTTCGATCAAATACACCCTCCGTAAAATAAGATTTCATCCAAAACGTTAGGGAGAGAAACGAAATTCGACATATAGTTTTCTCTTCGCATCTTATGCATCATGTCAAAATTTTTCCATAATCTCTTGTGATCTGCGTAAAATATTATCGATCAAAATTTAAAAAAATCTCATGTTTTGCACATAATTCACCTATGTATTTTTCAGTATTGCAACAATTTTGGATAATAAAATTATTTACAGTGTATATATAACGTCAATAGGGAACTACATGTCAAGTTTCGTTTCTCTCCTTCAAATTTTGTTTGAAATGTTATTTTTCGGGATCTATTTGTTCAACAATTTTCTTTATTAACCATTATGCTATAAGTTATTCAATCTTCTTGATTTTAGAAACTTCAGAAAGCTCATAATATGTGAAATTCAACAAGATATAAATCCAAATTGCACTTAAAAAAAAATTTTGTGATCGATGAAAGGAAAAAAATTTAATAAAAATCATAATTTTAAAGATTTTGATCGTTTAAACTACCTCTAAAATTTTTCAATCAGTTCAAAACATGGCTTACTTTAGTTTTTTGACTATCCGAACATTTCCATGGGGTGAAAATCAAAATCTGGACACTTCTGAAATGAGGGCCACCCTAATATACATGTCCACAAATTTTTTACAAAAGTATAAAAAATACGTACAGTCTCACTAAAGTATTTGAATTTTTATACCCTTCACCACAGGTGTAAAGGGTATATATAAGTTTGTCATTCCGTATGTAATTCCCACAATTTTCGTCGGAGAGCAAAAAAGTTGACATTTTCGGGATCCTTGTAAGAAATGATGACGATAGGACCATGTCCGTCCGTCCGTCCGTCCGTCCGTGTGTCGGTTGAAATGGCGTTTATGAATCCCACTGATAACTGACATATATAATATATATATCAAACGATCGGAAATGCTTTCGAGAATTTTGCTATTGGAATTCAGCAAGATCGGTTCATACAATGCGGAGATATGTTAAGAAAACCGGTTTTTAGAACCGGTTTTCCAGTTTCTGAAGCCTCTGTATATACTAGGGACTTCGTTTTTACAAAGAAGTCTCGGACATTTTTTCTGAATTTTTGTTCTGAAAAAATGAAATAAATCGGTTCAATAATAACTGAGATATCGGACAAAACGCATTTTTTATTTTTTAAAGCCCTGGTTTAAGCTATAGATTTTTATTTTTATATAGATCAGTCATAAATGTTTTTATAAAATTTCGTTTTTTTTAATAAACCAAATTCGTTTATAATCAACAGGGTTATGGCCCAAAAACAAATCTGTTAAGAATATAAATACACACACAAACATGTATATTAAGCATTGTAATGACTATTAGTGACGTTTTTTGTTTTTTGTATAGACAAGTAGTTTAGTTAGAAACAGCAGTAATATAATGAATAACAGTGTTGTTGTTGTTCTTTGTATATGCAGCAGAGAAACAAGCCGATCGGCTTCAAGCCGGTTTTGAGCCGCCGCCGTGTAATTTTCTAAGTCATGCGCCGCCCCCGTTTTCATCGAATCACATCGACTCAAAATCAGCCGCCGAAATTTTTAATTTTTCATTTAAATTCAACCAAAAAAACATATTTTTATATCTTATTCGAAGAAGTGATTGCAGTGGCTCCATCTATTATTATAATTTTACTCAAAATGTAGTATTTACTATATCTCAGCCGAAAATTTTGCCGCCGCCGAATTAGTTTAATTTGCGCCGCCGCCGCCGAAAATTTTGCCTCGGCTTGTTTCTCTGATATGCAGTCTGTACAAAAATAAATAGATATGGAATTGTTGTTGTTTATTTTTAAAAACTAAAACATATCTGTTAAGAATATACATAAATACATACACAAACATGTATATTAAGCATTGTAATGACTATTAGTGACGTTTTTGCCTATAAGACAAGTAGTTTAGTTAGCAACAGAAGTAATATAATGAATAACAGCGTTGTTGTTGTTCTTTGTATATGCAGCCAGTTTGTATATACACTAAAGGGCTGCGCAAACACATTCATTTTCTTGCCGGCGTAAAACATTCACTTCAATGAACTCTGTTATAGTGAACGAGAGAAAAAGATATAGTCGGTCAGGCCCGACTATATGATACCCTACACCATACAGTATACTTCGGGGAGGGGTCTTTTATTAGACATGGACCCAAATGTGGACCGATACTTAAAAAAAATAAAATAAGACATACAAATACAGAATATTACGTTGATGCTGACATTTGTATGAATTTATTCACTTTTGGGTGATTCCCGAAAGGGGGCCTTATATAGGAGCTATGGTAAATTATGGACCGATCTTTATAAAATTTGGTACTATCATTTATGTTTATAAAAAACTTATTTGTGCCGAATATTAACTTGATATTAACATTTTAGTAGAATTTATGGCCATTAAATTGATTTTTTGGAAAGGGGTTTATATGGGAGCTATGAGTAATTATGGACCAATCTTTTTAAAACTCGGTACACTTATTTAAACTTATACGAAACTTATATGTGCCAAATTACATTAAAATATTGCTATATTTAAGGGATTTATGATCGTTAAACCCTTTTCCGGGAGGACATTTGTATGGGGGCTAGGTGAAATAATGAACCGATCATAACCAATTTCAATAGGCTTCGTCCCTGGACCAAAAAAATGCTGTGTACCAAATTTCATAAATTTTGGTGCAAAATTGCGACCTGTAGTTTGATTACAAGGTTTACATGGACGGACAGACGGTCAGACGGACAGACGGACGGACGGACGGACGGACATCGTTAAATCGACTCAGAAAGTGATTCTAAGCCGATTGGTATAAATTAAGGTGGGTCTAAGACCAATACTTTTGGGTGTTACAAACATCAGCACAAACGCATTATACCCTCCCCACCTATGGTGGTGTAGGGTATAAAAATTATGTTTATAGATAAGTATACCATTCATTCATTATAAAAAAGTGTGAGTAGATAAAACGAAAATAAAAAAACAATTCTGTGTATGTTTTGGCAATGATCGTAGGCTAACAGTTACTTCGTTGTGAGTTTTTTTTCGCTGTTCGTATCAACTTCACTCAGTGTACGACCATTTTCATGAATAATTCGAATTATCAGTAGATACTAGAGCCCTGCAAACTGTGTCTTATAAGGCTGTACAAGCCACTTGATATTTTTCAAGTGTTGTTATCAGTGTGTGTGCGGAGTAATAAATACTGTTCTGCAGGCACTTAAAACCATACAAATACTGCGTGTGTGCTTCAACTTTATGAACAAATCATGAGTGTGCTATGATAGCGACCAAACAAGCCTCTCAAAGGCTTGTATAAAAAAATACAAGCCTTTTGACCACTTGTTTGCTTCAATAAGGAAAAAAATTGTGTTTTCTTTTTTATTAAAATTATATGTGTGTGTGTGTGTTCATGACTGTATAAAGTAATTTCGTAAGTAAAACAGTCGTTTAAAAGTATTGTTTATAAACTTATTGTTATTTACGATCAAATAAATTATTAATGTTACTAGTTATAACAATTTAGAGAAACATGCATTAAGTTTTATTAGTAAACAGATTTTATTAAATATTTAAAGTTTTTTACAAGGTTTTTTTATATTATTACTTAAAACAAATATATACTTAATTACTTATATACTACTTTCTTATACATATGTATATAAATACTTAAACTATATCACAGATAATAATGTTGTCTGTATTCATGTGAAGAAACATAATCTGTGAAAAGATGGTTGAGTTGGAGGAAAGATTCGTTCTTTTTTCCGATAACAATTGTCTAGCAATTGAAAAAACTCTTTCGGAACTTGCACTACTTGCTGGAGTAGCCAATAGTTTGCAGCTTAATTTATACAACAAAGGCAACTGTGTTCGTTGTAAATACCACCAACTGATAACAATAAAGTTTTCTTCGAAGGGAACATCCAGGTTTTGGTATGTTTGAATTTCTCTAGCTATTTTATCATCCCATGTTAGATTTGATTCGTTTCCTTCGTGGTGTAGTGGCACTTATGTCTCACCAAGTTCGATGTGGTTCTCGAATCATATTTTAAAACAGTAAAACACTTTATGCAGGCAACTTTGTTTGCTATTTCGGCTCCTTCCTGGTTTACAATCTTTCCAAATGTGTCCCAAATCTTACTTCTGCCTCTTTTCGTAGTTATTTTGAGTGTTCCTGACAGGATATTTTGTTTGATGCCGTCAGCGTCCATTGATTCAGTAGGAGTTGAATTCTAAATACATAAATATGATATATTTTGTTTAGTAAAGTAACTTTAAAAAATAATTTTATTTCTTACCATTACTTCTGCCATTATAAGTATACGAAGATATGTATATTTTAACACGATTGTGAAAACAAATAATTTGTTGGAGCACAAAAAATTCAATTCTGAACACGAGAACACTTTTGAAATAACTGTTGAAAGATTTTCATTCATAACTTCATTTATAGCATATATGAAATATATTAGGTAATAATATTATAATTTTATTTATAAACTCATTTTTACATTAGGTAATAATATGTATGAGCCTTTTCTAAAAATAACTTTAGTCCAATAAAAACAGGTATATTTCTTAGTGTAAAAAATTTATTTAAAACAGCAAGAATTTGGCAATAAAATCTGTAGAAGCACCTAAATAGATCAATAATAAACAGGTACATATGTTCTGCACTGTAAAAAATGTAAATTTATTTTTTATAAAACCACGAATTGAGTTCGCTTACAATCAGGTAAAACAGCATCCCTTACTTGATTATATATTGAACATGTACATATGACGGGACACACAATTTAGGTAAACGTCTTAAAATATTTCATTTATAATTTTATTACAGTGCAGATGTTCCATCGTATTCTTAACATTTGGGAAAATTTATTAGTCAAGGAGTAAACGTATATGGAAACGAATTTGAAAAATGAAAAGACATTGTTCTATATTATTTCCTTTTAGTTTTAAAATAGAATGATTACTTAGTAAATATACATTAAATGCAATAAAATCTATCATAATATAAATAAGTACAATTTTAAAATTTTTTATAAACATACAATTAATTATAAGACTAACTTTATTTAAAATATAAATAAATACTAAAGATAAAAATTTTCTAATTTACATATGTAACTGACAGTTTCAAATGTCAACTTTAATTTTTTTACTTTTTTAACTCTTAATAAAGAGTATTTTTTAATAACTTTATGAATTCACCCTTTTACATTTATTTAGAAAAGAAGAACCAACAATAAAATATAGACATACTGTATATATGTGTGTGTATGCAAGAATATTTATAAACAACCACTTTTTACACATTATGAAGATTTTTTGCCAGACACAGCAACTACGTATTACAAAAAACAAACAAATCATTAAGCCCACTTGAAATCTTTAAATCATTTCTCAACGTCTTGTATGATTTGTTTTTTTTTTGCCACACCACTTGCACCACTTGTTTACGATAAATGATTTGAACGCACGGATTTGCAGTCGCTCATACACAGTACACACTTGCTTTGCTTCGGGCAGCGAACAGTACGAACAGTATTTATTGTTGTTTTTGCACATGTTGGCTATGAAACACACACTTGAAATTCAAGTGTGTTTGCTTTTCAAATCATCTTGCGCAGGAGACTAGTAGATACTATGAATGTTTATGCTTTATGTGATGGATATTATGTTTTGCTTGTTTGGTGGTTGCTTTATAACGTAGTAAAAAAAAAACAGAAGTTTATGGTAACATTTTAAAGATTTTACATATTGATATAGTTACAAAATGAAATATTGGGATATTTTAATTGTATTTTTATTTATAATACATCAATTAAATTTGTTATAATTTTCTATTTTATTAAAAAAAAAAATAATTAAAGAAGAACATATTTAATTTAATCAAAATTAAAACAAATATTTTTTTCTTAAGAAGATATTCATACGTTTTTATATGATTATTGTAATCTTAAATAATTTTCATATATATTTTATTTAAATGAAAAAAATTCAACAAATTTTTATGATTTTGATTGCAAAACAATATATTTAAATAGAAAAAAAAAAAATAATTTTATTAAGCAAAAATTCCAAAGAAATAAAAATATTCAGCCACAGAAGGTTTGAAAAAAAAGTTACATAGTTTTTTTCAAATATTTAAGTATAAAAATGAAAATATTACTTATTTTTATTATTCCAGTCAAATTTAAAAATATTACAAAATATTAATGATGATCAAAAATATTCAAATATTTTCTAAGAATAGAAAAATTTAAATGTTTTGAAAAAGATTTTTTTAAAATTGAATATAAAATATAGATTAATTGTATTCAACCTAAGGAAATAAGATATGTATATTTTCAATTTAGTTGAAGACTTTGGAATTTGATTTAAAATTTTTATTTTATATGACAAATAGAAAAATATTTAAAAAATTTTATTTCAAATTATTTTCAAGCAATTGAAGAATATTTTACATTTTTTTATTTTACATCTAAAATATAAATAAACTACATAAAATAATTTATTTTTAACAAATATTTTAGATGAAAATATTCACAAACAGTCAAAACTTATTATATTATATATAAAAGCCTGAAATAATAATTATTAGTTTAACAGAAATAAAACTTATTTTCATCAGAGAAATACAAAACAAAATAATGGAAAATTTTACTTTCAATAAAAATCAAATAATAATTTCTTAAACAATTATCAAATATTCATATAACATTTAAATTAAATTTATAAAGTTTAAGATATAAATTGATCTTTTTAAAAGTAGATATGTCACTGAGAAAGGTATAATCAACTCGGTGCGGATCAACGTATTTCAACTTGTAAAACAACAAAACACGTATGCTATCCCTACAGTAACAAAAAGGTCACAACTCGTCCATTAGTAAACAAACAACCAAAACTTCAAATTAAAGAACGTTATAAAAAGAACACACATGTATAAACTAATGTATTGCTCTGTATTTTTTGTATTTCTTTATGGGTAGTACATACATGTACGAACTCATATATTGCTTTTGATCTTTTTTTTTGTGCTTCTTTGGTGGTGGATTTTGTCTTTGCTTTTGCCACGCACTTTTTATATACAAATCAAAACAAAAGCGAAAAAGAAAATACAATGAATTATCTATTTCATTGCACAATGAAATCGTATACAACATATCCACACAACTCACATAGGTTCTGTACTATATGGTTTTGCATTCTCTACTCATATGTTTTGAGTTTTCGTGGTCAGTTATTGTGGATAATACTCATTCATTTATTTCACAATGAAAAAGCACACAACATGAACTAACTGTTTTTACGATGAATGTATTCAGCATTCATTTTTCGGCATTCATGCAGCCCTTTAATATACACACATAAAAAAATAAATAAATATGGAATTGTTGTTGTTTATTTTTTAAAAGCAAAGCCTGCTATGATTGTTTTTTTTATATTCAAATTTTCGTAGTTTGAAAAAAATGTAGATTTATATATGTGAAAATATGAAAGCATACGTTAAGGCGAAAATTTTATTATTTGTCGGTAATATGGTAATATGATGTCGATAAGATAGTAAGATGGTAATATGGTGAAGGGTATCAAAATTCGGCACAGCCGAATCTTTTTTCAATTTCATTTTAATTAATAATAACAAGCGCGAGTATATATACCCACCATCAACTTTTTCAAATTTTACGTTATATGGAAGGGGGCGGACCACAAGTATTTAACGGACACCCTGTGTTTCTAGTTTTTAGCCCATAACTTTTTTGTTTATTAACCGATTTTGCCCATTTTCAATACCAAAAAACAAACTTTATTTATATAAGATAAATATTTGTGCCAAATTTCGTCTCCCTACGTTGCTTCGTTCGAGCTCTATCTTGCTTTCAACAGACAGACAGACGGACATAGCTAGATCGACTCAGAATCGAACCAGGACCCAGAAAATATATACTTTGTGGGGTCTTAGATGATTCCTTCGATATGTTACACACGGAATGACAAAATCAATATACCCCCATCTTTTTGATGGTGGGTATAAAAATTGTTTTGTTATGTGTTTTTTTTTTTTTTTTTTAACTCAGAGAAAAAGCATGGTTACAACATGATCACTACAACTACTCAATGTTTATATAGCCCTTTTTCATTGACTTGAATAATACCATGTTTATGATAGCAGCGTAATGAAATTGAAAGCAGTACTTAAGAAAATTTTATAAAACTTACTTAAAATTATGAATAAGGTTATGAATCTTACTAATAAATTATAAAACTGGAATCATAAAAATGATTACTTACAAATATATTTATTGTAACCTGGAAATATACATATATTACAATCATAGAATGTTGCTCTTAGTTTACGATTTAAACAATTAAAAAATCAAGTCGATTTTGTTGCCTTTCTTATCAAACATTTATTTCAAAATATTGGGAAATATTTTTCCGATATATAGCCATTGATATATTTGTAGAGTAAAAAATATTAGCTTAAAGGTAAAATTAACCAAATTTGTAAAATTAACTGAATGATTTAATTCACTAAATAGAATTGATTATATGATTAAATTTATCATAAATATGATTTCATATAAAAATAATTTAATACATATTATAATTCTGTCAACCATATCAAAATTTTGATTGTGGGTAATTGTTAAATGATCAAGTAGAAACATAAACGTTGCTATCATGAATTCAAGCAATGAAAAACGGCTATATAAACATTGAATAGTTGTAATCATGCTGTATACATGTCTTTTATCTGCATGCGGAGACTGAAAAAAAATATTTTGGCGCGTGCTTAAATATATGAATAATATTATAAAAATTTGAGTGATTGTTCATAATGAACAAACACCAAAAATATTCAACGTGTCAAAAAACCCAAACACAATAAACAATCACATAATCTGAATTTGTTTTGTTTGGCATTTGTTCATTTATGGTGTTTGAGAGATTATTCGTACAACCAGTAGGCATTATTCAATAATTTGTGAACATTGTATTTTCCATAAAAATTTCGTGGGTTAATAAGCAAAACTTAAAAAATTTTATTAATTTTTTTTAAGGCAAAATAAAATTTATATTTTCAAGAATTTTTACAGCATTAGTAGTAATTTATCATTTCTAAACTTTTCTCCTTAAAAAGATCAAGCCTCCTTTACTTGATCTAAGATCGCATTGCATTTTCATAAGTGCAATGCGATCTATCAGTATCGCACACTTTATTGACTCTTAAGAAAGCGTTGAGGTGGCGATTGCACACTTTATTGGCACTTTAGAAAGCGTAAAGTTGGCGATTTATAATTTATTCACCCTTTGGTGAGCATGGGTTGGCGATTTTATTTTTTTTTATACACAGAGAAAACAGTTTTGTTCTCACAACCGAATTTTTTGAAAATCGAATTTGGGTGGTTCCAAGAACATAATTCGATTGCAATAACCGAACGAATGGAGTTCGCATAAAAGTTTCTCGTATGACTATTGTGAATAAATTTTAAAATCGTTGACATTTCTTTTTAATTATTTTTATTAAAAATTATGAAAATACAATAGAATTGAACTAAATATAAACAATTTATAAAAAATTAGTAGCATGTAAAAGTTTCGTAAAACGGTTACAGGACAGCAGCTCTTTTAAAATTATATTTAGCAGTGGGTATAAAATGCATTGTAAACAATCCAATTCATTGCGAATAGAGTTGGTGGGCAGCATGTATTATAGTTCCTGTAAAAGCACCTACATAAAAATATTTACAATTTATTAGCAATTTACTTGTTCAGAGACGGTTATATCTTCATCTGATAAGTATATTGAATTCCAAGGTCATTCTATTGCCAAAATATTGTTAGCAGTTTCGATTCACGATGTTAGGAAAATGTCGAGGAAAAATACAAGAAGAAGTTTATATGTAAAAATACATAATAATTTATGTATATGATAGAACACTTACCTCCTCAGATATAATGTATTCTTTCCCATTGCATTTAATCGTTCATATGTGTATTTTTTATTTTTAGAATTGATTTTGTTTTAATAAATAATTTTTAAAATAATAATTTTCAGGAAACAAGAATTATTTTTTAATCCACAACATTTTCTTTCGGTTACAAAACCCGAATTATATAATAAAATAATATTTGAAAATAAAATTATGATTGCAACAGCCAATTTTCGGTAATGAACTATACTTTATATGAGGTCGTCTCTGCTGAACTTTTTAAAATTAATTATAACCATACGCATTGATAGAGACTACTAAACAGATGTTTGTAAGGACTTCATGATAAGTATATCAACGATTTGTTAGTTTGTAACATAGATAAACTGTTTTGTTTAAGCATTTTTAATGACTGGAATAAAATTGTTGTTATTATTATTGTATTTTTATAATTATGACCATTTTCTAACTAATTATTTTTCTGTGTGTAGGTTACAAAAACGTCAAAAATGTAAATGCTACATCCATTGTCAGTACAGGTTGGGTTACTTGACTAACGGACTAACGGCGATAGATATATGGTAGGACATTTGGCTCTGATGCATCTTTTTCAGACGTATGTAGTTTTAAATATCAATTTATTGACTCCTTGGTGCTTAACAGAGTCTTAAGTATATTACTTTGTGAGAAAAAAAGTTAATAATGTTTTATATTTTTAATATTTCTATGTTATGCGTACTACATTAACTAATAGTTAGTGATTGAATTTTTAATAATGAATAAAAAGATTTCCATAAATTTATTTTCTCGACTCCCTGTAACCACTAAAAGGATTTTCATAAATTGACTTTTTCGTACTAGTTATTGGTTCTGGGTGTCAATAGACTTCCTCCTAGGATATCCCCATGTTAAAGTGACTAGTCATTTAGTTAGTAAAGTGACTAGTAGTGCCTTAATGTAGTCAGTCAAGTAACTGGTTTCAGATAGCCACCATTGACTGCAGGGTTTAGACATTGTCACGTTTCATATACATTATACATACGTAATAGTGGGGATTAATGGGTTAAAGTTTTCTTAAATTCATATTTGTTTTTTATTTTATCAGTTTTCTTTCACAAAAGTCACTTCCTTGAAAATAAAATAAATTTCTATAAATTTATTTAGTTTCGCTGGAGACTTCATATCGAAATGTCTAACGTAAATATAAAACTTTTAATAATTATGGTATTTTTAATTCTTAATACTACAACTGTACATAGTATGTGCAAAATATATATTGAAAGGGATTCGAAAATAATTCCAAGATTCGAAATAGATATTGGCGAAACAAGACTTGAAAAAAATGTAATTAATGAATTTGAAATTGCAAATGATGCAAAGGTAACCGGATATTGTGAGACATTTTTTAGGTGAGAATCATATGAAACAATAGTAAATTAATTATAAATATTTACATATGTACAATTTGAATATCTTCATTTAAAATTTTTTGGAATTCTAAAAAATACTCGCTATTCCCTTTTGTTGAAAAGTCAATAAAATTTTATAACTTAAACACTGTAAATTGATTTTAATAATTTAAATTATATGTGAAAAATGAATACGTCCTTTTTAAACAAATTAGATAATTAGATAAACCACATAAAATTTCAAATGCAATTTTTAACAGTTTTATATAAGAGTATTTAAAAGTTGGTCGCAGAAAAAAAAAATCCCATAAAGAAAACAGTAAAATTATAGCGTATGGTGAAGTTGGACATAACCTAAGAAATATGGCGATAACAAATTAATTGAAGTCAAAATATTGTGAATAACTTTTAAAGAAATAAATCTTGCTAAGAAAAAATTATGAAAAAAGGTACTTATAAAGCAACAATAAAAGTTGACAGAGGATCCATCATTCGAAATTTAAAAAAATTCTACTGATTCTTCGTCAAAAAAGATTTAACAAAAATCAAGTATTACAGCAAGTGTTTTACCGTGAACCGTGAAATTCAGTTCACCTAAAAAGACTAAAAGTTGTAAAGAACCCACCTCTAAACACCGTTCGTGAAGTAAAACTTCTCCCGTTTAACCGTAAATTCATGTTTTAAAAAAAAGAGTGAAATATATTTTTCTATTGGATGAAAAAAATCAATCTGAACTTATCCAATTGCTTAAGATATTATTAATTTCGTTATATGAAAAAAGGAGAATGCTGGCGTAGGTTGCAACATCATATTATAAGACAGGTGATTTAGAATTTCTTCGTATGGAGTCTTTAGGAGTCGAAGTTGTTATTATTGAAAATTTGGGTATTTTCAGAAAATTGCCTCGTGTGACTAAGTTTAACGGTAGGCTGTAATAATTTTTTTTCAGGACCTTTAAGAACATGTTGATAAATTAAAAAAAAAAAGTTAAATATATGTATAAAATTACTTTTTTGGCAAAAAATTGCAATTTTTGAGACCTGTTTTGAAATTTTGATATTTTTTTCTTGTTATCGAATTGAGATAACAAAAAAAATTTGTTATTAGCTTAATTTAGAAAATTGTAGAAAATTTCAACATATTTTTCAAAAAATTTTAGCAATTTTATTTTAAAGGTTATAGGGTAAAATCGCAAAAAAGTAAAGGCCAAAAATGAGAAATTTATTTTTTGAAGTTAAATATCTTTTAAACCATACGAGATAATTCAGCACAATAAGCATGTTTTTTGCTAGTCTTGCTTAGGAGAATAGAAAACTGTAAAAATATTTCAAATCGGTTAATATTTGTAGAAGTAATAAGCCCCGATATGTTTTTCACCCTTGAGGTAGTCAACTTTTTCATATTTCAAGGTTATTGGACTTGCTGATTCCAAATATGAAATAAAAAAAATAAAAATTGCGGAACCAAAATGGCTGCCAAAATTTTTAAGAAATTTTCTGATCCAGCTAAAATTTTGTGTATAGGCAGTTTTAGAGTTACTTAATTTGAAACTGAAATCTTTAAATTATGTTAATTTCTTCACAAATATATAAAAATATTTTTTTATAATCGATAAATGTGTTAAATACCAAAATTCAATTTGTCGATTTTTAAAGATGACATAACTTTTGAGCGCACAAAGCCCACCAGGATGGGATGTTCGATTTCCATGTATTAGCTTAAAATTAGTGAAAAATGGTAAATCACTTATGCCAATCTAACATAATATGATCAATATTTTCATTTATTTGGAAATTAGTGTCCTATATTAGTTTTCTTGCAAAATTGAAGTTTTTTCTTTTTAATATTTTCGTTTTTTACCTTTAGCATAAAGCTGGTAGAATAAAACAAACCTGTATCATCATAATTGATTCACGAATCTTGATTTTTAATACTTACGGTACCGTGAAATATGTAACTCCCAAATGAAATAAATCCCAATGAAATAATTCTCAATGAAATTAGTCCCAACTCCCAAATCAAAAAACTTAAATAACTTCTTAAGAGATAAATGAAATAATTCCCAACACTTGGGAGTTTTATCATAATAAAAAGCTAAGTATCAAATTCAACGAAATAACTCCCAAATGAAATAAGTCTTAAAGTTAAGAAGCTGTACTTAGCGAAGCGTTGGTTGGCATTTAAATCCACAGAGGAGAAAAACTATTTGAAAATTTTGTCTTACTAGCCGGCATTAGGCTAGATGAAAGGGCCTTCTCCCCTGTAGAATTTAAAACACCGGCTTCGCTAAGTAAGTTTTTGTGAATTGCCGGCCTATGACCAGGATAAAGTCATTTGCGGCTTCGCTCAGTAAAGTTTTCCTGTGCTTTTTCATGTCTACGCAGAAAAACTTCACTTAGCGAAGCCGGTTTTTTTAAATCCCACAGAGGAAAAAACCTTTAAGACCCGGCCGAACGTCGGCTATGTGGAAGTTTTTCATTATTAAAAATTTTTAGTATTTTTTTTAAATTTTAACATTTTTCTTAATAATAATGTTAAAAGAGAAGTAATATTTATTTTATTAACTATTATTTGCTAAAATAGATGAACGTTTTTGTTTATATACTCTAAAAATGCAAACAGTAAATTAAAAAAGATATATGTTACTTTTTTTACTGCCCTTAGAACAACTATGTTAACTTTAAAGCCCCAACCAGTCAACTTTCCATCGCAATGTAGAATGAAAAAAAGTAGCGTGAGACATTTTGTACAACCAGTCAACAAAATTAAACGTATCATATGTTTTTGAACATTCACTGTGTAAACAACCCTGTTTTTCGGTTATTTTGTGAGCAAAATAAATCTCAGGGTTGTTAAAAACGCACACAGCTACGTAAAAATCTATTTTCTGTAGATTTCTGCGATACGCTACCTAGAATTTTTTGTCAATAGCTAGATACACACATCTGCATAAAGCTGGTTGAAACAGCTGATTGCGATACGATGATTTTTAGTTGAGTGGTTGAGGCTTAAGTATTAAGGTGAAATGTTTTTTAAACCAATACTATTACAAATTTATTTACCAATACACTCTTAAACCCAAATTACAATAGCGCGTAGTCAGCAGCAGTGTGTGCTGCCATAATCAGCTGATTATTTAAAATGCACTATTTGTTATGGTGTTGATTACATTTAGTCAGCAGCAGTTTGCAGTGCTGTTTCATTTAGCCCTGTTTCTAAATTCACTGCACTGCATTCAGATTGAGAGCGAGACAAAGAGAGTGAGCAAATAAATGAAAGGCTAAAATACACAAGTAGAACAAAGCTAGATGGTGGTTGTAAATTGTGGCTGCCTACGCTGAATTGTAATTATAACGGCAGCAACATGTTGTGCTGACTGCATCTATAATTATATCGAAGGTATCCATTTTTGTGTAAATTCACTTAATAATTATTAATTTGAAAATATATCTAAATATTTTCTTAAAATTTATGTTATTTTGATATCTAGGAACACTACTATAAATTGGTGCGATATGGTTATTAATCATTTGGATCAAGTTTGGGCAAATTTTTTCAAAAACTAACCTTCTATTAGATATAAAAATAGAAAAAAGTTTCTTTTATTTTACTTTTATTAATAATTATTATTTTATTAATAATTATTATGTAATAATTTTTCTAAAAATATGAAAAATAAAAATTAAGGTTTTATGTCAATGAGAATTTACATGGAGGACTTAGTGATACTTTTTCTCTTAGTGGTACCTTTTAAATTTTTTATTATACTGAACTTAAAAAAATGGAATAAAACATATATAGTCCTAAGTGAATAAGAATTCATAAGAGCGTATTTTGTAGTAGTATTTCATATATAGAGTGGTACTTTTTATAATAATTAACCTACAAATATGGAATTAAAGATACATTGCCATATGTATGTAGGAATTCTAGAAGTATTTTGTGCTACTTTTTCGTTTTTCTTATGATATTTTTTGAATTTGTAATTTTGATGGGATAATTACAGATATATGGTCTTATGTATATGATAATACTTAAATGGTAATTGTTTGGTACTTTTTCAGTTTTCTAATGCTACTTTTAAAAATTTGTATAATACTTAACATATGAACCAAAATTTGATACACAATCCACAAGAAGGGACTTTGAGTTTTTTACTTTGAGATAAATTACATAGTAACATAAAATTATGAATTATGGTACTATATGGGTGAAAATCCAAAAGCTGGTGCTTTGTAGTACTTTTTTTTTATTCTAATAGTACTTTTCGAATTTGTTTGTAGTAATTTACCTAGAAACATGCAGCCATGAAATTGCAATCATTAGAAGGTGCGATTTAGATACATTTCATTAATTTTTTGAAGACAGCAATATTATTACTGTTGCTATGGGAGTTGGGAGTAATAGTTAACCTTTTCATGTTTTTGGTATTATCTGGTTTATGCAAGATACCGCTAACGAAGTAGCGGGTATACTAATCGTTTTTTATAAATCTCTTGTGTAATGAAATAAAATAATTCACCTTAACTCATTTGTTTGCAGTTCACTAGAAGAGCATTTTATTACCTCAAGGCCCAGTGTTCATTTAAGTAATGCACAAGCCATTGAATTAATTTGTAAAGAAAGTCAATTACATCTAATGGACACTCGTGTATATCGACCATTTTTTGCTTGCTTACAACTTAATTGGAACATATTTTATAAAAAAGATGAACAATATTCTTGGTGTAATGATAATTCAAATTCGACTACTCTATTTTTCACATCAAAAGTAAATAAAGTTACTATCATTTTGGCAAAAATATGTTATGATATGAATAAAAACTTTCCTCGAGCCATAAGCTACAAGGTGCAATACAACGGAAAAACAAATAGCGAAATGGTAAATGAAATATATAAAAGTGTTATTTAATTCTTTGTGAAATTATGTGTTAAATTATATAAATCAAAAATTATTCTAAACTCATTTTAGCTTAAAAACCTGGAATTTAAGAAGTGGTTATCTTATGAAAATATTACTGATGAGTTACGCCTTTTAAAATCTTCAAAATCTTTAATAATAAGGTAAGCGTTAGTGATTTAAATCAATAATTTAAAATTAGTTAATGATTTACTTATTTTATAGTAATGAACTATTACAACATAAACTTATGGATTTAAATGAATCAAACACATTATTGTCATTTGCCAACTACGAAGTGTCATCAATTGTCCAGAGTCATTCATATGCAAAATATTTTAAGGAATATAATGATTTTTTAAATATGATATGGTGGCGCCAATTACGTTTAGGAAATTGGAAACTTTTCATTAATACCTTAGAAAATTATGCTCTTGACAATAGTTTTCAAATGTTTACAGGATCTTCGGGCAAGGTTGAATTACCATTGAATTTGACAAGCAAAGAAAGTCAAATACTCGAATTGAAGGTAATAAAATATTATAATCAAATTTTAACCCTTAAATGCATGAAATAAGTACAAGTGATCAGTAATATTGTATGCTTTAATTTAAAAAACTCTACACAGTGTCTTAAATGATTTTTTAACACTTTTATTTGATTACAACAATGCACAGTGGGGAAGAATCGAAAATTTTTGGAAATAACTCCCTGTTTTTATAAAACGAACGAAAAATTCGTCTCGTCAAACACTAAATTTCATTCAAATCAGAAATTTTCGATTCTGCCTCGAATCGAAATCGAAGATTGAAATCAATATATTTTACAGAACCGAAACTATGCCACTTTAAAGTTTATTAAGTCACGGAAAATTCCAAAAACATTGTACTATTGTGTATGTGAAAAAGCCATAACAACATAAATAATTTGTTCCCGTAGCCAATGTTCGTATGTGTGTTTATGCAAAAATACACAAAAATGACATTTTCTATGTTTTAATAAAGTTTAAAGTGGCATAGTTTCGGTTCTGTAAAAGATATTGATTTAAATCTTGTTCTGTATAATGAAGACTTATGTCAGCTAAGCAATGTAATTTAGATGAATAAATCGAGTTTATACATTTTCCTGATTTTTTAAATTAAAGTACAATTTTTGTAAAAAAGTGTTTTTTGGAGAAACTCTAAATATTTTGTCTGTAATAAAATCTTTATTATTAAAGATATCTTAACGAAATGTTCGGTCGAGGAAGACTTTATTGCATTAAATGAGCAAGTGATAAAAACTTTAAAATTTATGTAAAAGGAATCCCACAATTCCCAACAAAAAAACCCCGAAAATCCCAAAAATGGGTTTTTTCATATTTTTGGCTATAAAATCCATGTTATTCCGAAGTCTCGTATATTTTGATTGAAAACTTTTAAAAACATATCACAAATTCTTAAACAGTATTCCGCTTACCGATTCGTGCTTTGGGATTTGAGAAAATATAGACTAAAGTCAAAACTTTAATATAAAATGGGTCGATTTCGGAAAGGTGTATACCTAGACCATTTGAGTTATTGGGCTCTTGTTTTATTTTATGGTCTTCTCTGTGAAGATACCTTTCAGAAAAGTATAAAATTATTATATGTTGTTAAAGAAAATTTTATTTTAGAGAAAAAATAGTGAAGTTACTTTTTCGGTCAAAAAACACAAAAAGTCGTAATATTTTTTATTCAATAGATAATTTTGGTTTTTAATTAGCTAAAGAAAAAGCAAATGAAATCGGTCGGAAACACTAGGATATACAGTGCTGTGCAAAATAATAGACTTATTTTTATTTGGTAAATATTTTCCATTATGAATGATATTTAAATTCATTTTTTATTTATTTAAGAACTGTACTAAAAGATACACAATCCACAAATGTTTTCGTTTTTTTATGACTTTATTTAAATAAAACATAAATAAAAATTCATTTTTTACATTTCTTGGTTCATTATTTTTGTGATCTAATAAAGAGGGCCAACACCATGCCAACAAAATTCACCCAACACCATTATACTTCCTCCGCCGTGTTTTACAATCTTTTTTTTTGATGGCTTCCACTTGATCTCGTTTCTTACGAAATGATGAGACCTTCCAAGCAATTCCGCAATAAAATCAAGTGTTTTCCTTGGTCACGTAATTATTTCACTATTCGCCTTTCTTAAGGAGTAAAAATAATATTATTTTATAATATTTTTTCAACAATAATATTTTATTTACCTTACATTTAATTATTTTCAGAAAATTTATCCAAATTATAAGATAAATTAAAACAAAAATATAATCCTTTAAAAGAAATCTATTATTTTGCACAAATTATATTTTAACTTTTCTTGAAATGTTTACGAAAGCGCATAAAGGAAAGAAAGAAACTTCTTAAAAATATCCATTATTTTTAGTATTGACAATATAAAAAATAACGGTACCAAAAATTCCTAAGAGAATGTTTTTTTAAGAGTGTTAAATCGAAGAGAAAATATTTAATATAAAATAGCCTATTATATTGCACAGCACTGTATGCAAATAACTCAAAAATCATAAGAGATAAGTAGAATATGGAAGCATGTTTTTTGTAGGTCTTATTAGTGCCTACAATAATGTATACAAATATTTTAAATGGACGATATACAAAAATTTGGCAAATGATTAAAAAATGTTTATATCAGTGGTACCCAACTTTGAGCCCATTTAGCTCCGCCCCTAAGGGGTCTTTTTGGTCCCCCTTCCAAACTTAACGTTGTACACTTCTCTGCTATGCCTATTCTTGCAAATCCAACCAGCCGATCACAAGTTACAGATTTATTTCCCAAAAATTTCGATTCTGCCCCGCTGTGCAGTGTAATATACCATATATGGTACACTATACATTTAAGGATTAAAAAAATATTTAGATATTATTTTAATTATATTTTTATCCTGTTTTATTAATATACTATGTTTATTTAATAATATTTTTAAATTGCAGTTTGATTCGAAATTTTTAAACATACCAGCCTATATTTGGTCTTATGTTAAATCCACTGATGGTACAAATAAAGATTTCATAATTTTTGCTTATAATTCACCCTATGCAGAGGTAAATATTATTTATTACGAAATGAACATATTTATATTTTTAGTTTATTACCGTAACTAATGTTTAATAATTTAATTAGTTTTTCCCATTGGAAAATATTATATTCTGCCCCGATATTTGCTCAGAGATACCCTGGTTAAAGGATATATATACATCATTCCGTTATTCATTTGCTGGTATTATGTTTTGTTGTTCCCCTGAATCTGTAGATTATATAAATCTAGACGGAATTTCAGTTGTAAACTTAAAGAATGAAGTATAAAAATAATTACTATTTGATTGAAAAATAAAATATTAATTTATGTAACAATTTATAACATTAATTTATACATTTTTATATACTATACATTTTTATATACTAACCAAGCAAAAATGGCATGTAGTTACGGATGTAGTTTCAATGACAACAACATATCGCCTACATTACATAGAAGTAGTTTAGTAACTACTTATTTATAATCCGAATGTAAATAATTATATATATATATATATATATATATATATATATATATAACCGGAAATCAGTAAAAATGTTCTAAACAAAAACAGTGATACAAAGAAAAACAACAAAAAACAATAACATTACAAATATAAACAAGAGCGAATGTTGTATAGGAGATGGGCGGTAAAGTGGGTAAGCAACGCCTATTTTTGTTTCCGTGTTTACATTGTCAATGAAGTATTTGCACAAAATTTCTTTGACCTTTCACCTTATATGGCAGGTGGGCGGTAAAGTTGGCGGATCATGCCCATTTTTTTTGTTTCCAAGTTTATATCGACCCATGAAAATTTTGTATAGTACATGCTTTTATTTAAGAGAGATATAGCAGAAAAGTATGAAACGGACACCCTGTGTTTTTAGTATTTTGCTCATAAAATTTTTGTTTATTTACAGATTTTACTAATTTTTTAATATCATTTTAATATTTTTAATATCAAACAAACCTTATTTAAGATAAATATTCGGGCCAAATTTCGTCCCCCTTCGTTGTGCCGTTCGAGCCCTATCCTGCTTTCAACAGACGGACGGACATAGCTAGATCGACTCAGAATCTAACCAGGACCCAGAAAACATATACATAAGAAAACATAAGAATGCAAGGTGAGGGCTTTGGTACTCTTTTGTACTTCCAATGGTATTTATTGAATTTTCTATAATATAATAACATGAATTTAAAGATATATGCTCCTAAGTGAATGAAACCCAATAAGAGGATACTTTGTGGTACTTTTCGCAAAAACCATGTCACCAAATTGCTTCAAAGTGATAGGGACCGGTTCTAGTTTTAACACTTTGTATGATTTGGACCTGTCACTTTAACATGGTGTTGGCCTAGAAGGGAGAAATTCACCCTTTTTAGCAAGTTTTGGGACAGGACACAGAACTAACCCAAAAGGGCATATTCAGTATTAATAAATATCATACAATTTTGGAAAAACAAATTGGAAATTGTTTTATTTTTATACATTTTTTTAACCATTTTCATTCATATTTTTCCCAAATCGAACCCAAGTTGGAGCCAAAGATTTTTATTACGCGTGAGTTGCTAATTGGTCATTTGACAATCAAGCTAAAAATTAGCTCTCACTGGTTAAGCTGGTTCTCAACTGGAACTTTGATGACTGTTAGGTGTCACTGGAACTGGAATGTGTTTAAATCTTTAAATCCTTTGAAAGAAAACACTGATTTTAATTTTTATATAAAATTTCAAAGTCAGTGATGCTTTGTAGAATTTTAACATTGTGGCTATTAGATGTGAATTGGTACTCAAGTGGTACTGAGAGACCGGTACTATTGCAACAATTGCTACCAATTTCCCACAAGGATACAACAATAGAAATAATTTGTTAGTTTTTGAACCTTCGAATGTTAATGTAAAATGTAAGAAACTGTTAACTAAAATATTTAAAAAGTTTATTGAACGTCATGCTCAGGGACAGAGAAACAAGCCGAGGCACTTTTTAATCGGCGGCGGCTAAATTTTCGGCTGGGACTTAGTAAATATTACATTGTGCCACCCGGATGTTTCCCATCTACAAAAAACTTGAAGTAATTGCAATTGAAGTGAGGATTTCATCATTTATTAATTATTAATTTACTTTTATACGTTCTATTATCCTTAATTCTAATTAATTTATCATATGTAAGTAAAATTATAATAATAGATGGAGCCACTGCATTCACTTCTTCGAATAAGATAAAAAAAATATGTTTTTTGTTGAATTTGAATAAAAACTTTAAAAATTTCGGCGGTTGATTTTGAGCCGATGTGAGCCGCCTTGGAGCCGATCGGCTTGTATCTCTGCTCAGGGAACACCAATATTGTAACTGTTTCAACCAGAAAAATTAATTTTATGGATTTCTTAACTTTTGGTGTTTCATTTTTTTTCCTAATAAAAAGGCTATCAAGTTTTTATGTGATTTATGTAGGAGTACTTTTTTTATCTATATAAAAGTAAATCCATGTTTGAATTTCATTCCGATGCTTTTATTTTATTTCAATGCAATGGGGTAGCGAAGCACACTGTGTTTATGCTATTAGAAATGGCTTTTATTAAAAAATTTACGCTAAGGAAGTGACGCACAGTGCTTTGATACCATAAAACGATGGGACAAAAATAGAAGGAGTTGTCCTAGAAAATTTAAACTTGGTACACATATTACTTTAGGCTTAGAATGAATAAATACGAAGTTTTGAAATAATTGGCGCAAGGACACGCCTACCTCCCATATATCCTAATGTTAAAAAACTACATTTTTTCTAAAATACTGGTCTTAACTTTATCAAAATTTGTGCAAGCCATTAAAAATAGATTGCTTATACGTCTTCTAATTTATTTCTTAATCGGAGCAAGGACACGCCCACGTCCAATATATACTGAAACTTAAGAACTGATTTTCTGCATGAATACTGGTCGGAATTCCACCAAAATTTGTGATTGCAGTTAAATTATTAATGATTCTGCTAATTTTTATTTAAATCGGATCAAGAACACGCCTACCTCCAATATATCCTGAAATGAAAAAAATTCATTTCTGGATAACACACAATTTTTAATTTTATAATAATAGAAGGAAGTGTCGCAGAAAATTGAAACTTTTCACGAATATTACTTTAGATACAGAGTAACTATGTGCAACGTTTTGAAAAAATCGGAGCAAGAATACATGGGAGGTAGGCGTGTTACCTCCCATGTATTCTCAAATGTGAAAAACGCATTTTCTTTCAAAATACTGGTCAAAACAGTATCAAAATTTACGATAGCTATTGGAATTGGGTTTTCTATAGGTCAGACAATATTCTATTAATAGGAGCAAGGGCAAACCTACCTCCCCCAAGCCCTATCATTATTAAATATTATTTTAATTTCTGCACCCATATTTTATGTTGAGTAAATCATTAATTATCCTAATTTCGACCGATTTCCGGTCCAAAATTGCTATATTTCTTTAGCTTTTAATAGTTTATTAAATTTTAAAGCAATATCATTTTAAAAACACGAAATTTTCAATATAAAGAATTTTTTGACTTTTGTGTAATTAAAGGAAATTTATTCATTTTTTTAATTATTATTTTTTTTAGTTGTGGCAAAAAATAGGATGTACTTTTTCTTTTATATATTAAAAAACAATACTAAATTTTAGAATCAAACAAGCAAAAATTGTTTAATTGTTTATATATATATTTTTTTTAATACTCCATCGAATTCATGTAATTTTGGTATTAAAATTAGGGAATTAGGGGGATTTCCCGTCCCGGGAAATTTGCAATTTTTCGTTTCCCGCTTTCCCGGGAAATTTGTCCGGGATTCCCGTGAATTTTAAAAGCACTTAATGGAAGAAAACTGATTGAATTTTAGTAAACAAAATGTATACATTTTAAAATTTTTTAAACATAATTAAACTAAAAATCCAGGTAGGAACTAAATCTTAACGACAATTCCATTTGTAAGTGTTTGTGTACAATTTATTTAACGGTTTATAAAGTCATATGACATTCATTCAATTAAGCATCTTAATAAAATGTCAGCGCTAAAAACCAGCTAGTGAGAAAGTATAAATTATTCGAAGAATATTGCAGACATTTAAATATGTACCTATTCTTTATAACTAGTCACCACACCTCTAGACAACATAGAAGTTTGACAAAACATTAACATTAAAAATGAAGAGAAAAAGTGGAAAATCTTCAATTATTTTCAACTGGGAAGCTACAGATAATATTCTCTGTTATGAGAAAGCACGATCGAATCTATAATATGAAATCGTGTGTTTTATTAGGGATATTAATAAACAAGAAACTTAAGCTAAAGTTCTTTTTTTCAAGCTTCATTTAAACCTTCCATAAGTTATGAATAGGGTCATAATTTATAACATTTTAGTTAAAATATTTTCAAAATATAAGCTACGTTTAAATTGGATAACGATATTGGAGCTACAAACAATTTAAGACCGTTTGAATCAACCCTGAGGGTTTCGGAAGAAGGGATCGTTATTCACTACTATAAGAATTATTAACATCTTTTTAGTGGACTTTTAAGTAATTTAAATTTTATGATTTTCGAAACTCTCTTAAAATATTATGGAATAATATTTTGTTATTTAATTTCTGATTTCTCTATTTTCTATCGTAAAAACGACATTGTTTTATGGGTCATATATTTTAAATTAAAATAATAATATTGCTTAATACTGTGTCGATATCCACAAAACTTTTTCACGATTGTCCGCATTTAATTAATCAGTAAATTAACCATTAAGTCGTTTCAAAATTGCTAATGCAAAGATTCATATTCTATCTGGGTCTCAGTTGCTCAACTATAAGAGTATTGATAATTAAGTCCGGGATCCCGGGAAGTCGAAAAATATTTCCCGCTTTCCCGGGAAATCAAAAAGTCCGGGAAATTGCGATCCCTAATTAAAATTTAAAAATTTTCTGTAATTAGCACCATCTGGAGGATTTTTAACGTAATATATTAGGTTCAAAAAATATATTTTTCTATTCCTTATTTGTTTTTTAAATTTTGGAATAATTTATATAATTATTTTATTTTAACTTAATAAAATAAATTACGTCAACATTGAGAACACTTTGAAATTGAAGTAAAAACGGAAAATAAAACACTTTTTCAATTAAACTGTTTTTAAAGTTTTGGCAAAAAATAGGCTCTAACTGTTTTTTAATCTATTAAATAACTATAAAAACTTACATAAACCGTAGAAAAAAAATGTATAATTTTTTATAATTTTTTTATATCCCTCATCAAATTTAACAAATTTTTTGGCTTTAAGTAAAATATATGTGTGAATTTGAGCAATAATATGTATATATTCGAAACACTATATTTAAAAGATAATGATAGTTTTAAATACCCAATATTCTGAAGTATTGAAAAAACAAAAGTTCGACGCATTTCATCAAAAAATTAATTTTTGACGATTTTTTTCTTAAAACAGTTTAAAAACAGCTTTTTGGTTCATTAATATTGGCTTTAAATTCTCTGTCTTTAGCACCCTCTAGTAGCCGGAAAAATAACTTAAGTCTTTTTAAATTATATGATCTATATTGTTACCTTTCCAAAGCGTATATTTCAACACAATTTGAAAAATGTTTTTATTTTGATTTTTGTCTATGGAACAAAGCACTGTGTGACGTGATGAGGAAACCGAAATATTTGTGTTGACTGTGCTATTAGCCCGTTTCATTAAAGCACAACTCCCGCTCTTATAGACTAGTTCACTACTAGCTTACCTACGTGTAGCCTATAAAGGAATAAAAATATATTTTTGGTTTCAAATGTGTCCATTATTTTACAGATACTGCATTTTTCATGTAGCTCGCAAAAAGGAATTTTGTAACACCCCCAATGAAGGTAATTCTTCTTATCTAAAAGATAAATTTTCACAAAATTATACTCACGAAACAGTTTTAAAAAACTGTTAGATAATTATTTTACAAAATTCATCAATCACAATTTATTTTAGTTGATTGCGTAACAAGTTTTTTTCAGAACAAAAGCACGTACTTCAACTGATATACAAATGATAAGATGAAGACGCTCTTTCATTCTGAAAAGTGGTTTGAAGAAGACAATTAAAACTAAAAAAACAATATATGTTGTGCCATATATTTTGAAAACTTCACAATGTACACAGTATATTGGTATATTTTATGCACGATGCACAGCAGTGAAGCTTTAAAAATATTTGGATTCTCATAAAGTTTATTTAGGAATTCACCAAAAAAATACAATTGATAATATTACAATAGACAATAAATTAAAAAATATAAATAATAAAATATTATTTTTGTAAAACACAAACATTTATTATTTGATTTATATACTATAGATTTTATTATATTTTTACGAAATTTAAGGATTTAAAAACTTAAGTTGTTTCGATGTTAAAATTCTACAAAGCATCACTGACTTTGAATCTTTCAATACAAATCAAAATCAGTGTTTGCTTTCAAAGGATTTAAAAACATCTATGAAGGATTATTATTAAGTAATTTATTAACATCTTTTTAATTATGGTTTGCTTTCGTTATAAAATTTTTCAGCTTTCCTTACTTTAATAGACTGATAATCAACTTATGGTCTGTTGTCTATTAAATCTGCAATAAAACTGACTTGCAATTGATTTGTTCAACCATTGAAACTTCACATATGGTCGTGTACAGTTAAAATGATCCGATTTCATTTATAATATAAACTATTTTAGTTTTAAAGTTAGGGATTACACTCAAAAATATCATCAATACATATCGTCATATTTATGAAAAGATAAATCTTTTTTATATAGAAGCGTAGCGTTACTGACTTATTCATCATCAACTATGACGGAATTTTTGGAAGGGGTTAAATTCGGTAACGTATAAATCCTAAACATATATAGATGCAAACACATTTAAATACCTATCGTAATTCAATTAAAAAGCAAGCGGACTTTCTGTTTCATTTTTTTAATTCTGCCCTTTTAGGGAGAAAAGGGGGTAAAAAGTGTATTTTGGTACTTTTTTATACCCAACGTATCTTTTAAACCAGTAAACATAAGTTTAAAATATCCATCACTAATCGAAAAACAACAAATGCAAATTTGATACTTTTTGAAATTTCGTACTTTTAAGCGGTGAAAACCACTTTTTTCCGAATATATATTTTTTCCATTTGAGCCAGTATTGGTCTTGATACAATTTTAATAATTAATGGATTCACTTAGTCACAAAAAATAAGCTAATGGGGCTCAGGTACCAAAACGTGGATGTGACTAAATTCGGGTAAGTAGTTTGGTACTTTTTTCTAAAACATAATTTGTAATAAATAATTAAAGGCAGATATGTGTACACAGAAAAAGTAAAAATGGACTTCAATTACCCAATTGCTTATATTAATTAATTTTTAATTGATTTTGCTCCAATCATAAAAATGATAATATTAATAACTAGAATAATTGATTTTATTAATACTTCTTTTCCTTAAATAGGTATAATGAACTGGAAATTGTTGGAAATTTACTTAAATTTATTTTATTTCCGTAGGCAAATCTTTAATTTTTCTTAATATTTTATTAGCAGCTGTAAATTTATTAAAAACAAAATTGTAAACCAATTAGAATATTAATTATATTAATAAATAATACAATTAAATTCCAATATAAAGTTAGTTAATAGTTTTATTAAAAAACAATTTAAAATATTTTTTTCTGTGTAATGACATGACTCAGTGAATATTTAGAAAATTCACTTTGAACTTTTTTTGTTAAAACCATAGTATAATTATAAAGTATACTCGTAAGAACAGCTGTTTTACAATTTTTTCATTGGCAAACCTCGCGGTACTGTCAAATTGTTTTTGTATTCATATGTAAAATTTTTTTTCGAGTTTTTTTACTCTTGCTCTCCTTCATTCACTCATTTTTCCGTTCATTTTGACATTGTGGGCAATAGTTTTACACTAACAAAATACAAGCAATTGTTGTTTCTGTAGATGTGCGAGTACTTTATTATTATACTATTGTTAAAACATTAATGAGAATGAGAACAAATATGAAGGAACGTTTTGGTACTTTTCGAACTTTCTAGATAAATGAATCCACAAAGAAATTAAAAACACATAGTCCTATATGGTTAGGAGTTGAAATTAAACATAAACAGTCCTGTATAAATAAGATCCTTTACAATAGGATTGTGGTATATTTCGTTCTTCAAACGAAATTTTTTTAATTTTCTATTATATTGAACATGAACTTAAATATACATATATGGTCCTATGGGGGGAAAATCCACAAGCGGACACTTTGTGATACTTTTTGAATTTTTTTGTAACTTTGAGTCTACATTAGACAAATTTTTACAAGACAAACGTCAAAATTTTATCATGATAAAGATTTGTCTAATGTAGACTGAATTTGTCAGAATTATTGCAGCGTTAAAAGAAAATTGTCAGCGCTCGAGCTCTGACAACGTTGTCTTGATAATGCTTAGTAAAAGACGCCATCTTGATTGTTATTGGTACTTTTTTCAAGGTTTATTATGACATACGTTTTCTCTTATAATTGACAGAGATAAAAAATTATCAGCAAATCAAACAAAAATTTGACGTTTGTCTTGATACAAATTTCTCTAATGTAGATTCAAAGTAATAATTATGGTAGAAACCTGAAAGTCGGTTTTGTGATACTTTTTTCTTCCAATAGTACCTGTGAAAATTCCAAAGATAAACGAACAAATCGACAGACATCGTTAAATCTGCCAGAACAACGATTCTCAAATGGGGGTCCGCGACCCACAAGTGGTTCGTAAGGACATTCCAGGGGGGTCGTGAAGATATCCTGAAAAATAAATTTGAACACAATTTTTTAATATAAACATTATTTAGAAGTTTAAATAAAAATTCGAATGAAAGCCTAAAAATATTTAAAAAGGAAAGAAATATAAAAATCTCCAAATTAAAGGCAAACGTAAAGAATTTTGTTTTTCTAAATTGATCTTTTAAGAATCAATTGGCATTAGCTGCAAAATAATAAAGGAACCCGCACTTCGTTTGAAATTATTATGCTTGATACAGCCAACAATGATCCAATAAAGAAAGTAATGCTGTCCAATGACACAATATATATATGATTTTAAGATCAATTAATTAAGAAATGTTATTTGACAAAACTATACAATTTTGATAAAACTTTAGAATTTTTCGTAAATATATTTTTTTTATTAAGTCCCTACAATGTATTTTACGAATTTTAACCATAAAATAATATCCTGTGGAATAAGATTGTTAAAATTTGGTCGAATTGTGAGTTTTCAATGCTGATTACAAAAAAATTTTATTTCGCAGAGTATGTTATGCTCCATAAAAAGAAAATTTGCTAATACGACTTTCTAATTTATAGAGAGAAAATCCGTCAATATAAATATCGGTAAAATATCAGATTAAGTTGAAAAAGATTTAAAATGTAACCCATATTAGATATAATATGTATAATTAGATAATTTCTTGTGAGAGCCCCTGAGCTAGAAAGTCAGAGTATTTTAAAATGAAAATGTCATCACATTTCTTTCGAGTGTAATATTGGGATATTCATTCAAAATCAATTGTCCAGCTTGTTAATAAAGGTTCTTCTTGGCAGAGACAATTTTAATTATTATCACAAAATAATGTTTATTTTGTAAATTAAGATGACATACGTATTGGTAGAATTTTGTAGGTATAATACACAGTGGAACAGAATGAGACATAATATTTTGGAAATTCATTTTTAATTTATTATCGGCAGCAGCGATGCCAGATAAAATTTAAGAAAAATCTCTCTGTTTAGTTGAAAAATATTTTAAAAGATCACAAAAACTCGCAGCCAATATTCTCAAATATAATTTTATTGTCATTTATTTATATAACATTCGTATTTTTATATTTGAACTCTTTGGATCTCTTTAGTTCCAGTCCATTAAAAATAGAATTTCCCAATGTTATGATTTCTTTTAAATAAAAAGAAATATTTTCAGTACTGATTTTTTAACCTATAAAATTATAATAAAACAAGTAAAAGCGCTATATTCGGCTGTGCCGAATCTTATATACACTTCACCATCGTTGAGATGGAATTAGTTTGGTTTTATCTATATATATAAAAGAGTAATGACTGCGTGATTGATTGACTGACTGATTTACTTGGTGTTTCATTATCGTACAGCCCAAAAGGTTAAGGCTAGAAATATGGACTGTGGATTGATCTCCTAACGAATAGATCCACTAAGACGGGATTTTAGGAAATTCGAATGTTAGGGGGTAAAAAAGATAAAATCGGTAACCTCATATCTCCTAAACTAATACAGATACAATAAATAATAAATTAAATGGTTTGAATGTTTAATAATAATAATTCTAAGACAATATTAAATTAAACCATAAACTTTTTCAAATTTTACGTTATATGGGAGGGGGCGGGAAAGTGGGCGGACCACTCCCATTTTTTGTTTCCGAGTTTACATTGGTCCTTGAACTATTTGAACACAATTTCGTTGATTTTCACCTTATATGGGAGGTGGGCGGTAAAGTGGGCGGACCACTCCCATTTTTGGTTTCCGAGTTTACATCGATCACCGAACTATACGTACAAAATTCGTTGTCGTAGATGCTTTTGTTGAAGAAATATCAGCAGAAAAGTATAAAACGGACACCCTGTGTTTCTAGTTTTTAGCCCATAACTTTTTTGTTTATTAGCCGATTTTGCCCATTTTCAATCCCAAACAAACCTTATATAAGACAAACATTTCGTCCCCCTACGCTTTTCCGTTCGAGCCCTATCCTGCTTTCTACAGACGGACAGACGGACGGACATAGCTAGATCGACTCAGAATCTAACCAGGACCCAGAAAATATATACTTTGTGGGGTCTTAGATGATTCCTTCGACATGTTACACACGGAATGATAAAATCAATATACCCCCCATCTTTTTGATGGTGGGTATAAAAAGGGTATTGTAATAATTTATGGACCGATTTGAGTGATTTAAAAAATCGAAATTTATGATCGATCTGTGTATGGTCCATAGCTCAAATAGTACCAACAAAAATCGTAATAACTCTTTTTGGCCTATAACTGGGTAAATACTCGACCGACTTAGTTCACTTTTTTAACACAAAAATTGCAAAAAATACCGAATTTTCAGTGAAAGACCGAAACCTCTAGCTTACATAGTACTTTGAAAAAACGTTGTTGTTGCTTTTTTAGTACCCATGAAAACAGAGACGCGCATTAAATAAAATAAGATTTACCAATTACTCGGTTGTTTAATAACGGATTTGGATGATTCAAAAAACCCAAATTCAAGAAAAATATTTGTGACCGATCTATCTAAAAGGTAAGTCCGTAGCTTATATAAGATCGAAAAAATATATATCGGTAAAAATATATATTTTGGTTAATAATGGACCGATTGAGTTCATTTCTTCTACACTAAAATTGAGAAAAAATGTCTGATCCTTTGTCGTAAAAACGAAGCCAATAGAAAAAACCGATTTTTTTAATATCTTGTCCATCTTTGAACCGATTTTTTTCAAATTCAACAGAAAAGTTTTAGAAGAAATTTCTGATCTTTTGATATATGTCTATAACAACAAAAAACGGGTTTTTAGACATATCTCCTCCATTTATGAACCGATCTTGCCGAATTTCAATAGCAAAATTTTCGAAAGAATTTCCGATCGTTTGATATATATATTATTTATGGCTATTGTCGGTGGGCGAACGCCATTTCAACCGACGGACACACGGACGGACAGACAGACATCGTCCTATCGACATCATTTCTTATAAGGTTCAAGAAAATGTAAAAATTTTTTCTCTCCGACGAAAATTGTAGAAATTACAAACGGAATGACAAACTTATATATGCCCTTTACACCTGTGGTGAAGGGTATAAAAATATTGATAAATTTATTATTACACAGCAAAAATATCATTTCAATATCTGAAGTATTTATTGAAATATATGAAGTTAAAGTTAACATACTTATTTAAAAAAGTTGTAAATAAAATTAAAATATTTTTAAAAGTTGCAACTTTGAAAATCCATAATTCGCGTTATAGATACCTTTCAATACCTTAAGTATTTTTTCCACAATATATGTTTATATGCTTACTTATAAATGCGAAAAGACTTACTTTAATTGATATGTTTTTATTTTCGTATTTTTGTCGTTCTGATTGGTATAAATGTGACACTGTGCTTCGGCTAAAATTAGAATTAAAAATTTCCTCAAATCTGGCATCACTTATCGGCAGGTCCGATATAAGGACTGAGCACGAAAAAATCCGTGCATGCAAATCTTCCTATAGAAATTAAACCAGTGGGCGAATTTTTTTAAAGTGATATTTTTATTAATGACTGTTATGTTCAAGTTCTATACATAAAATAATAAATTAGTTCCTGTTGGCTTTTAAGGAAATATCTGATCTTTTCCAGAATTATTCTAATTAAAGGTTTTATTATGTCTCGGTCACTATTTTGCTCGAATAAATCCACTTATTTTTAAAGTCAGTTTCATTTTATGCTGAGCTTTTAATGTCGATTAAATTATATCAATTGCACTGAATGAAGTGCTTCATTACTGTGTATGCATATGACTTCCCAAATCAAAAACTTTCTTGGAATTTTGATTTCTTTGATACACGAAATTTTTCTGCCATATTCCCTCAAGCATCTGCGACATAGAATTCCTGGCTAGGAAGTTGAAAAAAGTCACCCTGTACGAAAGTTTAATCGTCTACTATACAGAAATAAAATTTCGGAAAAAATTCGTCCGAAGTACTTTCATGTTATTTTTTAACTCTAAATTCTTGCTTGCGTTTCTATTCGAATTTTTTTCTTACTTTATAAGTCTTCAGGTTATACTTCCTTTCAAATTTTCTGATAAAGACTCAAAGCAATTAACTTTTTGTGAAACTTTTCTACCAGATATGAGGTGAATTTCTTTTAAAATCCTTTCTATTTTGCCTGAGTCCTACAGCCTGAAGATAATATTTGTCTTCCATTACCAGGTTACAATTCAGTGATCATGACTTCTTTGCGTAATATTATGACCCAAGAAACTGTATTTTGCGGCACAACAGCCTTCCTTGCAATTATTTTATATGACCAATGCAAGATTTCATGAAAACTTTGATTTATGTTTTTAAAAGTTTTTTGTTAAACTTCCATTTTAAGAAAAAACAATTTTGCTATTACCATGAAACTTAGCACATGGCAAGTGAGCATAATGGCAAATACAAACCAGTTAACAGAATTATTAATTTTTCACCATATCAAAAGTTATAAGCCCAAGAGCATGCACGGATTTTTTTCGTGCACAGTCCTTATATAAAGCTTGGCACACATATAATAATTTTTACTTTTCTGAAAGGTTTCAAGCCAAATAGTCAAGTGGCGTAAATATACACCCTTCTGAAATTGACTTAAAGTTTTGCCTTTAGTCTATATGTCCAAAAATGCCAAAGCATAAATCTATTAACAGAATTGAGGTTCAGAATCAATATTATTGGAGTTTATAGGCGAAAATGTTAAAAAAAAAATTCCATTTCTAGACTTTCGGTGTTTTTTGAGAATTGTTGTATTCTTTTTACAAAAATCTTAAAGTTTTTTACATCTTATCATTTTAAACGATACCTTAGTATTTTCACTGAAAATTTCATTATGATATCTTAACTAGCAAAGATTTTATTACAGATAGAATATTTATAGTTTAAAAAAAAAAAAAAAAATTTTACAAAATTTCAATTTAGTTTCGAAAATCAAAAAAAGTATAAACTCGATTTTTTTAACTAAATTATATTGGCTGACAAACCTTTCTGGAGTTATAGTAAAACATATAATGTTATTATTAGTTAGGAATTATAAGACATGCCCATAAAAAATAATGAAAGTAGATTCGTGCTTAGAACATCAAAACTCATCAAGTCCAACTTCGTTTTTTTTTTTCCAGCAGTGTATTTAGTAAAACAATAATTTGTAAAGATCAGTCCTTAATAGGACAAAGATTCAATATAATATTAAATGCCGAAAATTGTTCTCTCCGACAAAATTTAATATAATGATATCGGGAATTGAGATATATAAGTTGAGATTTTGCAACTCTTACGTTATTACCTATACTCTGTTTGGGGTATTATGTTCTTGTACTAATGTTTATAACCCACAAAAAATCTTTAAATTTTCACCCTTTTGTACACCGTTCGACTCAGAATCACGTTTGGCTGGCTGGCTGGGTGGGTGTCTTTCCATGTAAACTTTGTGAACAAAGTACATGTATCAATTTTGAAGATTATTTAATTAAATTTGGAAGATATAATTTTATACAATAACCAGACGTATTGAAATTGGTTATGATCGGCCCATTACTTCACATAACCCCCCATACTAAATGCCTTAAGTATAACAATATTTTAACGAAATTTAGTACATTTCAGTATTTTTTATATCAAAATATACATTTGACCCAAAGTTCGTAAAGATCGCTCCATAATTATTAATAGCTCCCATATAAACCCCATTTCCGAAAATCGTTGTAATGTAGTTTGTGATATAAGTATGAACTTGATATTCGACATAAATAATTTTTTTTTTTATAAGTGGAAACTACAGAACCAAAGATAGTTAAGATCGATCCATAATTGACTATAGGTCTCATTATCCAAAGTTCATAAACCTATTATAAATGTTATTATCAAAATGATACAATGAATATATGTAAGTATATGTTTCTTAGAATTATTAGACACAGAATATAAGTATATTAAACTCCTTCCAGAATTTTTATGCACATACACAATGATGTTGGGTATTATGTAGTCGGACTTGATCAACTATACCTTTCCTACTTGTTTTTATTTACATAAATGCATTCAATCTTTGTTTATTTTACTTTATAATTATAGCTTGAGTTCATGTTAATGTACAAAAAATTAAAAATCCATATGATTTGTTTAAGAACCGTTTCGAATTTATTTTCATTTTTAAATTTCTCAATTTTTAACATATTATAAATATTAAAGTAGGTGATGTATACTTTAGAACTGAATTATAAATAAATCAAATATAATACTTTCTTTAATATTAAAAAATTTTATGATAACTATAGATTAACATGACACTGAATACTTTTTTTCGCAGCACACATTTTCCCATAAATGGAAAACAATAAAAATTAGCTTCTGTTAAAAAAATTGATAATTTGGAAACTGTTAAATAATTTAAAAATTAGTATTTTATATTACGTTCATTCATACATACTATTAAAATTAACTTGGACTTGATATTGTTGGTATTGAGAATGTGACCACAACCGAAATTAATCAATGTTGTTCTTGTTTGCTTTTATTTTCTAGCACACGTACTCAAGTGCAATGAGTTTAGTACTTTTGTAGTGTTTTTTTTTTTTTTTTATTATATATTAAATTATATTGAAGACAGCGAAGGAGTTTGGGGGACGTACTTTGCTACAATTACCAATTTTGTGGCATGTTGCAATTATCTGCTACCAAATAAAATAACACAGAGTTAACTACATAAAAAATACAAACAAATGAAAAAAATAATAACAATTGACTTTATAAACCAATTATTATATTAGCAATAAGTAGTTGCGATACTAAATATTATCGTTTATAAAAACCTTAATGAAAACTGGAAGGTATATTTATTTGTTCATGGTGGTTTTAATAGCAAGAAGTTTTGAAAATAAATTTGTAAATTCTATACGTTTTGGATGATATCTGGCTCAATATCGATTTGTTTAATTTTTTCAGTACAAAAATTCAGAAAAAAGTTTTCGTATTTTCTACGAATCAATAAAATCACTGGCTTATCTTCGTTGTCGTATCAAAATTATTTTTGTGGTAAACATAAAATATGTTTGTAACAAAAACCAAATTTCCCTTTTACCTTATTCCAGAATAGGGTTTAGATTATTTGATAATCTTATAGGACAAACCTAATGAGGTTAATCAGGGACATGTCATTGAGACATAACAAATCATGCAAGAGTGCAAGAGAGAACATTCGCATAACGTTCTTCGCCTAAACAGCACATGTTATGGCTATTTCCTGGGTAACACATATATTCTGACATGCGTCCAATCATAGTGTCCTGTGATAGTACCTACAAAAAAACCTTATCTAGATTAAGTCAAGGAATAATAAGTAGTGTCCTAATTCTCTTTAGTGACCGGAATGGCCAGAGTATGCACATGTGCTTACTACGCATTCATCGATCATTTGAGAGACATCGGATTGTCAAAATTATCAGACTTGAGTCAGTGCCAATATTCGTATGTGAACCATCAATGATATTTCGATGTAGGAAGACCCCTCAAACGATGAGTAAAATTTTGATTAATAAAGTTTCGAGTTTTTAATCGAAATGGGTGTTAAAAAAATCGTAATTTTAAGCTAGTTATGAAAAAAAATATTTTGAAAAATTTTCCCGTGGTATTTTATTTTACTAGAAGACTTTTTTAGGAATTTTGATGAAAATTTTTTGAAAGAAAAAATATCGAAATTTTTTTTAGCATGATGTACTAAAATGACGGTTAATTTTTAAAATATTTTTTACATAACCAGTTTACGATTTTTTTGACACCTATTTCAAAACAAAACTCAATACTATTTTTTGGACGAAATGTTCTAGACCCGTGACTCAATCGCTGGTAGGGAACTGAAGATCAATTTTATTTTATTTTTTTTTTTTAATATTTTTCCAATATTAAACTAATTTTTACGTTTGAGGGTTTTTCTAAAAATTTTTTTTCTACGAGACGCTCTAATGAACACAGAGATCACATATTCCCTAAACACAGAATTTGCCGCCCACACTTTTCTAGATGAGTAGGAGTACATGTATATAATATAGTTCCATGACTAACCCGGTAGTTTGCAGAGATATTCATACATATGTATGTTGTTCATAGAAAAACATGTAAAGAAAACAGAGAAAAATCTTTCTTTTTTTCCTATTGAAGCAAACAAGTGGTCAAAAGGCTTGTATTTTTTTTAGCGTCGCACTCTCATGTCTTGTTTGGTCGCTATCATAACACACGCATGATTTGTTCATAAAGTTGAAGCACACACGCAGTATTTGTATGGTTTTAAGTGCCTGCAGAACTGTATTTATTGCTCCGAACACACACTGATAACAGCACTTGAAAAATATCAAGTGGCTTGTAATGCCTTATAAGAAACAGTTTGCAGGGCTCTAATTCAAACGCATTATAAATGGTTTGGGCTGTCATGAATAGAAATATTGGTGTTTTTTACGTTTTACGCATAATATAAAAGGCACCCCTCGAATAATATTTCATTTTAGGAAGGTTTTTTCGCATATATAAAAAGTACATAGAGCTTTCAGCATACGATTCTCAGCATTACTGAAAGGGATGATACCATCAAGATGAAGAAAATTTGAAACCGGAACTTTATATTTTTAAATAAAAAAGACTAGATCGGTTTTTGAGGAAGGACACCTAGAGCTGAGACCTTCAATTCATTGATAGTGGAGAAGTTTTAAATTGATGAGGAGCTCAACGTTGTCAATAAATTTAAACAAGCTCGCGTGATATTTTTTTTATTAATCGATAAAAATTAAACCTTTTTCCAAAATTCACCATTTTCGACCAATGCCTGATGTAGGGTGCAAACATAAATCACTTCAAAATTTCTTTATTAAACATTTATGAAGCCTTATCTTTTGAAATATATAAAGAAACAATTTTTTTCTTTAACGGAACTTTGAGAAAAAAGTGAAAGAATTGTACTATATTTTTGTAAAAAATAGCCATTTTTCATACTAATTTCAGAGTGCTGAATTTGAATATTTTTCACGTCTAGACGAATTGAGAAAATCCAAAAATTATTTCAGCATATTATTTTTGAATATATAGCAAATTATAAAATATTTTACCTCATATACGTCAGAACTTACTTCTGAAAAACGAAAGGAAGTCAAGGCAAAAAATCAAAAATTCAAAACTCAAATGTAAAAATCCTTTAACTGTATTTTTCTTTATCTTGCCAAGCACTTTACAGAAATATAAAAATCTTTAAAATCGGACTTAATTTGTAGAAGTTACGATTTTTTTTAAACTTTAACATACTCGAAGCAGTCAACTTTTACACCCTGTAACTTATCTCGTGTTATCAAAGGGTGACTATAAGATGATTTTTCAGAAAGCTTAGGTCCTAATCTACAACTCTTCATACATTTCAATTTAATCCGACCAGTAGTTTGGAGATACAGATTTATTAACAAAAAATTTGCGTTTGACCGCACTGTGTGACTGGTGGCAACGTTATTACCAGCTAAAAATCCATCATTCGTTTACAAAAATTAACAAAGTTAAATTTGAAAACATTGCCATGAATTTGAACCGGCAGTGCAACCACGCGGCGCAAATTAATGTTTCTCAATTTAGTTTACACTGGGTCTCCACATGATTTTTTATATCATAATATGTAACAGAGAGTGTCAAATCCGCTCTCTAAGAGAATTATCTCACGTGTAGACTAAAATATTAGTATTATAAAAAATATTATTAGACTGTTGTGATAAGATATTTCTACACAACTATCTTATAAGATTTACTCTCAAAAAATACACATATACGAAAATATGTTTGTGTGTGTAAACGTGTATTTTTAAAAGTACTTAAAAACAATGTTTTTTTGTAAAATTGTTTTATTTTAATGGTTATTTTACATTCAGAAACATATTTTCATTGTGCTAAAAAATTTCGAATTTCTTAAATAAAAAGTACATGTTTACTCAGTGACTGAATGAAAATAATGAAATATTATAAGATTTATTAGAATACGTTTACCCCTTGTTTAAGATCTAACATAATATAAACAAAATTTTTACTCTCTTCTGCCGGCGTTATCTTATATATTATATCAACGTGGAGACAGTATGGTATATACTTAGACCGTGTGAGAATGCAGCGTTGTCAACTTTTTTGAACCAAAAAGCGCTAAATTCTATTTGAATAATTTATCTTTTAGTTAAATATGTATTTTTTATTAAGAGCAAAACAAATTATTACACATATATTTGTTATTTTAAGTTCATGTGCAAATATTTTGTAGTTATATGCAATATTGAACATTAATGTTTTATAAAAACAATATTTAAAGTACAAAGAAAGATTATACATTTGATAATAGATTTCAGTTTAAAGCTTTTAAATTTATAAATATTTTAAATTAAAATATGAAGGTCTTAGGCCCTGCATTATACTGCTCACTTAGTGGCCAAATCCTGTTTTAAAACTTTTTTTTTTTCTTTCATCGCTTAAGATTTTCCTAAGTAAGAAAATTGTGTGACGTCTGAAAAAAATATTTATTGAAAATAAAATAAATAGAAATACAGAATACATATCGATGGCTGCCCTTTTCTTTTTTACAGGAGAAGGAAAATACTGAATAAAACCTAAGAAACTTTAGAAACTTTTAATTCAAACCAAGTACCGAAACTAATTCTAACATTTATTTCTGGACTTTTCTACGCCTTAGTATGTTATTTTAGATAGGAATTTTTTCAGTAATTTAAAATTTGAATAAATCAATAAATTAATAATTGGTGCTTTAAATTACAAAAATTATTGTTTCAATAGATTACTGCAAAAAAAACTAAACTAAAAAAATTATGTATTTTAAAGTTCTTCATCTGGAGGCACGATTGTTTTTAGATGTTGGAAATCGACTCTTCCTGATATTTGAGATGTTTTTGATTTGAAAGACTTGTTACAAAGAGCACTTTTAGAAATACTCAGATATTGCTATTTTTTATTTCCATTTTCATTCCATTCATCTTTGTTTGGAACATTTGAGTCACAATTTAAAATAAGAAATTCCAACACAAAATAATAAAAATTCTATTTTAATTAATATTATTATACATTTGAAGAACAAAATTTTTAAATGTTTAAAAACTTAAAAAGTTTCTACATTTCAAATTCAGAAAAATTTAAAAAACATGATTAAAATCTGCAACTAAAACTAACCGAATGCAAAACGCGCCAATGCTAAATTTTTCAAAAAAAAAGCGCTGATGTAAAAAAATGCGACTTTTGGGCTGCTGAAAAACGCTGAATCTAGCGCGAAAAGCGCTAAATTGGCAACGCTGTGAGAATGCAAGATGATCTAATTGCCGTCCGTCGCAGCAGAGGCGTCTTCCTTTGCGAGAGCCCTTAGCTCGATTTCTTAAAAATGCTAAACTCAAATTCTCTTTGGATAGGATTTTGAGAATTTTTTAATAAATCGGACTAGACAATTTGTAATTTGATTTTTTTTTTTTTTTTCAAAACTTGCAAGATCAAACAGCATCAATCTTATTTTTTTATTTTTTTTGAAACGTCACACATTTTTGTTCAAGTATTTTGTTCAACTCTTAAGGTATATAAAATTCGTTTTAACCAAATTTTACTTTTAACAAATTTTTTTATTGCTTCTATCTTTGTTGTACTAAAAATAAAACAATCTGTTTTTTTATTTTTCGTTGTTTGTCTTATTTTTATTATTACATACTACATATAGTTTTTTTCTCTCTCTATTTCAACCATAACTATGAAGATCATTTTTAGTTTAAGAATTATAACTTTTAAATTTAACCTCGTTTTCGACATTCATACATGTAGTACTCCGTATATGTTTTTTTTTTTTTTTTATTTATTATGTTTTTGTTTTTATAGATATCAATGATCATGTTCAGCAGTTTGTTTAACAATTTTTGGCTGCTTTTAGCTACCGTATTTTTTTTTCATTATTTTTTCTCTGAGAGTTTTCAAACAGACGTACCCAGTTTATGTTTTGTGGTTTTCCAGTAGATTTAATATGAAACCTCAATTTTGTTTATTATTTTTTTTTTTTTAACAATTTTATTGTTGGTCATGCGTTGAATGTTGTTTGCAAAACAAAACATTGTTGACAATAATAAAGTTTAAAGTTGTTAACAAATTCTATGGATCATAATATTTTTTTTTTAATGGAGGAAAACATTATAAACTTTTTTGATATATAGTTTTTTAGAACTAAGTACAAACCTATTTATTCCGATAAAATAAAAGTTCTTTAATTAATCAGTATTATCTAAGACTAAGTTCACACACAGCAATTTTTCTTGCTAAAATTAATCTTTTGAACTTGCATTTACATTCTCTTACAAAAATTTTAATATTCCCTTTTTCTCTGTCTCTCCTACGAACTTAGAATTTCAGCAAGAAAAATTGCCTAGTGTGAACGCCGACAACATAAATTTTATTTGTATATAAATATTTTTTATTTTTTTGCAATTTATTTAACTTAATTTAATTAGGATTTTTTATTTCTTTTTATTATAGACTTCTTAAAAACATGCGCCTTTAAAACAATTATATTATTATTTAATTTTTTGTTTGTTTTTTATTTTCATTTATTTATTTAAAAAATATATTAATTAATGCTAATTAAAGATTCATATAAATATATCTCCGAATGAAATCTTTTATAAAAATAGAACGACACAAATAAGTATAATTAATAATAAACTAATTTCTGCACTTAGATAAAAAGTTACACATAAACATTATAAATATTTGTATAAAAATCGTTAGGTACCGATTTGAAATAGAATGTATAGCCCAGCCCACTGCCTAATATTAGTTACAGTCAAAAGTCTCTTTTGTAGATAATACAGGTCCAGTTAATAAATTATAGTTATTCTAGAGTTTAATTAAAGATTTATATATATAAGTTATTAAAAATTGTGAAAATTCAGTTTGAAGTCACTTTAAGCCTCCTTTAATAAATATTTATTTTCTTTTTTTATACACCCAGAGAAAAAATATACTTAAGCATTTTTACGGCAAACATATCATGTTTTAAAGTCATGTTTTTTATGGTCACTGGAACCATAGTCTGGCTACTGTAATAATATAAATTATTCCGTAAATAAAAACTTATAAACAATATGTTTGCCGTAACAATGCTCTACGATAGATATAAGTAAAATTGTTTTTTTTGTTTCTCTCACTGCATTAATTTAAATAATACTAAAAATTAAAATATAAAATGCATTGATGTTTCGTTCTTAATTATTTGTAAGTTTGTCATTAACATTAGCGGACCAACAATATTGTTAACGTTTCTATTCAAATCTTAAATAAATCACAGTCTTTCTTTGTTTCTTGTCATTCCGTGGGAGGGGTTATACAATAATATGTTTTTGTAAATATTTTTCTATATAATTATATAGAATTTTGTAAATTTATTGTTATTTATGTATATAAATATGGTTATTTCTACGATTTTCTTAATTAAAATTTTATATTTTAATAAAAAAATATATTTTTGTTTTATTATAATTTTATTCCAATACGGCTACTTCTTTTTCATCCTCTTTGAATTTTAAAACATTAAATAAATTAATTTCAAAATCTATCATTTTTTGTATGTTGAAGGCCAATCGTTTCCAATATGTCTCCCAGCTTTATTTTCAAATCAAATTGTTGATCTGTGTAACTGAAATTAATGGTAGTGTGCCACGCGATATTCATGTTCCTCATCGCTGACATACATGCGTGTTAAATCGGAGGCAACGGATGCACTGTCGCTGCTGGAAGAGAAATGGAAAATATACTATTAACATTTATTTAAACATAATTAAGTTATACATATAGAAATTATAATAAGCTATATAACAAGAGGTCTCAATACTACGTTCCACAGTCTTACAGAACAGAAATTTTTTGAAAATTATTTGCATTTGTAATTTCAAACATCTCCATTTTTCAAGACCTTCTTGATCTCTTTAAGACTTCAGAAACGAACAATTGATAGTAATATTTTCCAATATAAATTCAAAAAAGGTCAATTGAATATTAAATTTTCTAATTAGAATTTTTAAACTAAAATTGAAAACGAAATTTTTAGTATTAAATTCTGAAAATAACAATTCAAAATTTTCATTTATAATTTCAATTTATATTGAGATATTATAATTCAAAATTAGAAAATCAATTGGTCTTTTCCGAAATCTTCATGAAAAATACTAATTTCAAATGGTATTTTTTAAACATTTTCCTAATTCTAAATGTTATGTTGAATTTTTAATTGTTGTTTTCATAAACTGAAATGAAAAACCTCATTTGCAATTGCTGCATTCTTAATTTAATTTAGACAGCTCTAATTTTAAGTTAAAAGTGGTGTAGCTAAGGAACAAAATTATCTATCGAATAAAAGTCGATATATTTTCCGAGTCCACAAATAAACGGATTTGCAACTGAGAATTTCAAAACGAAGGATTTTTTGATTTGGCTATATAAAGTGTCTACACTATATTACCTTTAAATAAAATTTGAATCGATAAACAGAATTTAGTTTCGGAAAATGCAATAAGTTCACGCAAAGAAAAAATATGGTTCTAGTGACTATAAACTAAGAGCAACGTACTATGATTGTAATATATGATTCCAGTTAAAAATAAGTATATTTGTACGTAATTATTATTATGACTCCATTTTATAATTTTTAGTAAGGTTTATAACCTTTTCTTAAATATTGCTTCCAATTTCATCATGATTATATCATTTAATAATCCTATGTTCTCATATATATAATTCCGTTTTATCATATGTGGGTATAATCCCATTCTATCATATATGTATATAAAAAAAGTTGACTTTATATCATAAAAACTACAAAAAATGCCTTTTTGCCGAAATCCGCAGTATTCAAATCGCAGGTACAGCTTAGTTATAGAAGGTATTGATCTAATTCTTTTTTAATTTTATTTTCTATAGTGTTGTTTATAAACTTGCAACGTTTTTTTAGAACTTTTTTTAAATTTCTTGAAAACAGAGTTTTAAAACGGTCTTAAAAAATGTAAACAATTTTTAACCGAGCATGTATTTTTCAATAATGATGGTTCAAATTGAATTGAAAATTGCTTTTTATTTAAACGTTTATCAAAAAATTTCAAATTTCGTGGTACACTCCTTAGACAAGTGTTCTAAAATCCTTTAATGGTCTAGGAATTTGTAATAACTTTAAAATTTGTTAATCGATTTTATCTTTTTATGTGTTATTTGATAGATAATTATGTGTAGATTAGAATTTTTTAACATTTAGGTGCAAAATAAAGTATTTAATAGCAACATTTTTCTAAAAACTTCAAAAAGACATTTTTTCCCCATACAAACGCACCCTACAGACTTCAGGTACGATGCGGCATGGGTTAACGATATCCGATTTCACTAATATTTTACACAGTATGTTTTTGCATTCCAAAAAAAAACTATTCTAGGAAAAATTACGTTCAAAATTCGCCTAATGTAGACTTTATGTGCGAAATTTCAAACAATCCCATTTAGCGGGATTCCTTTTAGCATAATAAAAAAAATATGGACTTCAAATGGCTGACATTTGATAAATATTTAAACAAATTCATAAGAGTATCAGCAAGTTTTTAAATATCAATACATTCGTGAGTATTTCTTTAGATTTAAAAGCAAAGAGTTTACTTATTTCTCTACTAAAGTAAAGAAAATTATTATAATATATGTAACATCGATAAGATGAAAAAAAAAAAAAATAAATAAAAATAAAAACATAAATATGTTAAACGATTTGTTAATTTCAACATACTTGGCATTTTCTTGTTCATATGCTGATGCAACCATGGCGCATAATTCTTGTTCCAAATTGCCACTGCCACTGCGTGTATAGAAACCAGACGAAGCTGAAGAGTCATTACGTTCCAATGATCTCATGGCAGAATCATCATCATCACTGTGATTGATATAAGTAATCTGTGTTTGTTGTTGTTGCTGCTGCTGATGCTGCTGTTGTTGTTGCAACAATTGTAATTGTTGATGTAACGTTTGTGGATTGTTAATATTAATGTTATGTTGATGCTGATGTTTTTGTTGTTGCAGCAGTTGCTTCTGTTGATAATCTTTAAAATTGAAAGACAAAGATGTTGTCTCCATTGTTGGAATATTATTGATTGGCATTGTTGCTATTGTTACTAATGATGATAATGATGGTGGTGGTGTTACTAATGTAGTTGCAGCAACATCAGCTGTTGTTGCCACTGATGCTGCAGATGATGATGATGGTGTTAATAGTGATGTTGATAATGGTATAGGTAGAGCTGTAGTTGTCATTGTTGTTGCCACAGTTAAAGCTGTTGTTGCTGTTGAAATTGTCAATTTATGTTTGGTTGTCTGCATTTTCACACAATCATTATTGGCTGTTTCATGTTGTAGACCAATTATTTGATTGATTGATGGACATGGTAACAGTGTTGTAGATGCTGTTGTTGGATGTGAAATTGCACTTGTTGCTACTGCCATTGCTAGTGTTGATGTTGTGTTCGTAGACACTTTAGCATCTACCAAATTACCACAGGAAATTTTAGCATTAGTTGTTGTTGCCACCGACGATGTTGTTGTAGAACTATTGACTGGTAATGTTGTAATCTTGCCATTGGCTACATTAGCGTTAGTCATCCATATGTCTGATTCATTACTGGAAATAAATCAAAATTTTTGTAAAGAAATATAAGTTTTTGTTTTTTGTATCAAAATTTGTAAAAAATTTGTTTTCGTTTGTAAACGAAAAGAAGCAATTAAAATAAATAGACATTAACGTATGCTACGGTTGTAATTATATTTGTGATATTAAAGAAATAAGTTCCAAAAAGAATCTTGGTGATATTTCTCGGTTAACATTTTTATACGTAAGATTAGGCTAACCGATATAATAAACTTCATTATTTAATAAAAGACTTAATGTTATCATTCAAGATGATATCATATAGATTAGTCTAGGAATTCGTTCAAGTGTAGTTATGAGATTATTATTTTTATGTTATGAAGATTATTATATTTGCTTCAGCTTAAATTAATACTAATACTAATTATATCTTGCTTTAGTCATGTTATTATTTTTTATTATTAAATATATGTATATTTGAGTTTGTTAATTAACAATTTTATGCTTCTAACAATAAACAAACTCTTAAAATATATCTCAAAATCAACAAAAGATATCGCACAGTTGCCCATTTTGTTGAAAATCGTGGCAAAAATCGAAAAATTTATAGAAGAATTTTATAAAAGTAATAATTGGTCCTGGTAGAGTACCTGTCGCAGATTTTAGTTCAAAAAATTATACTTTGTTACGGGAAATATTACCTGTGGGACTTCAACTAAATAATACTCTATTTCAATAAAATATACCTGTCCCTAGCTAATATCTCACAGTGGTTCAAAAACGCTTTTTATACCCTTTACCACAGGTGTAAAGAGTATATATAAGTTTGTCATTCCATTTGCAATTTCAATAATATTCATCATCAGTCGATATATAGATGTCCGTCTGTCTGTTGAAATCAGTTTTTAAAAAGCCCCAGTTATCGGATAAACATGTTTTATACATCAAATTGTAAGGAATATTCCTTAGAACAAAACTAATAGCAATGAGTTAAATTGGTTTTTAAATAACTAAAATATCGCTTTTTACATCGGCTTTTGTAGGCTCCTATACAAGCTAGCGACTTTGTTTTTGTACGAGAAATTCGGAATCTTTTAAAAAATTCTTGCTGAATAAATTAAAAAAATTGGTCCATTAGTATCCGAGATAGCGGCAAAAACGCGTTATTAGACTTAATGAAGCGGTCCATAAACAACCGAATTATTGGCAAATCTTTTTTTTTCATTTATTTAATGGCAGCTTTGCATTGTTGTTTTTATGGGTAATGAGAAACAACAACAACAACTTTTTAAAGCCTTTATATAAGCTAAAAAATTAATTTTTAATTCACAGAAAATTCGATTTTTTTATGACTTTTTTGCTGAGAGAATAACCTCAATCGGTTCATTGGAATCAGCTCAGCCGATTATAGACCCCGCCCTCGCTTAAATAATTTTAAATGGCCTATTCCAATATGCTGGGTCCATTTTGATATTTGAAAAATATGCGAAAAAATTATAGGCCTATTGTAAACTTTTATATGTTGTTTAATCACACAATTTTTTGACAAGGTAACGGTTTCAATGATAAAAGTCAATTATGAAAAATTTTTTCCATGGATTGGGTTTTTGGGTATTTCGATATAAATGTGGGAGTTTTTTAATTCACTGGACTTAAAATATTTTATCTATATTATGTCAAAATTCCAATAACACATCACTGTTGACTAAAACTTTATTTCAATCTAATTATTAATAAATAGAAAATTGAACTTTACATTTTTTGGGCTATGGTATGAAGAAATTTTATAAACCCTTAATAAAATTTATTTATTCCAAATTTCGTTAAAATTTGTTCATATATAATATATTTATTTGCTTAAAACTCTACTTCGGAAGGACATTTGTATGGGGTCCAGATGAAATTGTACTTCATTTTACATAGACAGACTGCCCTATTAAATTACTTAATAAAATAAAAATATTGATTATATTCCTTTAAATTTATATGCTAGTATAAAAGATATTTCTAAAATATATATTTGATATACATAAGGGTTTAGAACCCCCTAAGGATCTAAGGAAGATTATGGGTACTCATTGTAAAGCCTTAAGTCATAGAAAACAACTACAATTCCAACTTGCTCTCAAAAAACATTTCTCATCTGTCAAAACAACATAACTCTTTGTATGTGTTAGTAGAATTTTCTACAGAACTAATTTATACGTCTTTAAAATGCTTTTTAAATTTTAAAAGGACCTTCATTGGTGGATGAAAAAAGTCAAAACGAGCCACTGTACATTGATTTTAGATGATTTTTAAGGTCAAATGCATATAAGATTTGAGAGCACATTAAAAAAACATAATTTATTTTATTAGTTAAATTTATAGATCAATTAAATTTAATATTAAAGACAATGAACAAATTATAATGTGTTATAAAATGCTCTACAAACGAAAAATACAGCTAATAAGTTTAAAACATATATTTACCACATCATGAAAATACATATAAAAACATTTAAAAAATAATATTTAGCTAATAATAATTTAATTTTAAATATAATTAATAAATATACCACCTGCTAAATAAACTAATCTCGACATTATCAAACTGTTTAAAATCTTCATCTTAATTCAGCACCAATTTATCTTTTAATAGAAAATACTTAATAAAAAAAAAAAAAAAAAAAAAAAAAAAAAAACAAATCTATGGAATAAATGTTCAACTCTGTTGTAAATAGTTAACATTACAATTTACAGCAATTTTGGGTTATAAACAATAGAGCCATAATGAACAATTTAAAGACAAATGACTACCAACAACATGAGATCAATTTTAATGCAATTAATTAAATGTAAGTTTAACAATATAAAAAAGGAGTGGATTAATAGAAATAATTGAAGAGTAATATATGAAAATTAAAAAGGATATTTTCAATGTTTGATGGTATTAGTGCAGCATATTTTAGGGTTTCCTAGTAAAATTTTAAAAATTTTCGTTTCAATAAAAATCGCGATTTTTAAAAATTTTGTGAAAAATTTGGATCGAATCTAATTTATTTCTCCATATATTGATTGCAAATATATTTTCTTAGAGTTTATTACATAGAAATGCTTTTTAATATTGTGATCCATTTTTAACACAAGTAAATATTTTTTGATCCATAAAATGTTTATCTCTCAAAATTTTTTGATGCGCCTCCGAATTTTTTATAAACCATAAAAAACACCTTTCTAATTATGTCAATTATAGTCAATTTCATGCTGTCCACACAATGTGCCTTAGCGAAATGTGTTTTGACAAAAATGTTCCGTTTTCAATTATCAACGACATTTCACTCAAATTTATGATCCCAATCAATTATATTTATCGCCACTCTTACATCTATATATCCAATATTTGTTTAAATTGCAATTTTCTGTATAAAAATACAAAAATGAAAAGTGAAATTTTTGAATAATTTCATAAAGTCCATAAAATTTTTATATTAAATTTATTTTTAATACTCCTCCGATTTTGTTATGTTAAATGTCAAAAAACTAAGTTCACGCAATAATCCAAGCAATTCCATATGAAAATGTGAATGTGCCTCGAGAAAAACTGACTTTTTGAAAAATTTTCGGTCTTGTTTTCCAAACTTTGAGATTATCTACTACGTTGACTATTTCGGGCACACCAACGTGATATAGCACAAAATTCGTACAATTGCAACAAGTATCAATCCTCATCCCAAATTTTGTATTCGGTTAAGGGGCGCACAGACCACGCCCAAAAAACTAAAAAAATTTAAAAAACCAAAAAATTTTGTCATCAAAACTTTACTACCTTGTATTTAGTTGTTGAAAGTCTGCACAACAACGAAGATGGTGCAGAATTTATGTACAAAGTCCGATTAGTATACTTATGTTAAAGTAAGATCGAAAAGTTTGTAGAAGAATGGTAAAAACTTAAGTAGTTTTTATCAGTTTTTCTATATTCTTGAACTTTGAACAACAATCATGATTAGCAAAAGAAACCTATTGTGCTAAAATTTTGCACTATATTAGTTTCAAGTCTTGTGAGTTCAGATCTGTAACCAGTTTGTTTAAAATATTATTATCACAAAAGTTATTAAGGATTTAACTCAGTTTCAGCCAAGTTAAAAATTTATGATAATTGCCAATATGTATTTACAAATGTATTTTTTTTTTTTTTTTGTTTTTTTTTTTTTTTTTTTTTTTTGTTTCAGTAACCTAACTTTTCCATGTGGTATTTAAACAGTGTTGCCAGAAAAAGTTTGCTTCATGTCCCCAAACCCTACACCACCATAGGCGCTTGGAGTATTATGTATTTAAGACGAGATTATAACCCAAAGAAAAAATCATCTGACCCTCACTTTAAAATTTTTTATAAGTATAAATAACAGTGTAAAATTTTATGAGGATCGGTCTCTAATTTCCATAACTCCCATATAAGACCCATTTGAGTGTTAGTATGATGTATTATTTTGAATTCGTATGATTTATTTTACACTTAATACAATTATCGGTCCACAAGTCGGACCTTCTTGAATTTTTGGAGTACATAGTCAATAGTGTAGGGTATAATCGTATGGTTAGGCTTTACTGACTAACGTGAAAGAAAGATACACCATTGTGTATGAGCATAAAATTCAGGAAGAGACTTATATTAGACCTGTGACCAATTGTAGACCAACACTTTTACTAAATGTAACCTAAAATATGCAAATACAGAATAATGCTTTGAGGCTAATATCTATATGAATTTATGTACTTTAGGGCGATTACCGGAAGTGGGTTTATATGGGATCTATAGTAAATTATGGACCAATTCTCATAAAATTTGGCAATGTTGTTTCTACTTGTATTAAAATTATTTATGTCAAATATAAGCTTGATACTAACATTCGTATGGCATTTATGAACTTTAATGTAATTTCCAGAAGAGTGATTTATATGGGAGCTATGGTCAATGATGAACTGATCTTCATAAAGTTTTGCACAAATTAACACATTCAAAATTTCCTTGTACCGAATTTCATTAATTTTTTATTGCTGTACCACTAAATCCGTATTCCGAAAAGACATTTGTATGGGGGGGCTAGGTGAAATAATGTAGCGATCATAACCAATTTAAATCCTCATCGTCCTTGTGTCAATATAATTTTTCGTTTTAAATTTCATCAATACATCTTCAAACTTGCGACCTGTACTTTGTTCACAAGGTTTACATTGAAAGACAGCCAGCCAGACGGATGGACGGACATCGTTAAATCGATTCAGAAAATGATTTTGAGTCAATTGATATACTTTAAGGTGGTAGTCTAATATTTTTTTCTGTGCGTTAAGGTATGTTCAGATTAGTCAAATATTTGACCAAAATGACGTAACCACTACATAAAATAATTGCTAACTTCTTCATTTTGATTGGAGAATATTTTTTACTTATCATTAATCAAAGCTGACATTTTATCAAATCTTGTTTGACGCAATTTTCTCTTCCAAAACATTTGCAAGATTAAACAAAGACAAAAAACTTTTTTGTAGAATTAGTGGTCATGCAAATTTTGTCAAACATTTGACAAATGTGAACATAGCTTTACAAACATCAGCACAAACGCATAATAACTCAACCACCTATATAGTGTAGGGTATAAAAAGTGGTTTAGAAGCTTTGTACTTTATAATAAAACGGGAGAAATCCCGTGCCACAGAATAATTTTATACCTCTGTAATTTTCTACTAACAACATAAATATTTTTCACACAATACAATATTTTCAAAATCGCTGTAATTCATAAATCTTAATAATAATAAATAATTAACTATTACTTGAAAAGATATGTTTAAAACACTTTAATTAATGATCATTAATGTTTAATTTGTCAACTATACTAAATTCAACTATAAATTAACTCAAACAAAAAAGCACGTGCTATTATCGACTATCTACATAAAAATTATTCATTTATTCGCTAATTACAGAATGCCAACCGTTATCATCACAACATTCTAATTTGATTTCATAATGATTTCGGAATGAACATAAACAAAGAAAAAAACAATAAAATAAATTAACAAATAAAATTAGCATAAACATTATTTAATAAATGTTGGTCTGTCTCCATACTAAATAAATAAAAAAAAAATCAAACAGTCAACCTTTCTGCAGATATCAACCAACAAACAAACGTATCTAAATACTTGTTCGCATTAGTAAGATGCAAAACTTGTTATGGGGATTTTTATAGATACAAGATGTGATAAATTTTAAGATTGGCTTTTTTTTATCTCTAGTCAAATTAACTTTTATTTTTTAGTGCAAATAATGTAAATAGTAAATAGGAACAAAAACATGTTTTTAAATTTGTCATTTGATGAATTTCTTTTTGACTATTTCAAAATTTTTAAACTATGAAAGGAAAAAATCATAAATTATGATAATTTTTTCCTATTTTGACGTTTAAATCATTAATTTATTTCTACAATATATTTAAAGCATTTATTTTTGCGTAGTTATAGCAATATTAGAAAAGTATTTGTTTATTTGTCGTTTGAATTTATACTATTGATTAAAAATTCTTGCAAAATAATATTCACACAAAATAGAAGTGTATAAATGAATACATTTTAAATTAAGCAAATAACATATATTTACTTGAAAAACTGGATTTAACTAAAAATTAAATAAATCAAACGATTTCAAATATTCTGTAGAGTATTTGTTTGGTTTATTTTTTTTTTTCTTTTAAATATCATCTTTTAAATGTTAATTGCAACTAAGGTGCTGCAAATTTTTTTCGCAGAATGGTAAAGTTCGCATTGAATTTTGTTATGGGCTACATTAAGAGTTTTTATATGTTTTATAAAGAACATGAGCCCATGAAATTTGTTTTAAATGTTTTTTTAATATGAGCTCAGGTACCAAATTCAATATGTTAAACAAAATTTTGGTATAACTTTCTAGGGTATTACAGAAATCGCTTAACAAATACTATTAACAAAATTTAATTATAATCACTTTTGTATATTTGTGTTCTTAAATTTATATGTTAAGTTTAATTTATATTAAGAGGAATTTAATTGAAACTTTAATAGTATGCATATTTTTATGCAAAATTTTATTTGACAGAGTGACTGTTGTACCATCAACCGTAAGTCAACCAACTAACACGATCTAAATTAAAGATAAAATAAATTAAAGCGTAAATTAAATATGCAACAAGTTTCACAAAATGATATATAGTGTTAGACCGACTAGAAAATACCCTAAAATGCATTGAAACATTAGTAGATTATATAGTTACGAGCTGTAGACCCGCAACTTCGTTAGCGGAAACTTTTTATAAAAACCATACTATATAATAAATTTAAACTAAGATTCTTTACTCCCTTACTCTTATTTTTAATAATGGTGTTATGTCATCCATAAATAACAATTTCACTTTAATTTCAGGTTTCTAATCTTAGAATAACGAAAAATAAATATCAGATAAAGAAAAAGGACCACAAAAGCCATTTTAAGGTTTCTGATTCACTTAGGACCTTACATCTACAATTTTATGTTTCTAAGGATAAAAATTGCAGAACATTCAAGAAGTACTATTAGAAAAACGAAAAGAGATACCACAAAGTCCCTTCTTGTGAATTCTCGTTCATTTAGGACTACATATATTTAATTTCGTGTTTCTAGATTCATAATTACATAAAATTTAAAAAGTACCATTAGAAGAACAAAATAAGTACCACACAGACTCCTCTTATGAATTCTTTCTCACATAGGACCATGCATATTTAATTTCATGTTTCTACTTTAAATAATATTGGAAATTCAAAAAGTACCATTTGAAGAACAAAAAAGTACCACAAAGTCCACTCTTATGGATTCTCATTTACTTAGAACCACATGTTTTTAATTTCATGTTTCCAGGTTCACAATTATAGAAAATTAAAAAAATATCATAGGAAGAACAAAAAAGTACCACTAAGTCCCTTTATATGGCTTCACATTCACTTAGGACCACATATCCTTAATTTCATGTTTCTAGGTTCATATTTACAGAAAATTCAAAAAGTACAATTAGAAGAACAAAAAAGTACCACAAAAACCTCTCTTATTCATTTAAGACCACATATCTTTAATTTCATGTTTCTGGGTTAAATATTATAGAAAATTCAAAAGGTACCATTAGAAGAGCAAAAAAGTACTATAAAGTCCCCTCTAATGAATTCTCATCGTTTAGGACCAAATATCTTTAATTTTATGTTTCTATGTTATATATTATAGAAAATTCAAAAAGTACCATTAGTAGAACGAAAAAGTACCACAAAGTTCTCACTTACGGATTCTCATTCACTTAGCACTTCATGTCCTTAATTTTATATTTCTAGGTTAAATATTATAGAAAATTCAAAAAGTACCATTAAAATAACAAAAAAGTACAACAACGTCCCCTCTTGTGGATTCTCATGAACTAACGACCACATATCCCTAATTTCATGTTTCTATGTTCATAATTATAGAAAATTCAAAAAGTACCAAAAGAAGAACGAAAAAGTACCAAAAGTGAATTCTTTCGAACATCGGACCATGCTTATTTAATTTCATGTTTCTATGTTAAATATTATAGAAAATGCAAAAAAGTACCAATAGAAGAAGAAAAAAGTACCACGAAGTCCATCCTCTTGAATTCTTACCTACATCTCTCATCACTCTTGTGAATTCTTATCTACATTTTCTTAATTTCATGTTTCTATGTTTAATGTAATTGAGAATTCATTATTAAGTTTGAATAAAATGTAATTTCCCGCCTTTACCCCTTTTTTTGGTACTTTTTTTCACCCATCGAAGTATCAAAAATTGCATTCCAATAAATTTTAAAATTTTAGTGGTATCCCATAATAAAATACTCATATGAAGATTTCAATAAATATAAAAAAATGTTTTATGAAAAAAGTACCAAAAATAGGTATGATTTTTACCCCTTAAACGTTTGAATTTCAAAAAAGTACCAAATTTGCATTTCTAATTTTTTGATAAGTTTTGAATACGGCATAAATTTTATCTGTATGTTGATTGGTTTCAAAGATACATATGGTGTCAAAAAAGTACCAAAATACAGTTTTTACTCGTCTTCTCCCTAAAACGGCCAATTTTCAAAAAAGTACCAGACACCTGTCCAATTATTTTTTAATGAATAACGATAACTATTCAACTTTTTTTGTATCATTATTATTTTGCGAGTTATAAGGTTAGCGATTTTACCCGTTTTTACCCATTAAGCATTCGAATTTCCAAAAATCCCGTCTTAGTGGATCTATATGATGGGAGACCTACCTACGTTCCAAATTTCGTCTCTCTAGCATCACCCGTTTGGGCTGTGGGATGATGAATCAGTCAGTCAGTCAGTAACGTTACTCTTTTATATATATAGATTATGCGATATTTCAGCTACAGAAATTCTTTTAAGCTGACCTTATACTATCTGATTTTTCATTTGAGTTTAACAATTGAGATCAGGGACCGTAAGTAACGATTATTACAAATTTTTAAACTATAAAAAAATCAGAATGATCTAAAAATTTTAGAAATATGTTGTAGAACACTTTTATTATTTTTTTTTGGTCGGGCTTTCGAATTATACTTTTTTTTTTGATTTTTATAAAAAAGTCAATAAATAACAATTATTTTAGATATATTTTTTGCTCAAAATATAATGATTATTTTCGACTTTTTAGTACATCATGCAAAAAAAAAAGTTCCATATTTTTCTTAAAAAAATAGATAAGAATTTTATAATTTTGTTCCTTTTAAAGCTAAAATATTAAAAATTTGCATTGTAGTAAGTAGTGTTGATAATTTATAACTTTCAAGAATTTTTTAAAAAAATTTTTCATCAAAATACCTTAAAAAGTCTTCTAGCGAAACAAAATCCCATTGGAAAAATTTTTTAAATATTTTTTCCATAATCAGTATAAAATTACGAATTTTTTGATACCCATTTCGATTAAAAAATCTAAATTTTTTTTGACTAAAATGTATGGGACCCTTGATTTTTCAATCGCTGGTAGGGAACTGAAAATCAATTTTTTAATTTTTTAAATAATTTGTTCGTATAAAGCAAATTTTTACGCATCGTTTGTAGGGTCTTCCTACATCGAAATCTCGAAAAAGGCTATTCTCGGGACACTCTATTGTACACGCTATCCATGTAAGCGTAAATAGAGCATTTAAAATTGATTTTGAGTGACTTCAGATATAATATGTTTTCTGATACTTTGTTAAAATCTTTATTTGATAATGTAAATTAAAATCAGATGTATACATTTATTAAATGTAAATTTGATATTTTTTTAAATATATACACGTAAAAAGTAAAAATTTTAAATAATTTTTTTTTCTTTTTTAATAAAAATGACTCATTATATTTTGAGCAGAAAATAAAAATTAAAAATAAAAGTTATTTTTTGAGCAAAAAATAATCATTAAATCATGATTTTTCAATCCCTGATTGAGATGCCAAGATTGAACTTTTGGTTGTTTTATTTCATTGCTCTAGCAAACTAAGCCGCATTACTTAATAATGCGTACAGTAACTAGTGGTTATTACCACAATCAAAGTTTTTACTCTATAGTAATATATTTTCTATAATAAAAAAAATATATTAAAACAATACAAGAAATACATATATGCAAATTATTATTATCTCCCATATATCATTAAACATTTCTTTCAGTTTTTTTTTTTTTTTTTTGAAAATCATGCATCAACACAACATTGGTGTAATAACGTCAAATGTATGTCATAGTAAATCGTGTAAAAAGTACCAATAACAATCAAGATGTTGTCTTTTACCGAGCAACATCAGAACAAAGTTGTCAGAGCTCGAGCATTGACAATTTTGTTTTAACGCTGTATTAGTACTGACAAATTCAGTATACATTAGAAATATTTGACGTTTGTCTTGAAAAAAATGTGTGTAATATAGACTCGAAGAAAGTCTTATCCGAGACTGAGTGATTTTGTTAAACTGCGAGAGCATGTCAGTGTGAATAAGTAAGAATGTAATATTAGACTTGGCCGAATCTTTTAAAACTATCTGAAACTTTTTAAAATTTCACTTTATATGGGAGGTGGGTGGTAAAATGTTCGGACCACGCCGATCCTCGAACTATCTGTACAAAAGTTCGTTATTGTACCAGCTTTTGTTTAAAAGATATCTGCAAAAATGTATGAAATGAAAATACATCGGACACACGCAAAGAAAAAATATGGTTCCTGTGACCATAAACTAAGAGCAACATACTATGATTGTAATATATGATTCCAGGTTACAATAAGTATATTTGTACGTAATTATTATAATGATTCCAATTTATAATTTATTAGTAAGGTTCATAACCTTATTAATAACTTTTAGTAAGTTTTATAACCTTTTCTTAAGTATTGTTTTCAATTTCATCATGTTTTTATCATTTAATAATTCCATGTTATCATATATATAAACTAATTTCATCATATATATAATTCCATTTTATCATATATATAAAATAATTTCATCATATATATAATTCCATTGTATCATATATATGAACTAATTCCATCATAAGTATAATTCCATTTTATCATATATATAATCCCATGTTATCATATATATAATTCCATTTTATCATATATATGAACTAATTTCATCATATATATAATCCCATTTTATCATATATATGATCCCATATTTTCATATTTATATTCATTTGTACCACGATATGTGGTACAATCATCATACTGAATAAAAACAAAACTTGTCAATTTATATTTCTTCATATATAAACTAAATGAGAATTATAACTACTGGACTGATACACAAAAATGTGTATTCAAAAGGCGTTAAAAGTTAATGGCTTAATGGTTGTAGAATTAACCAAATTTGTAAAATGAAATGAATGGTTATGTAATTAACTAAATTGTTGTGGAATTGACTAAATGATTGGATTTATTCATAAATATGATTTCATATAATCACATTTAAATATATATTATAATTCAGTGAACCATATTAAAATTTTGATTTTGGGTAATCAAATATATATATAATCATTATAGTTGTGGTGATCATGCTGTAGCCATGTTTTTTCTCTGCGTGCACCGTGTGTTTCTTGTATTTGGCCCATAACCTTATTTTATTCATGAACCGATTTTATCCATTTTTAATAACGGTTTTTTTTACATTTATGTATACTTACTTAAGCCAACTTTCGTGTCCCTAAGTACTCCCTTCCGAGCACTATTGTGCTTTCAACAGACAGACGGATGGACACAGCTAGATCGACTCAGAATCTTAACAAGGACCAGGAATTATATACTTTATGGGGTCTTAAATGATTTTTTCGGCATAATATACACGGAATGAAACTAAGAGATCCTTCGCACATGTGCGGCAATTTGCATAGCTCTGGTTTAGTGCCTACTTTACAAAATATTTAAGCAAAATGATACTTGTCTAAAATTTCTAGATCGATTACCAAGAGAAAAATCTATGTATGTGATAATTAAATAGCCTTAAACAAAGCGCAAAAATTATTTTGGGAGTCGAAAGCATACAAAAATTAAGTTCTTCTCCAGCTATTGTTTCTCCTTGGTGAAAAAACGAATGATTTTTTTGGATACTTTAAGGAGCAAATTTTATTATTTGGCGGTAAAGTGTTGAAGGATATAAAAGATTGGGCACAGCCGAATATAACGCTCTAACTTGTTGATTATACAATTGTCTCATGAATCGATAGTTTCACATTGGGGTAAAATATGTCAAAATTGGCGAATAATTGATTTTTTTTATTTATTTTTTTATTATTATTTTTTTTTTTCTTTATTTAATACATTTTTATTTGCGATCTATTTTCCAGAGAAACAAAAAGCAAATTTGTTAAAATAAAAAAAATATCAAATAACTTAGGTTTTTAAGTTCCAGTGAATAATTGAATTTTAAAATTAAAATTTTCGTAATAAATTTGGAAAACTAATAAAAATAAACAAAATTATGTTTTAATATCAATTAAAATCATCAAACTAGATTGTATTATTTTCCTGTATGGAGCTGTTAAAGTTAAACATTTTTTTACATTTTAGAAAGAGTAAAAAATTAAATTTAAAAGGTCATTTTAAGTAAAAATTTAAAATGGAACCATCAACTTTGGGTATTTAAGTATACTTTTCTTTAAGTATTTGTAAATTATACTTTGTCCAAATATTTTTATTTTTTTGAAAAGTGTTCTTAAATACAACTTAAAATGTTACAGGATATTTGTTCTGAAAATTTTCTTAAAAATAGTACATATCGTCTATTTTAATACTGTGAAATATATAGCCCGACTTGATAAATAAATTTATTTTCACAAAAACTCCAGTAGCTTTCATACAAAAAAAATTTCTTTGCTTTATCAAACATTATACTGAGGGGCAGAATTGAACATTTTTGGAAATAAATCTGTATCTTCTAAACGGCTGATTGGATTTACATTAAATTTTACATAGGCGTAGCATAGGGGAATAAAATTTTTAGTTTGGAATAGGATCGTGCACACATTTCAGAAGCGAAGCTTCTGTTCGTTACCCGATTTTAAAGATTTTTATATCACCTTATAGCTCTTGATAAATTCTTTGAAAAGCATGCTTGCATGCATTATTTATCTTATGGCGGACATTTCCACTCTGCCAAAAAAAAAAAAAAACTTAAAATTTAAAAAACGAATAATAAATAAATAAATAAGAAATAAAACATGATCATTGAAATATTGGTATCATCTTTCCCTGAATTAAGCGCCATTTTTGACCTCTTTTACCCCAATGTGTGTTACCTAGAAACACATTGTGGGTTTTATAATTTATTCAGGTTTAAAATTTCCTTTAAAAAATTTCTTTTAATGTTACAAACACTTTAAAGAAATTAAATTAACTTGTATTCTAACAACCTAACAAATGCAAATATTTGTACAATCTTCGATCTATAAACGCCATAAAAGTAGATGAGTTCACTTTTATGGAATTTCAATCAATATATAAGTATATACGACTATTTCTTTTTTTTATATTTAAAATTTTGCATATTTTGTTTTTTGCATTCGCTTTTTACCATGAATGTGGGTTGATTTCGGATAAATACAAAGAAATCAAAAATACTACAAACTATTTGATACGTTTATCTAAAGGTATCAAACAAAATAATAAAAAAAATAATAATGTGAATTTAAAACACCTTTTGGCAACATGTCCTCCTTCATCATTTTTATTGCCATTACTTTATGGCGATAATAATAAAGTGTTAAAACTTAAGACAATACCAGAAACCGAATGAGATCTTTTAAAAAACCATAAAAATTAAGTTAATAAATATGTACATGAAACTATAATTTTTATTCCCTAAAACTATTGATTTTTTTTGTAAAGTTTTTGGCAAAAAATCATTTAATGCCAAAAGTACAGCTGATTAGTACTATAAAATACAATACAACTGAGACAAGTTTATCAATAAAAATACAAAATGAGTAGAAATCTAATAAAGGAATATTTAATCGAGTTTCAGCCGAGAACTATGGGCATTTAGAAAAAAATAAAATGTTATGCAGACTTAAACTTCTTAGCAATTCAGACCTATTTTGAAATAGTGAAAATATACATTTATCCACACATATAGTCCTATCCTAAAAACTTCATATTTTGTTCAACGTAAATCATGGCCTCAATGTAATAAATGGACTTTTGGTGTATTTGTTGGTTATTTACCAAAAAATTAATTAAATTGATTTATGCCTTGATTGATAGACACTTCTTAAGGTGTTACTATAATGTACGAGCCATTCATTACAAACTATGTATTCATTTCTACTAATTCCTAATGGTTGCTATTGGTACACAGTGTTAACTAAATGGCAGTCAATATTACTAACTTGCAGTTGTGTCTAGGTAAGTATATGTATGTTCATAAGTAAGTATCACCTTTATACTATTATTAAGTCCATATGAGTAATTTTTAAGGTAGTAAAAATACATTGTTTTAGGCAATAATGCCAGTATAACTATAATACATTTCATACTTCATAAAATTGCCCATTGTTTCGAGTAATTCTTTTTTTTTTTTTTTTCATACTGAACTTTTAGACAAAAGTGTTTTTTTAAGTTGCTGTGGACTTTTCTTAACAAACAATTTTTTTCTTTATTTTTTTTTTTTCATTATTGTTTATACCAAACCCATTTGTTATTTTATAAACATTTTAAGGTCACTAGAATAATAAAAAAATATAGTTTATTTTGCAGAATATTTTTTTAACAATATAAAGGCTTCTTTCAGTTTATTTGGTTTATGTGCCAATTTAGTTCTATTAAATAATTATATTTGTCCATAAAATTGTGTAGTAAATCATAAGAAGATTTATTATGAATTATTGTATATATTTTTGAGATGCTCTTATATATTTCCGGTTTTTTGTTTACTTAGATCAGAGATTATTTTTATTAAACTATTAAACGTCACTAATTAGCAAATATTAAGGTTTATTAACTAATTTATTTAATTTTTTATGAAATTAAAATATTCACATTTATTGTTGTATTTGTATAAAAAATATACAAACAAAAGCAGATAAGTACGTGATAAATTATAATTATTTATTATTACCTAATTGATATCATATTTTGATATTGCTATCGAGTTTCTCATTTTAAATATTAAAAACATTTAAAATGTTTAAAATTATTATTATTATTATTATTATTATTATTTTTTTTTTGGAAATTTGTCGATTTTTTTTAAATATGGCGTTTTTTTCTGTATTTTAGTTTGTCTGAGCAATTTGACTATTAGCGATTTTTTTTTTCTTTTTGTAATCTTAGGTTTTTTTATTTTGGTAATTTTTTTAAAAAATTCTTTAATTTCTAATTAAGCGATTTTATTTTTTGAAATTTAAAACTTTTCAGGAAATTCTGTTAGCATTTAATTAGCATTTTTTTTTTATTTTATTTTTTTATTTTTTTAATTATGAATTTTTTTAATTTAATATACCCACTATTAAGAAAATGGGGTTACATTGAGTTTTTAATTCTGTGTGTAACATGTCGAAAAAATCATTTCAGACACCATAAAGTAAACCAAAAATGGACGTTGTCCGCATACATTACCGCTCACTTCCCATATAAGGTATAATTTTCAAAAGTTTCAGATGGTGGGTATGTAGATTCAGCCAAGCCGAATAAAACATAGTCTCTTGTTTATTTTATGTTTTTATACCCTACACCACCATAGGTGGGAAGGGTATTATGCGTTTGTGCTGATGTTTGTAACACCCAAAAATATTGGTCTAAGACCCACCTTAATTAGAATCACTTTCTGAGTCGATTTAACGATGTCCGTCCGTCCGTCTGTCCGTCTGTCCGTCTGACCGTCCATGTAAACCTTGTAATCAAACTACAGGTCGCAATTTTGAACCAAAATTAATGTAACAGGTTTCTTACAGTCCGCGGACGAATCCTATTGAAATTGGTTATGATCGGCCTATTATTTCACCTAGCCCCCATACAAATGTCCTCGCGGAAAAGGGGTTTAACGATCATAAATCCCTTAAACATAGCAATATTTCAATGAAATTTAGCACATGTAAGTTTCATATAAGTCTAAATAACTGTGCCGATTTTTAAATAGATCGGTTCATAATTAACCATAGCTACCATATAAACCCCTTTTCAGAATATCACTTTAACGGGCATAAATCCCATTAAAATGTTAGTATCAAGTTAATATTCTACACAAATAAGTTTTATATGAGCATAAATGATGGTGTCAAATTTTACAAAGATCGGTCCATAATTTACCATAGCTCCCATATAAGGCCCTCTTTCGGGAATCACCCAAAAGTGAATAAATTCATATAAATGTCAGCATCAACGTAATATTCTGTATTTGTATGTTTTATTTTACACTTATGAGTATCGGTCCACATTTGACTCCAAGTATAATAAAAGAATTATAATGTACACAATGGTGTAGGGTATCATATGGTCGGGCTTGACCGACTATATCTTTTTCTCTCGTTTTTTTTTTTTTTTTTTGTGGTATTTAAGTGTTTTTCTAAACTTTATTTATTTTTTTTTTAATTTTGAGAATGAAAATAGTCCGTATGAAAATAGTCCGTACTTGTTCTACTTTGGCGTTACGAAATTGTCCCGTCCAGAACTAGTTCTGTAGAAGCGTTCGTATCCAATACCCATTCTATGGAACTGTTATAGAACTATTTCTTTAAGCAACGATTTTTATTCGAAATTGTCACATTCAGAATTCATACCATAGAAGCGTTAGTAAACGGTTTCAGGAACTGTTTGTATTTGTATTTTTCATTCTAATGAAACTTTTCCTAGAAACCACGTTTTAAATCAATATATTTTATTAAATTCTTTAGGTACTTTTTATTTTTCAAGTTTTTTTGTAAACAGTTCAAGAAAGTCATTTTGGAACAAACAATTTGTTCACAGAAGTTATTTAGAAGTCACATAGAAGTAGTTCTTAATCATTTGTTCTCAAAACATTCCTTAAAACCAATTTAGAATCATAATAAGGTTATACTCAATGAGTTCAAGAATTGATTGTGAAACCAAAAGTTCTATGAATGTTATTAAAGAAGTGGTTCTGATTACACAAGTTCTACATCTAATGATTTTAGAAAGTGTTCTAAAATTTTTCCTGGGATTATTATTATTATTTATCATAAAATTTTAAAAATTTTTTGGAATTTTCTTTTTTAATTAAATATATGTATATTATTTTAAATAATTTGTTTGTATTTTGGCGATGTTTTGCTAATTTCGATCAATAATTCTAATTCTTTTATATTTTTAATATCATATTTAAGCAATTTTTTATTTAAAAATTATTTTGATTTGGAAAACCTTTTGTAATAATTTAGCTTTTTATACCCTACACCACCATAGGTGGGAGAGTATCAAACGTTTGTACTGATGTTTGTAACACACAAAAATGTTGGTCTAAGACCCACCTTAATGATCATAATTATTTTGGATAATCAAATTAAAGGTAAGCATCTCATCTCATATATCACACTAATAAATTTTTAATAAAATAATTTTTTTTCTCATTAAAACCTAACAAGAATTATAAGTACGACCCGCGACCTATGGATCTACAGTTCAAAAGTAACGCAGAAAAGCACAGAATTTAAATTAAACTTGTATAATTCTCCAATTCGCTAGTTTGAATCGGGCTGACCGATTAATTTAATCTCTTATTAATTGTTTAATTACTTAAATTTCGTAATATTGGCGAGGTAGGTTTTCATCTAAATATACACACATAAATTAATTACTGTTATATAAATCCCAAAAAAAGTCTTTATTTTTTGCAAATTAAAAGACATTTTTCATATTAAGTATGAATAAGTCTATAATAAATCTGTTCTTGTTTAAATTTTAAAGTTTGACAACCTTTTGATTTATTTATCTTTTAAAAAAAAAAATACAAAATTGCAATATTCTCATTTTAAACATTATTTGACAATATTAATCTAAATGTCATTTAATATGAAATAATAATAATTAAAAAAACAAAAACAGAAATTAAATACTTAAATGAACAAAAAAAAAAGAGCTATTTTTTAACTTGCTGGTCATATAAGTATAAACATCGAAATATAAAACGACGATAACTTCAAAACATTCTGTTGGTTTAATTCGTATATAAATTTGTGAGAATCCAATAGCAGTCTTTAGAAAAGAATAAACAATAACCAAGTAAAATATTTATTTGTGTAACAAACTGTTATCAAGATCATGTCCAGACCATATGTGTCATAAAATGTTTAAACATTATTCATTTAAGTTGTTTTTGCAGTCGATTTTGTAGAGAACTTTTTATTATAACCCTACAGTTCTGATGAGAGCAATGCGTTCTGGTGTCTAAAGTCTAATTTATAAGTTAATTATAAATGTATCTACGCACAGCGTTACCGTTGAGACTTTTTAAAAAATGTCCAAAAAAGGTGGTTTCGCCATTTAAAAAAATGCATTAAAAATAGTAGACAAGTCTTGGACAAAGGTCCCAAAGATGTCTGCGCATTTCTCACATACATATACACACTTCCTATAGAAAATCAGATTTAATTTTACTTTAATATATGTATGTAAGTAGTCTTAACTGTAGTCAGCTTAAAATTACGGTCTTAACTGCAGTCAGCTTAAAATTCTTCCAGATCATTTTAGACCAAATTAGTTTAATTTTTAATTAATTTTATTATAAAGTAGCTTTATTTAATTCAACCATTACCAGTTATGTTCATAAAAAAAATAAACAATTCCTATAAGATCCCTCTTATATTCATGTTAAGCTCATATTTCTTCGTAAAATGTTTTATTTATTTCTATTTGTTTTTCTTGAATCATTTAACAATGTTTACTTAGTTGGCGTTAAAAGATTATAGTATTCCATTTGTTTATGTTATGCTCTTATTTATTCTCGTATTCACTTGTATGTGAAGATAAAAATTTGGTTTTTCGTTGATTTAAAAGTGTCAACAAAATGTTTATGAAATTTGTTTTTTCTTGTCTTGTCTGTCATGTTAAAAATATAACACTTTTAGTTTCATTTAAATGATGTCTTCTTGGAACCCAAAAGTAAAAACGTTCAATAATTAATGAATGAATAAAATAATTGGCAAATTTATGAGTAGAGGGGATTAGAAGTAAGTAAACTGTTAAATTTATTGAATGACAAAATTTTGCAGACACTTTTTTATGTAAATTGAAAACGCATTAATTTTTGTCATGCTATTGAGGTTAATAAATACATAAATATTTTATTTCGTCATATTATAGACATTTACAATACATACAAGATGTATGTTAATTAAATCGTAATTTAAATTGAGAGAAAAATAAAAATCATAGGAAATACATAATATAATACAGATATATAAATATTACACAGAAAAAATTATTACGATCTTTTTTTAATTAACATAATTGTTTCATTTTGCATCGAAATTTAATAAATTTATTCAAGCAAAAATTAAATAAAAATAAAACTTAACTATACTTTTATATCATATATGGGCAATTATCAAAAATTTTTGATTTTAGTCCTTCAAAAAAATATTAATTTTTTTTGATGGCACATTAAAATCCTTTTGTATAAATATAAAGTGACTTGAATGCATGTATAATCAGTTCGCGTTAATCATTTCATGTGAGGGGCGCGAAAGTTATGGCGGTTTAAAGTTGAACATATAAAAATTTTTACAAATTAGAAGTTTATGTACAATTCTGGTCAAAATTACACGTAATATCGAAGCATACTGAGTTATTCAAATAAAATTTATGATATTTTCAATGTTTGGTGGTATTAGTGCAGCATATTTTAGGGTTTCCTAGTAAAATTTTAAAAATTTTCTTTTCAATAAAAATCGCGATTTTTAAAAATTTTGTGAAAAATTTTGATCGAATCTAAGTTATTTCTCCATATATTGATTGAAAATATATTTTGTTAGAGTTTATTACATAGAAATGATTTTTAATATTGTGATCCTTTTTTAACACAAGTAAATATTTTTTGGTTCATAAAATTTTTATCTCTCAAAATTTTTTGATGCGCTTCCGAATTTTCGTTAAGCATAACAAACACCTACTAATTATGTCAATTATACTTAATTTCATGCTGTCCACACGATGTGCCTTAGCGAAACGTGTTTTTACAAAAGTGTCTCGTTTTCAATTATCAACGACATTTGACTTAAATTTATGATGCCGATAAATTATATTTATTGCCGCTCTTATATCTATATATCCAATATTTGTTTAAATTGCAATTTTCTGTATAAAAATACAAAAACGAAAAGTGCAATTTTTGCATAATTTTTAAAAAGTCCATAAAATTCTTGTATTAAATTTATTTTTAATGCTCCTCCGATTTTATTATGTAAAATGACAAAAAACTAAGTTCACGCTGTAATCCATGCAATTCCATATGAAAATGTGAATGTGCCTCGCGAAAAACTGACTTTTTCAAAAATTTTCGCTCTTGTTTTCCAAACTTTGAGACTATCTACTACGTTGACCATTTCGGGCACATCAACAAATATCAATCCCTATCCCAATTTTTGTATTCGGTTGAGGGGCGCACAGACCCCGCCCAAAAAACTGAAACATTTAAAAAACCAAAAAATTTTGTCATCAAAACTTTACTACCCTGTATTTAGTTGTTGAAAGTCTGCACAACAACGAAGATGGTGCAGAATTTATGTACAAAGTCCGATTAGTATACTTATGTTAGAGTAAGATCAAAAAGTCAACGCGCGTACAAAAATTGTAAAAGAATGGTAAAAACTTAAGTAGTTTTTATCAATTTTTTCTATATTCTTCAACTTTGAACAACGGTCATGGTTACAAAAAGAAACCTATTGTGCTAAAATTTTGCACTCTATTAGTTTCAAGTCTTGTGAGTTCAGATCTGTAACCAAGGTATCATTACCACAAAACTTATTAAGGATTTAAGTCAGTTTCAGCCAGGTTAAAAATTTTTGATAATTGCCCATATACATTTTTAATTCATCCAATCAACTACTTGATTGGTTTGATTAATTTATTAATTGGGAATTTTTTTCTGTTTTGTATTTTTTACAATTTTTAGTAATTGATATAATCATTTTTGTGAGAGGTGCAAATTTAAACAAGTTTATAATTGAATGAATTGTTTTTATATATATTTGTTAATTGGTGATTTTTTTCTGTGTAATTAGAATGATGAATTCATAAATTCTTTTTTATTTATTTAAATGTTGTAGAGAAACAAATTTTAAATTTATTTTGTTTTCTTTTTTTTTTTAATTACATATGATACCAAAGTGATAAAAATATCGAAACTATTACATAAATTTATTTGCGATAAAATTATTTCCATTCTTTTGCTGACTTGATTTACGTACTTTTCAATTAAAAACCTACAGAGACAGAAAGAGCTCTTCTGAATCACCTAAAAATTACTGATCATAAACATTAAAGGAAAAACTTCAATTTAAAATTCACTACGGTAGTGGTCACAATGAAAATTTACGGTATCGTCTTTCTAATACCATTTTAAATAAACGTACTGAAATGGTGTCAACTCGATGCCAATTGGTATACAATATACATATTAGAGAATGGTTTCACTATTCTGTCAAAAGAAAATAAGTTTCTTTATTCTTCATAAAAGTACCGCTTTGAAGCCGTGTAGTTGATTGTGTGTGTAAAAATGGGCCACTTCGTATTCGTGGAGGTGGTGATTGTTATCTTACTGACATTTGGTAATCGTAAAAATGACTCAACGTGCAAGTAGTCGTGGAGGTGGGAAATATTTATTGGAGAGTGGTTTGACTATACAAATCCTCTAGGGGTCCTTAGTAGCTCTTTAGGGGGTTCGCAAAAAGGTCTAGAAAAATGTTTTTCTATATGTTTTCTATATTTTAGGAAGAAGAGGATCAAAGAACCAATTTAAATATAAAAATATTTAATAAAGCCACTACGTTCTTGTGTATATTGTAAAGTACTCGTTGGGAGTACTATTCACGAGGCACATTGGTTCCAAAACGCATTTTTTTTTTTGGAAATAATTCAGTAACTAAAGAACCGTTAGAGGTATCTCAATAAAACTTCACATAGTCAGAGCTGAGGTATTTTCAAGTTGATTTGGAGGAGTACAGGCTCCTAGAAAATTTTTAAAAAAATCGCCAAATTTCATTTATGATATGACTGAAAAGAAATACGCTTACATGTGTAGGTTATTGGGTTCGAAATACATTTTTACCTCATTTTTAGCCTCTTCTTTTTTTAACTTGACCTTAGAAAAACCCAAGAATTTTTCTAAAATGTTTGCCAGATTCCCTACAAAATTCTAAATAATATGGCAGAAAGAATCATATAATTATACGAATCCGTTAAAAAGTTATATTGATCTAAAGTTGGAACTTTAAAAAAATTTTACATTTTTTGAGTTTTTTTCCAAAAAGGTGGCAATATTTATTCAGTGATAAAATTAGTTTTTTGTTCTGAGCTTTATCATTGTTTTAATGTTTTCAAATGAATTCTTAATGTAAATGCGTTCTTTAGTTACTGAATTATTTCCAAAAAAAAGCGTTTTGGAACCACTGTGCGAGGAATAGAAGCATGATTGAGAAGTTTTATTATTATAATTTATTTCTTTTTTTAAAGCGATGGGGTTAGGGTGATCGACGCGGTTTTCCAACCGGTTTTAAAACCGGTTTTTTCAGTCAATGTGCTGTCGGTTTTTTCAAAATGTTCATTTTTCGAATGTCGAATAGACCGGTTTTTTTAAACACAAAAAACCGGTTTTAAAAATAACATTTTATTTCAGAAAACGTACTAAAAAGTGATATTTCAATCGAAATTTAGGAATAATTTTTTTAAATATTTATAAAGACTGATTTCTTATGTTTTAAAAATATATTTTAAGTCTAAATTGGAATTTATTCAGTAATATTAAACAAACAAATAAGTAATAATTATCTTGTATGAATTTTTTTAATCTATTGCAATATCTGTAATGTTTTTACACCCAGTTTAATTTTTTTGATCCAATATTTTTCACTTGCAGAATCGTTTCAATTGAGACAGCCTTCCATATTAAGCCATGGTTTCTATTTATGGTAACTAAAATTTAGTCTAATTTTTGATGATTTTTTTATTCTACTATTTTGAAATATTATTATCTTGTAGTCATCTAAATCTATAATTTGCTTAGCATTTTTTTCCCTTTCTAGAGCTTTCTGAAGCTCCCAAACGACGTAGAAAATTAAAATTTGGCTTAATTATAAAACTTTTCGTCCAACAAATCCTAACAGAGCCAGATTTTGCTCTGTTAGGAAAAAACCGGTTAACCGGTTTTTCAAAAAGTGCAACCGGTTTTTTTAAAATACCAACTATTCGAACTATTCGAAAACCGGTTTCTCAAAAAAGTCGAATAATCGATCACCCTAGATGGGGTGCTTTAGTTGAAACAATGGTCATGTGTGGTTTAGGCAATGTAAAATTGGCAAGTTGTATGTGCAAAAAGATTGAAAATTAATAATTGAAGGTCAAGCAAAGCCTCAAATTTTTTACATAATAATTGGGAGTAGATCAAGCAACAATTTCCTGGTTTTAAAAGCACTGTATTAATTCAAAAACATCGAATTATTATGGGTAATGAAATGGGAAACCACTATGATAATCGAAAGCCTGGTCAACCAGAGAAGTCGAAACCATGAAAGGGTAAGTTATGGGGGGAACCCCTGATTTAGACAAACGTTTGCATGTTTTTCTATAAGAGAGGTTTATATGGGAACAATGGCTAGTTATGGACCGATATTCATTAAATTTACCATAGAAATTCATGCTTATATATGACAAATTTCAATAAACTATTGCTATATTTTAGGATTTATGATCGTTAAAAACTCTATTCCGAGAAGAAATTTAAATGGGAGAAAATAATGGTCCGATCATAATCAATTTCATTAAATTATTTTCTAAATTGCGACATATGCGACATATGCGCATATGCAGTTTGATTGCATAGTTTACATGGACGGACATCGTTAAACCGGCCCAGATAGTAATTCTAAGCTGATTGGTATAAATTACCGTAGGTCTTAAACCAATATTTTTGGATGTTACAAACATCAGCACAAATGTATAATACCATCCCCACCTATAGTGGAGAAGAGTATAATGAAATAATGTTTATATTTATCGGACTTAGCACGTTTATGATAGTCAGAAAAATCCATTTAAATTAGTAATGCAAACATTTTGTTTGCATTTCAACAAGTTACTGATTAACTATAGCAAACTAAAAAAACATCGGCCATACCATTTAAATAGTAAGAGAACTGTTTCTAAGATGTTTTATTATATTAAAATGGGATTGATTATATTTTTAACTAGCGCCCAAATGAATGGTAAAACGAAAACCGAACCAAAAATTATGATTTTAATCGAAACTTTTACAACATTGTTTCGTGATAGGACTAAAAGTAGTCCTATAAAAATTTTCACGGACTTACTTGCTTGATTATGTCCGAGAAATTCTTTCAATTTGCGATTGTAACTTGAGCCTATAACATCATTTACATTTGCGGACACCCAAAAAATGTTTTTGGCAAATTAAAAATGCAGATATTACAAATATTTTATCCTGCACCAAGATGTAGAATAAAATAATACGCACAACTTCATGTGTAAAATAAAAGCGTTGTAGAACTTACACCATGTGAATTATTGAATTATATTGAATTACATGAAATTTTATTCGATTTTTGAATTAAGCAGTACTCTTCTCCTTAAACCCATATGACCCATTGTTATGTTAGTCAGACAGGAAATTGAAATTTCAAGACTTAAGGTACGGTCACATTAGGCAAATGTTTGTTTCAAATAAGTTTGCCCGAACATAAACAAATTTTTTCCAAAGCAATATGAAATTTATTTTATGGTCACATTACTCACATTTATTTTCCCATTTTTGTTTGTTCAAACATACAATAAATATAGTCAAATAGGCAAATAGGAAAACATGTTTTCTCATCGGTCACATTTGAAAAATTATTTGTCTTCAAAAATTATTTCATCAAACTGTCTAAAACAATAAAATTATTTTTATTGAAAATATAATATAGAACATGACAATTTTTTTATTTGTGATGTAGAGCAGCTTCAATTGCTTTTTGGAAAAGGAAAAAGAAAAGGCAAGACAATGGCATAGCCATCGACATAAACTGTTCACGACAATGTGTTTTGCCCCCAATACCACCAGCGCCAAAAACGTAAAGATCCCCCTGCTGCCGCCCATTTTCAATACTGAGCCTCATCAAGAGGGCCTCATATTTTCCGTATTTTTCCATTCTTCATCACCTTCTTTGGAAGGTCAACCAGCGACTTCTTAAACACTACCTCCCTAAAATCCTCTGTGATCTTCTTCACATGGCGGACCCATCCGTCACCCTCAACCGACGTGGTGGCCTTCTTCATAGGGTGCTCCGTTCTACGCGTCTTTTTGCCAGCTTTGCCACAGGAAGCAGCAGCACCCTTCGTCCCACATGCATCACCAATAGCCTTAACAGCGACCTCACCACCACTCTCCATCGATTTAAACGATCCCGGCTTAAACCGTTTGTCCCAAGTCCACCTCCAAACTGGACGAATTTAGTTCACACTGTTGCAAAATGGCCGGCACTAACGTCGTCATACTGCAAAAGGTCACATATAATCACGTTTTTGCTAAACGGGTTATTCGCAGTTAAAGGAGCCAAAAAAATTTTTTTTAATATATCTCGCTTATTATGCATCATACGTGTTTTTACTATATCATCTATAGAATATAAAATTTGCAACAATTTTGGTTAACTAAATTTGTACGTACCATCTTGTAGTCCTTTGATTTGCACAATTATGTGCACGAAGTCTTTTCATTTTATTATTGTAATTTTAATCTGATGCCTCTTTGAAAATTTTACATTTTCGGACACCCTAACTTGAACCACAAAAAGTTTTTTCGACAATATATGCAATAGAAGATAACTTAGAAGTAAAATTGTAACACTTTATTGCCCTGCTACACAAGTTATTCACGGCTGAAGGTGCCAAAAATCAGTTTTTTGCATACATATATCTCACTCATTTTTATGCACCAAACTTGTATGGACAGTCCTTTGACACGCTTAAGTATGTTCCCGAAGTCTTTTAATTTTTACATTGTAATTTTACTCTTTTGCCTCACTGAAAATTTTACACTTGGATCAGAAAAGATTTCTTAGCAATGTATGCAAAAGAAGAGTAAATATCTTTAGAAGATGGTTGGTATAATATTGCTATATCGTCCTGAAATATAGTTGATACTAAAAATCATTAGATATATCATAAAATGCATAAAATGATTTTTGGCACCCTTAGATTCAATAGTAAATATGGCTCGATACAACTATTATTTGATGTTGTTTTCTCTTACAAAAATTTTGTAAGTTCAAATAATTATTTGCCCAAAAAATGGGAAAATATTTTCCATTATGTGGTCACATTGTGTTCACATTATGAATATTTTTGGTTGCTATCAAATAATTTTGTTTGCCCAAAATCAGCTGATTTGTTGTTTGCCATATAAAAATATTTTATGGTCACATTACGGCAAAGAAATATTTGTGAGTTTTAGTCAAATGTTTCCCTAATGTGACCGTACCTTTAGACTTTTTAACAAATACTATTTTTATATATATTACCGATATATGAATATATCTGGCAAGCTACAATTAAAACACCTGAATACCTGAAGTTTAGATTAGGCTCAATCCTCCATTTGAACACAAAATTATCAAGTAACCACAACTACAAAATAAACACATTTGGCCAGTATAATCTCTCATATCTACCACACACAGTGTTACATGTTAACTGACACTACTGCTACATGTTAAATTTTACATGATTGCTTTGAAAATGACAACAATACTGTTACTAAGTAATAACAGTTATTGCCAACATTATATAGCCATTAGTTCTTTTTGAAAATAAATTTACGTATATTATATTTCTTATTACAAATGCTATCTAAATGAAGAGATCTAATATTAGATACTCTAACTATTATTATGAATTAATGACCGATGTAATTGAAAATTATATTGCTAATGCTGTTGTTAATTTTTTTAGGTTTAAATTACTGCATAGGAAAAAATGCATAAAAAGTGTGTTATAATAAAGAAAAAAAAAAAAACACAACTTACCGGGCATTTGTTGCTAAATTTGCAAAACTGGCTGCTGCAGTAGCAGCATTTGTTGTTGTCGAACAATTAGAGCTGTTGCATTTGCTGCGCATTACCAATTGCAACCAATTGGGAATAGTAGGTATTGCCGTTGGTTCAGGTGTATATCTAAACAAGATGATTAATAAAGATATTAAATGAAAAGTTTAATTAAACAGTTTGAATTAAATTTTAATTATAATAAAAAATTGTGTTAATGATAAATCGTTTAATTAATATTGTTAATTAACCATTTAATCAATATATTTTCATTTCATTAATATGTAGTCAAGTTTTGCCGAATTCTTAATATAATTATGAATAATTAGTGGGCTTAACGTTTAAATTACGTATTAATTATTCTTAAAACATTATGAAATTTTCTTACAATGTCACAAATTTAATAGTTAATCTTTTACACTATCTGAGTTTCCATCTAAACTGAATAGTTAAAATCCAAAAAATTTCAAATTCTTTATATAACAGGGAAGCTGTACAGGTCACATGAAATGTAAAGATAGCTTTAGCCATAGAAATCGATAAATAAGTTATATTTACCTTATTATTGAATTGCACTGTTTAGCATTAGGCATAGCAAATATCTCACTGGCCTGTGATGTTTTCTCTAATACATCATCAACTTCTGGTATCGGAGCCAATTCATCGCTATCATTAAAATCCACTTCAAGACTAGACATAGAACTCAAGGAATTGCGTGCTGTAGATGCATCATAATATGATCTAGACGATTGTGGTATTTCCACTTTATCACCATCAAATTGATGAACATCAAATTTGATCAATACTACAAGATTGAAAAATAGAAAGAAAGAAGCAGAAGAAAAGAAGAAAAGAAACAAGGCGCAAAAAAGGTAGCAACACAACAAATATCATACAAAATAATATAATGCAAATGATGAAAATGGAAAATGACCGATTTAATTCGAGATTCTTTTAAATGTTAAACACAAATTTTGTTGAAAAATTTACTTAAGTGTATAATAAAGATAAACATTTTCTAAATATTATTAATTAATTTAAAAATATTGTTTAACATTTTGTTCTCTATTATACACTTTTAAAGTTTTGTATTGAAAAAAAAATCATCTCAAAATATATTTCATTCATTTTTAATCCGCTTCCATAACATCGCAAATCTTCATTTCTAACTCACATTTTTCCAAGGATCCCAATTTCTTGGCCAAATTGAACATCATTTCGGGTGTCCAAAAATCTGGTATGCGGGCAAACACTGAACCTGCATCAGCTGGTAGTTGAAAACCCAATTTGTGCAATAATAAGACGAATGGTTGATAGAGCATAGTTGTAGCCTGCTCATTATTCCACTGGACCACGGGTATAGATTTATTTTTTACTGTAAATGCATAAATATAGAAATATTAATTATTATAGTAAAAATATTATTAATATTTAAAATAATCTTAATAAAAATGCAGCTTCTATTTTAATTCAAAGTTTAGATTAGGTTTATGAGAAAGGTATTTTTGTAAAATTTTAAGACTTTTTGCTGCAACAGTATATAATTTTTATTTGTATGGGGGATATATTATTCCCCATGGACCTATCTTTTCAATTTTCATCTCAATTATAAATGATTTCCTCAAAATTACATAAAAACTTCTTAGGTTATGCGATAATTAATATTTTATTTGTATGGGGGACCACCTCCTGCTCCTGTCAAAAAATAAAATAACCTATTTTAATTCTGGGGTTTACAGAATAGTACTCTGAAAATTTAAAGAAAATCGATTTAGCTATTTAAGTGTCTATGAGGTACAAACTAATAATCAGGCAAACAAACTTAATTCTTGTTTATATATAAAAAGTATTTTAGTATATGGGCTAAAAGTTTTTTTGTTTATGAACCAATTTTATACCCCCGATTTTTTGATGGTGGGTATAAAAAATAAAAAGTGTCACCGAAAAGTACCCACCAAAATTCTCAATACAATAAAAATTACGCGTTTACAATATAGTGTCGGTCAGCTAATAAGCCCACCGACATGAAATTATTTTGGCCTTAATTTCCTTTTTCTAGAAAAATGTTTAAAATCATTTCTATAATTCAATATATTGACCATAATATACTAAATACATTACAACTAAAACTTTGACTAACAATTTACTCAAAAACATTATTTTATAAAATAAACTTTTAAAAATCAAGGGACAGTAAATTAGCCCACTTTCAAATAAATTTTAAAAAATCGAAGTAACCTTTGAATTTTTTTTATTTAATATAAATTTTAATCTATAAATTCATCTTAATTAAATTAAGAAAATTTTCGTGAGAATATTTCATGGACAAACGACTTAAAATTCGAATATTCGACAACTAATAAAAATTGGATTATATTCATTATGAAAATCGGCGAAATCGTTGACAATCAATTAATTATTGTCAATAATCTTTCAAAGTATAATAAGTAATACAAAAATCTCAAACCCGTACAAAAGAACGGGTGGACTAATTAGTTGACCGACACTGTACATATTAGGACTGCTTTAAAATAAACAAGCGCGAATATATTCGGCCCGGCCGAATCTATAAAACCACCATTAACTTCTTCAAATTTTACGTTATATGGGAGGGGGCGGTAAAGTGGGCGAATCACGCCCATTTTTTGTTTCCGAGTTTACATAGACTCAGAATCTAACAAGAACCCAGAAAATATATACTTTGTGGGGTCTTATATGATTCCTTCGAAATGTTATACACGGAATGACAAAATCAGTATACCCCCCATCTTTTTGATGGTGGGTATAAAAAAAAAACAAATAATATTTTTAATTTTTGTTGATTTTATCGAAAAATGTACTAGAAAATGTTCATGATTTAAAGAAAATCTGTTCAGCCGTTTATGCATTTTGAATGTTTTTTTTTTATAATAGTAGAGAGTAACGACGGACACATATACTTTTTTTATATATGAGCCGATTTTTATTTTTTCATATAATAAATTTTTTAATTGTAAAAATTTTTCTGTTTTAAATTTTTTACAGTTTTTAGTAATAATAATCATTTTAGTGAGAGGTGCAAATTTAAAAAGTTTTTAATTGAATGAATTATTTACTAATATATTTGGTGATTGGTGACCTTTTTCTATGTACTTACAGTACTTATAGTACTTCTAGGGTCTTAAAAGAATTTTTCGATATGTTACAAATTAAATTATCTCGGTTATTTATAAACCAATTTTTCTCATTTTTATTAGCGTTCTTTTAAGAAATATTCCCTATAATGTGATATATAAAACATATATATCCAATAAATGGGGCTTTCTAAAATCTGATTTCAACAGACAGACGGACATCTTTATATCGAATTCCATATCAATAAGGATCCAGAATGTACATATATACTTTTTGGGTTCTTAGATGAATATTGTTGAAATTATAAATGGAATGATAAACTTATATATATATGGTGAAGGGTATAAAAAAAAAAACAGATCTGATTTGAAACTTGAAAACTTGCGTATTCATAATTCATATGGTAATTGTGTACTTTAAAGTGCTTCTCGAAAATGGAGCTATGAATAAGTAGGTACCTACCAAAAAAAAAAAAAAAATGGAAACCATAAATAACATGTTAACACTCTTTTCCAAAATATGTATAAATATAGTATGATTTTCATGGAAAAAGTACCACTATTTAAAAATAATGGTCAAAAGAGATGAGACTAAGGCGAAGAATCGTCAAACAACAAAAAAATAACAAAATATTTAGGATTAAGTATTGTACTTACATATACAATGATAAGCAACTGGTTCCATTACATAAGTTAAATTCTGATGATCTTCTCGTTTTGGATTATCTTTCAAAATCAATTTTATATAACAACATTCAAGTAAAAGTTTTTGCAACCAAACCAAATGTTGCTGCTTCTTTTCCTTTACAATTAAATCTCGAAGAATCTATAAGAAATAAAATATTTAGAAAACATAAGAATCCCCTTGTTAAAGCTGACAATAACATACCTGTATATCATCTGAAGGTTTGCCCTTACTGGGTGTATCCTTTAAATCAATACCCGATTCTGTGGTACCCGAAGTGGGAGTTGTTAAGAGAGTACGCTGATATTCGGCATCTTCAAATCTCATTAAATCATCATATTCCACTAAAGTAATAATGTCCTAGAAGATAAATTTATATTTTAGTTTATGTTGAAGTATGAGTACATTGTGTTTCTTTATACCTGTTGCAATAATTGCTGAATAATCGATATTCTTGACTTTTGTTTGTTGCCATTATTGGAAAACAATTGAACTATTTTACCCACAATATCATTGCTTTTCTTGCTCTGTACATAGTACCAATATAGGGTGTCCATTTCCTCTTGAGTCCAAGTGCTGTTTTAAGACAACGACGATTAATGTAGAATTTTTGTTAACATAAAATGAAGAAATATTTAAAATAAAATTAAACATTTATTCTGTTAGAGTTTTACTTTTAAAACAATGAAATACAATAAAGTCTTTACAATATTTTTTGTAATTAATTAAATTAAATTAAAGAGGCAAACAAAAAAATTTAAGAAAATTTCTTAAGATTAAAAAGTTTTTTTTCTTTAAGAATTAAACAAAAAATAATAATAATAAAATTTTAATTTCAGACCATATTTAAAAAACAATTTGTTATTGATTATAAAGGGCAACGATGAAAGAGGGAAGGCATGTCCACATCAGTCTCTTAAACAGCGGGCAAGATGACAGTTGAAAGAGAATGTACAGCAACAATTTGTGATTTTGTCAGATATCGTCAGCAAAAACTGGCACCTACTAAAGATAATGCTAAGAATGAAGTGAAGTCCATGCATGAATTATTTCTTCTGTAAAAGCAGTTTATTTTAAAGTTGAAAAGTTTTGTTTTTTTTTACTCTCCATCTTTCTCATTTGAGAGCTTAAGTACATGACATGGATTCAAAAAGAACAAAATTTTCTAAAAACCAAAAGTATACTTAAAAGTGGCACAAAAAATATATGCACAATTTAAAAAAAATTTTATAAATAATTGTTCTTTAAATATCCACGTATACCAATTATTCTATAAATGCAAATTAAACTAAACTAAAAAAAGCAACAACATAATAATTATAATCATAATTAGCTGGAAAATATTGTAAAAATATTGGATTTTTGTATTTTTTGTTAAAAATTATAAATTTTGGAAAACAAAGATTCTTACCAGACTGTAGTTTCCATATTATGTTCTTTAGTTAATTCTGTTAGCGATGCAGACGGTAATATTAGGGGACTTTTCTGGGGAGTATTCATGAATTTGTGTATAACATATTCAATTAAATCGGACCAATCCTAAAAAAGAAAAAAAAAAAAACAAAAATACAATTACATTTAAATAGAGAGTATTTTTTTATGTACAACTTACATCACATAGTTCATAATCGGCTTCCCAAATACGCGAATAGGTTTTCAATATAACCGGCTGGAAGAGTGTACCAATTTGTCCTAAATCACCACCAATATGATGCATCATGGTGAATATACAATCGTTAACAAATTCACCATTACTATTGAAATCATCCAAAAGCATTCCATAGTAATGCATTATTTCCAAAGTAGCAAATCTAAAAAATTAAAAATATTAATAATTATAATGTATTGTGAAATATTTATCACTACCAATACTCACTGTGATATATGATCAATCATCTTAATGTGTATACTACTATTCGATTTCGTAACACTGTCCAAAATCAATAGCAAAATGTGATTCGTAACCACCAAATCTTGTAAATATTGTTTTGTGTGCAGACTTGGATTGAAGCGACGCAACAGCAACACAAATAAATTACGTAAATCTTCCGTACTACTAATTTGCAATTGCAACAAACGTAAGCGTTCACGATCTTCATCACTTAAATGTGTCACTTTTTTGTAAGTTTCTATTGCTTGCAAAAATTCACGTATTGCGGTAACAACCAAATGCATGCGTCGCAAATATGGTTTTAAATCGCTACCCTCTTGACGTGAATTCAAGTCCAATTGTTCACATAACATAACACCCTCGTAGGTTAAATAGCTAATGACATCAAAGGTGAGTATGGTATTAATGTGTTCTATATCGAGTTCCAATTGAGCGGCAAATTTTAGAAAATATGTAACCAGCCAAAAGAAATGGGAAGTATCAATGGGAACATTCTATGGATAAGAATAACAATAAATTTTAGTTAAATTGTTAAAGAAATTTCAAAATATATGTACTCACTAGATTTGTTAATAATTGAGAGTGTAATTCTTCTACCAAATAACCATAGCCCTTAAGTAAAAAGTCAACGGTAAATTCCTTTAGAAGATTGGATATATCCTCATCTGTGGGTGTATGTTGCACTAAACCTTTCATATTTATTCTGTAAAAGAAAAAAAATCTATTTGTTTAATATATAGTTGTCATAAAAAGTTTCCAGAATGTACTATATATTTGTAATTTAAATTTTCCCCAAATATATATAATTTTTTCGGCTATTATCATTTATCAATGATAAAAACTATTCTAATTACCTTTGTAATTGTATCAATTATTTAAGTGATCAAAATTAAAATTTTCTAATTTACTAAATGTTAAACATTTTATCAGCTTTCAATTATTTAAATGATAAATTAATCAAATTGACATAAAAATTTAATTACAACAAGCGCGAATGTAAAGTGGGCCGACCACGCCCATTTTTTATTTCCGAGTTTACATTGGTCCTTAAACAATTTGTACAAAATTTCCTCCCATCACCTTATATGGGAGGTTGGCGGTAAAGTGGGCGTACCACGCCCTCAAACTATTTATACAAAATTTCGTTGTCGTACATGCTTTTGTTTCAGAAATATCAGCAGAAAAGTATGAAACGGACACCCTGTGTTTCTAGTTTTTAGCCCATAACTTTTTTATTTATTAACCGATTTTGCCCATTTTCAATACCAAACAAACCTTATATAAGATAAATATTTGAACCAAATTTTGTCCTCCTACATTGTCCCGTTCGAGCCCTATCCTGCTTTCAATAGACAAACGGACAGACGGACGGACATAGCTAGATCGACTCAGAATCTAACCAGGACCCAGAAAATATATACTTTGTGGGGTCTTAATTGATTCCTTCGACATGTTACACACGGAATGATAAAACCAATATACCCCCCATAGGCTGTGCCGAATCTTTAATACCCCTCACCATCTTACCGACAAATAATAAAATTTTCGCCTTAACGTATGCTTTATAAATCTGCATTTTTTTCCAAACTACGAAAATTAAAAAAAAAAAAAAATAACAATAATAATAAACAATCATAGCAAGCATTGCTTTAAAAAAATAAACAACAACAATTCCATATTTATTAGGGTGATCGACGCGGTTTTCCAACCGGTTTTTTTCAGTCAATGTGCTGTCGGTTTTTTCAAAATGTTAATTTTTCGAATGTCGAATAGACCGGTTTTTTTAAAAATAGCATTTTATTTCAGAAAACTTGTACTAAATAGTGATAGTGATATTTGAAAATTTAGGAATTATTAAATAATAATTTTTTAAAATTAATAATAATTTTTTAAATATTCATAAAGACTGATTTCTAAAATATAGTTTAAATATTAAATAAATTGGAGTTTATTCTATAATATTAAACAAATAAATAATTAATAATTATTATGTATGACCCAATTTTATTTTTTTGATCCAATATTTCCTTTATTTTTTAAAGGTGTTGTGTTAAAAAAGTTTTACCTGCAGAATCGCTTCAATTAGACAGGCTTCCATATTAAGCCATGGTTTCTGTTTATGCTAACTAAAATTTAGATGATTTTTTCTACAATTTTGAAACATAATTATCTTCTAGTCATCTAGATATATAATTTGGTTAGCATTTTTTCTTTTTCCAGAGCTTTCTGAAGCTACCAAACGACGTAGAAAATTAAAATTTGGCTTAATTATAAAACTTGTTGTCCAACTATTCGTTCAACAAATTCTAACAGTGCCAGATGTTTCTATCAGGGACCAAAAAGTCAGTTTTGGTATTAAGAACTTTTGAGTTGCTATACTTATTGTTTGCTTTTCAAATCCTATAAAAAACTGATTCTGTATTTAAAACTTTAATCAATATAATTCCAATAAATTTGAACGGCTTCAAATAATTGAGAGGAAGGTGTCTAAATGTTGTTCATATTTTTTTCTTTTAATTTTCGAATTTGTTTGTGGATATTTTCATTATTATATTATTTTTCCTGACATTGTTAGGCTTTTACGCTTGTATTTAATAAATTTTAACTTAATTATAAGAATTATTGATTTTTTAAAGAAATGTAGTCTTTTGATATAAATATTAACTTCTGCAAAAAACCGGTTAACCGGTTTTTTCTAAATTTCAAAAAGTGCAACCGTTTTTTTTTTAAATACCAACTATTCGAACTATTCGAAAACCGGTTTCTCAAAAAAGTCGAATAATCGATCACCCTAATATTTATATATTTTTGTACATTATAGTGTCCCGTAGACAAAAATTTTGTAGGAAAACCCCTCAAACGATGCATAAAATTAGTTTAATATGGGAAAATATTAAAAAAAAATTTTAAACTGATCTTCAGTTCCCTACCAGCGATTGAAAGGTTTAGAACATTTCGTCTAAAAAATAGTACATATTGAATTTTGTCTTAAAGTGGGTATTAAAAAATTCGTAATTTTTAGCCAATTATAAAAAAATATTTAAACAAATTCTCGCAAAAATTTTGGTCCATAAATCGTCATTTTAATATATCATGCCAAAAAATATTTTCGATATTTTTCTTAAAAAATGGATAAGAATTTTATAATTTTGTTCCCTTTATGGCTAAAATATTAAAAACTTGCATTGTAGTAAGTACTGTTGATAATATATAATTTTCCAAATTTTTCCAAAAAATTTTTCATAAAAGTCTTGTGAAACAAAATCCCTTGGGAAAAATTTGTAAAATATTTTTTCTATAACCAGCATAAAATTACGAATTTTTTGATACCCATTTCGATTAAAAAATCGAAACTTTTTTTGACCAAATTGTATGGGACCCATGATTTTTAAATTTTTCAACTGAAGACTAATTTTAAAAATTTTTTATATAATTTTTTGTGGCCAAAAATAGGTAAGTAATTCTTCTTTTATATATTCAAAAACAATACTAAATTTTAGAATCAAGCAAACAAAATTTTATAATTTTTTTTAATACTCTATCGAACTCATTTAATTTTTGTATTAAAATTTAAGATGTTCTATAATTAGTGACATCTGGAGGATTTTTTACGTAATATATTAGATCCAAAAAATACATTTTTCTATTTCTTAGTTGTTTTTTAAATTTCGAAATAATTTTTACAATTATTTTATTTTAATTGAGCAAAATAAATTACGTTAACATTGAGAACTCTTTGAAATTGAAGTAAAAATGGAAAATCACACTTTTTCAATTAAATTTTTTTTAAAGTTGTGGCAAAAAATAGGCTCTAAATATTTTTTAATCTATTAAATAACTGTAAAAACTTTCATAAACCGTAAAAAAAAATTGTATAATTTTTTTTATAATTTTTTTATATCCTTCATCAAATTTGAGAAATTTTTAGGTTTTAAGTAAAAAAATATCAAAAATTTTTAACCTGGCTGAAACTGACTTAAATCCTAAATAAATTTTGTGGTAATAATATTTTAAACAAATTGGTTACAGATCTGAACTCACAAGACTTGTAACTAATAGAGTGCATTTTAGCGCAATAGGTTTCTTTTTCTAACCATGATTGTTGTTCAAAAATCAAGAATATAGAAAAACTGATAAAAACTACTTAAGTTTTAACCATTTTTCTACAATTTTTGTTCGCGCGTTTATACTTTCTGATCTTACTATCATAAGTAAACTAATCGGACTTTGTACACAAATTCTGCACCACCTTTGCTGTTATGCAGACATTCAACAACTAAATACAGGGTAGTCAAGTTTTGATGACAACATTTTTTGGTTTTTCAAAATTTTAAGTTTTTTGGGCGCAGTCTGTGCGCCCCTCAACCGAATACAAAATTTGGGATAGGGATTGATACTTGTTGCAATTGTGCGTATTTTGAGCTATATCCCGTTGATGTGATCGAAATAGCCAAGGTAGTAGATAGTCTCAAAGTTTGAAAAACAAGTGCGAAAAATTTTCAAAAAGTCAGTTTTTCGCGAGGCATATTCACAGTTTCATATGCAATGGCATGGATTACTGCGTGAACTTAGTTTTTTGTTATTTTATATAACAAAATCGAAGGAGCATTAAAAATAAATTTAACACAAGAATTTTATGGACTTTTTGGAAATTAAGAAAAAATTGCAGTTTTTGTATTTTTATATAGAATATTGCAATTTAAACAAATATTGGTTATATAGATATAAGAACGGCGATAAATATAATTGATCGGGACCATAAATTTAAGTGATAATTGAAAACGAGACACTTTTGCCAAAACACATTTCGCTAAAGCACATTGTGAAATTAACTAAAATTTACATAATTAGTAGATGTTTGTTATGCTTAATAAAAATGCGTAGGCGCATCAAAAAATTTCGAAAGATAAACATTTTATGGACCAAAAAATATTTACTTGTGTTAAAAAAGGATCACAATATGAAATAGCATTTCTTTGTAATAAACTCTAACAAAATATATTTTCATTTAATATATGGAAAAATAACTTAGATTCATCCCCATTTTTCGCAAAATTGTTTAAAATCGCCCTTTTTATTGAAAAGAAAATTTTTTAAAATTTTACTAGGAAACCCTAAAATATTCTGCACTAATACCATCAAACATTGAAAATATCATAAATTTTATTTGAATAACTCAGTAGGTTTGGTATTACGTGTAATTTTGACCAGAATTATACATAAACTTCTAGTTTGTAAAAATGTTTATATGTTAAACTTAAAACCGCCATAACTTTTTTTTTTTTTAATTTTGTGTAAAATTTTAATTTTTTCAGAAAAAAAGTAATCTATGATAGACTTGAAGATAATTTTAATTATAATTATTTTAATAAAATCGGACAAGAAGTTTCCGAGATATGCTTCAATATATAGTTCAACCTCCTTAATTTTACAAATTGTGATTTATAGCGAGAACTATAAATCACGATTTGTAACAAAAAAAGGGATTTACAGACTTAATACTTATTACATATCCGATTTGACTGAGAAATCCCGTGGCGTAGAATTACTGTTTCCCTGTGTTATTATAAACATTTTTTAAATAATTTTAAATTTCTAATTAAAAATTTATTTGAAATTTTTTCGAAAATATTTTTTTCAGTGCACGGAAAATTTATGGTCAATTAAACGATTTATCAAATATAGAATTTTTTCCAATTACTGATCAAAACTAAATTTTTCTAATATGTTTTACTAAAAATATAATAATTTATCAGCTTTTAATTATATTTCTCATTGTATCAATTAATAAATTAATCAAATATAAATTAAAATAAGTAATAAAATTGGATTTTAATTTTTTTTTTTTAATGTACAATTTTAATTTAATTTGTTAAAATACTTCGATTTTGAGAAAATTATTTAATTATAAAAATATAAATAATTTTTAAAAAATTCTGATTACGCAGAAAATAATATTTTCGAAAAAAAGTTTCAATTAAATTATTATTCAGAATTTAAAATTATTTCAGATATTTTTATAATTAAATAAATTATTCAAAATCTTAGTATCTTAACAAATTAGATTCAAATTTAAAATATAAAAGTCTAAAATCCTATCTCAATTATGAACACATTCAATTATTTTATTAATTGAAATTTAAACTATTAAAAAATTGTATTCCAATTACTCCTATGATCACTTAATTATACCCTACACCACTACAGCTGGTGAGGGTATTATGCGTTAGTGTTGATGTTTATAACACCCAAAAATATTGGTCTTAAACCCACTTTAATTTATATCAATCAGCTTAGAATCAATGTCTGAGTCGTTTTAACGATGTTCGTACGTCTGTCTGTCCGTCCATGTAAACCTTGTGATTAAACTATAGGTCGCAATTTTGAATAAAAATTAGTGAAATTTGGCACATAGGTTTCTTACAATCCAGTTACGAAGCCTATTGAAATTTGTTATAATCGGTCCATTATTTCACCTAGCCCACATACAAATTTCCTCCCGGAAAAGGGTTCAACGATCATAAATAAGAAATCAAATATAGCAATACAATTTGGCACATATAAGTGTTATATAACACTAAATCTGTATGCTAAACTTCAGGAAGATTGGTCTATAATTGACCATAGCTCCCATATAAACCACTTTTCAGAAAATCACTTTAGCGGGCATTAAAATGTTAGTATCAAGTTAATATTCGACACAAATAAATTTTATATAAATATAAATGATAGTGCCAAATTTTACGTCCATAATTTAACATAGCTCCCATTACATTAAGTTACATTAAGTTTATGTTTAAAATATTTCAAGTTGCTATTTCCTTAACCATTTTGCTTTATAAAAAATAAAAATAAAACAATATTTTCATGCAGAATATCTTAATTCTAAATCCCAAATTATATAGAATTATCTGGAAACTTTTTCTCTTGACTTTCATAAACTGTAACATATATCTCTTTCATCATGCTCACAGAAATAAAATTCGTGTAATACTTACAAACTACTTTTGCTTCTTTTCACCAATTTTTTACGTCTCAGTTCTTTCTTGTCGATGGAGGTCAAGACAATTCTATGCTTATTTCTAGCCTTCGAACTGCAGGGGGGTTTTTGATGTTGAGGTTTACCTTGTGGACCATCGTCATCATTGCTGGAAGTTGAAATGGATTCTTGGTTTTCAACTTGGGTACCATAACCACAATCTGAAAGTTCGGATTGTGAAGAAGGGCACTCTCTTTTCTGAGGACCACAATTACCCATTGTTAGCTTTACGTGTCCGGAATTTGGGGACTTTTGACATGACTTTGGCGTGGCGGTCATTAATTCTGCGTCAATGAGACGTGTTTTAGTAGTTGATATAGAGCTCTTACGAGGTAATGCCGGTGGAGGCATAAAATTGGCGGCATCAGCCAAATTGGAAGTGCTAGAATCTTGTTCAGCTGGTTGTTGTGTTTCAAGATTTGTTGTTGTTTTGCAGGATTTTTCCTCTAACAATGTTGGCTCGAAATTTTCATTGGAGGGAACTATAACGGTATCATCCGATTGGCCAGTTTCTTCTTCATCCTCGGCCGTTACCATAATTTCATTTTTCGTTTGGGTTTGTTTTAGACTAAAAACTTCTTCGCAATCGGTGGCGCCCACATCGCTAGCTCCTTCGGAACTATCGACCTTATCGGCGGGTACTCTTAACATAGAATCTTGATATTCTTGACCCTTACGACTCACCTCTTGTAAAGTGGCCTCGGTTTCCTCACGCAAAGCTTGACGACGATCTTCAGAGTTGCCATTTTTACTACCAGCACTACCTGTTAAAAAATGAGCCTTATTAAGTCTACCTATGCGAAGTGATGACATCGTTCCGCTTAGTATATTATCTTCATAGCACTTACCATTATCAGATGAATCAGAGGTAGGATCTGAAGTCAACATGGGGCTAGAATCACAGCTGCCTTGTTTTGGTGGTGATGTATTACTTTCATTGTCCTCCGAACTTTCCGATAGCGAAGCCTCAAACCACAAATTCAACAATTTCTGCAAAGTGCTGACATGTTGATCTTTATAAATCAAGGCAATCAATTGCACCATCGTTACACCCCAGACAGCCCTTTGTGGACAAGTCATTAGGTATAGCAGCAACTTGTCTATGCTCTGTATGAAGAGATTCCATAAAATGGCATTTTGCATAGATACTGGATGAGAACCGCCCGGCTGATTGTGCGTTGTTGTAGGCATTAAATAGTTGGCATTCGATTCGGGAATATGCAAAATATTCCTTAGCAACAACAAACAATTGTTGATTTGATCGCATTTTTTCGGTGTCAACTTTGAATCCGATTCCAATATGTGCTTCATGTATTCAACTACCGATTTGGTACTCTTCGGATCGGTAAAGGCTTCCTTGCTCGTATGCAATAATTTGTTCAATTCAAAAATCGTATGACGACCCACTTCGGTGCGATACATAACATCAACCGAGAACAGACACTCTACGGGTACGGTCAAATTAACCAATACACGTATAACCGAATCCAAAATTTCTTCATCCTTGGTATTTTCCAGCAGGGGTATTAAATCGGATCTGACATTTTGCCCGAAACCGATAGCTCTACGAAAGGTTCGCAAAGTGTGATCCTCACAAGTGAGTTTATAGTTTATTTCCTCCAGGATGGCTGAGGGATTTCGATTTGTTGATATTAATTGTTGTTTTTTGTTCTTGCTGTGGTTGGTATCACTTACCTAATGCGTTAGCGCTAACAACGTAAGTATCTCCCTCAAGGGAGCCCAATGATGAGAAAACACTATTAAGTTGTGGTGTTGCCAATAACCAGTCCATTACAAAATTGATAAGAAATTACGTTTGTATTTTATGATCCTCATCGGTGGAATTCATTGGGATAAATTATAATTTTTTCAATAGAAAAAAAGGGTGCTGTAATTGGAAAAGAAATGGAATAAAATATTAATTAAAATCAGGAGTTTGGAAATTTTTATTTTAAATATAGTCACGATTGATATACATCTAATATAAATAATTTCTTATATATAAATATGAAAATCATTCTTTAACTAGGTTATACATTTGCAGTTTCACATTTCTTTAAGTTGCCTTAAAATATCATATCCAAGTGATTTTTACATTTATTTTATAACGATTTGTAGTCCCAAAACACTTGGTATCATAAGTTTAAATTGTTATGTTTAAAAATTATATTATTTTTTTAACTCACTTAGCACTATTATTATAACTTTTTTTATGACTATAAAACTACTGAAATAAATTAAAAATAACTTCCGGTACTACCTCTACCATAGACTTACTTAGCTCAACTAAACTTCTCAATAAATTCATACGTATTGGAAGCAAGAAAACACGAGAAACACACACATGTTCTATACATGCAGCACAGCCTTTGACTACTATTGGTTGATAGTCGCTGTAATAGTCATATGAATTTTTCAATGTGCACGTAGCAGTTTGCAAACTACGTTCGAAATCAATTGTCTGATGAATGGTAACCATGAATGAGTGCACATGAATTTGAATTAAAAGAAATGAAATGCAAACAAAACTTAACAATACGAGGATAAGAAAAAAATAAATAAGATGCGGTGGCTACATGTGAAAAATATTATCAAAAAGTTTAACGAAACAGGGGTTGGTAATTTTAAAGTGTTATGATGGTTTCGAAATATTTAGTTTGTTTTAGAGATTTATAAATTAATCAAATTTGTTTTATGTCTTTTGTATTATTACTTTAACAGGCCCATATTGAATATACGGATCCAATGAAACCATATTCGTGTTACATTATATGATCAATTTTAATTTATAGTTTTTTAAATTTACTAGCATTACAACAAACTTCTGATAAACATTACCTTTTTATAACTTGTTAACAACAAGATCTACTAATACATGCATATGTATATATTAAAAATGGGAATGATAGCATTATTTTTTACCATAACAGCAAACGTTTTGTAAACAAATTCACGTGTAAACGTAGCGTGCGTTATGAATAGGGTGATCGATTATTCGACTTTTTTGAGAAACCGGTTTTCGAATAGTTCGAATAGTTGGTATTTTAAAAAACCGTTTGCACTTTTTGAAATTCAGAAAAAACCGGTTAACCGGTTTTTTTTTGCAGAAGTTAATATTTATATCAAAAGACTACATTTTTTAAAAAAAAATCAATAATTCTTATAATCAAGTTAAAATTTATTAAATACAAGCGTAAAAGCCTGACAATGTCAGGAAAAATAATATAATAATGAAAATATGCACAAACAAATCCGAAAATTAAAAGAAAAAAATATGAACAACATTTAGACACCTTCCTCTCCCTAATCAAAGTCAATTATTTGAAGCCGTTAGAATTTATTGGGATAATATTGATTAAAGTTTTAAATTCGTAAACCTTTCAAAATAAAAAAAAGTCGTCGTAAATGCGCTCCCTGGCCGAAATACAGAATCAGTTTTTTATAGGATTTGGAGAGCAAACAATAAGTATAGCAACTCAAAAGTTCTTAATACTAAAACAGACTTTTCGGTTCCTGATAGAAACATCTGGCTCTGTTAGTATTTGTAGGACGAATAGGGTTATAAGTAAACCGAATTTTAATTTTTTACGTCTTCTGGGAGCTTTAGAATGGTCTGGAAAGAGAAAAAATTTGGCTCCATTAGGATTTGTTGGACGAAAAGTTTTATAATTAAGCCAAATTTTAATTTTCTACGTCGTTTGGGAGCTTCAGAAAGCTCTGGAAAGAGAAAAAATGCTAAGCAAATTATATATCTAGATGACTAGAAGATAATTATGTTTCAAAATTGTAGAAAAAATCATCTAAATTTTAGTTAGCATAAACAGAAACCATGGCTTAATATGGAAGAATGTCTCAATTGAAACGATTCTGCAGGTGAAACTTTTTTAACACAACAAATTTAAAAAATAAAGGAAATATTGGATAAAAAAAAAATTAAATTGGGTATAAAAATATTACAGATATTACAATAGATTAAAAAATTCATAATGAATAATTATTAATTATTTATTTGTTTAATATTACAGAATAAATTCCAATTTAGACTTAAACTATATTTTTAAAACACAAGAAATCAGTCTCTATGAATATTTAAAAAATTATTCCTAAATTTCGACTCAAATATCACTATTTAGTACATGCTTTCTGAAATAAAATGCTATTTTTAAAACCGGTTTTTTGTGTTTAAAAAAAAACCTGTCTATTTGACATTCGAAAAATGAACATTTTGAAAAAACCGACAGCACATTGACTGAAAAAAACGATTTTAAAACCGGTTGGAAAACCGCGTCGATCACCCTAGTTATGAATCAAACTCCCAGTTAGTGTTTGACTTATACAAACATTGCAAATATTTGTTGTGCAAAATCCAATCATGTAAATAACTTTAATAGAAGATTAATTTTAGATCAAAAGATGTTTGAACAAATTAGTTTTTTTTTTAATCTTACTATTACTACGCTGAATAGAAGTATACTTAGATACAAAAAGATTTTTATATAGATAGATAAAATAAATATCGTTTTATTGCTCTATTAGTTACACTCTACAACGGCATAGGTGGTTGAAGTATTATGCGTTTTTGATAGTGTTAGCAACACACAGAAAAAATCTTCGGACCCTCAAATTAAAGTATACCACTAAATTTAGATTTACCCCCTAAGTCGATGTCTGTCCGTCCGTCTGGCTGAATGGCTGACCGTTCGACTATTTAAACATTATGAACAAATTACATGCCAGTATAAAGACGAAGTCTAATGAAATTGGTTACGATTGGTCTATTATTTCGTTTAGCTCCCATACAAATGTTCTTCCTATATAAAAGCCTCTTCTGAAAATCACCTTAACGAGTATAAATTCCATTTAAATGTTAGTATAACGATTATATTTGAGACAAAGAACTCTTACGTAAGTAGAAAGAAAAGTGAGAAAATTTATGAGTATCGGTCCTTTGGTACTGCTCCCATATGTGACCAAAGATTCCATGTAAGACTCTCTGCGAAAATACCTTTAGGCTAAAATCAAAATCTTTATTTGAAATAGGTAAAATTCGGGAGAGTCTGTAAATAATCAGGTGGTGTGTTTGGGCTTGTTTTTAATTCTAAAATCTATGTGAAGTTACCTTAAAGAAAGTTTTAAAATTGTTCTTAAAGGAAAAACACTTTTTCTGTAAAAAAAAAAAAAAAAAAAAAGTCATAATTTTTGCAAATTTCAATTTCAAAATCGTTTATTTTTGGACTCATAAAATATATTGACTTCTAGTGTTTTTATTCGATACAAAAATATTGGGATATATATTTAAAAAAAAAAACTGGACCAAGATTTTGCAAAATTGAGATAATTATACATGCAAGCATGTTTGTCATAAGATTTAACGTGAGCTTAAAGAAGATGTAAAAATATTTTGAATCGCATAAAAAACAAAAATTTGGCAAGTAATACCAAATATGTGGGGTAGGGTGGTCCAACAATGTATGAAAAAAAACCAAAATGTATCGTACATTTAAACGTTCCTATGATTATGAAAGGGAATATCATTTTGAACATATTTGCCAAATTTCAACTTCCCGATGATTGGAATAGGAGCTACGTGGCCATTTAAGTCTGTGACTTCCAATAAATTAAAATTATACACTTCACTTCTAATGCCTATGTTAATGCAGTTAAGTTACAGATTTATTTCCGAAAAAATCTTCGCTTAAAAACGAAAACATGGTTTTTAATGAGCTAAACACAAAATAATGTTAAGGATTTGAATAAATGTTTGCCTGAATCTTTTGGTGTAGGAAGTTTTTTCGAATATTTTAGAAAGTAAGGATAAAGCATTTTTGAAGTCCTTACTATAGAAAGTAAGTTAGCAAGAGCAACTGTATATTAAAGAAAGTGTAAATAGACCTTCTAGAACACCTGCACAATGGAGGCCTTAAAATTTTTACCGCGGGGAGAGGTATTCAATTTCTCACTTAAGTTATTGTACGTAGTACTTTTTCATATCTAGAAATAAATACAATATTACAAATTACAAATATATTAGACTGCACCAAAATTTACCAAATTTTGACCTAAAATCGTTCTTTGTATTGCAAAAATTTATGGTGTGAAATATAAGTCAAATCGGATATTGTTAACCCCTGCCATATCTGACCCTACAATCGATGCGTTTATATGGGAAAAATATGTTTTGCAACTAAATCTTAAACAAGCAAAATGTTATATTCGGCTTGACATGCTTTTGTTTAAGAGATATCAGCAAAAAAGTATGAAATGAAGCAACATAACTTTTTTGTTTATAAAACGATTTTGCCCATTTTCAATACCAAAGAAAAACCTTATATAAGATAAATATTTGAGTCAAATTTCGTTCCCCCAGGTTGTGTCGTTCGTAAAAATCGTAATCTAGACATAATTATCTACCAAGTAAGATATAAAAATCGGTTAATAAATGTTAAAATTATTACGACCATTAACATGTTTTAGAACATTTGTGTAAGGAGTGTACAACGAAATTTTTAATTTTTTTGATAAATGTTTAAATTTTTTTGCAGTTTTTTAGATATAAATTCAACTTTATTTGAACTGATGTTCAAACTAAACAAAACTATTATGTAATAAGGTAAAACATATATCGGGAAATACATTCTGAAGTTTTTAAAAGAATAGGCCAATGATAACTTTTAAAATATGAAGTATTTAATAGTTACGGTCAAAATTCGAATGTTGGTAAATTTTGGTGGAGTCTAATATACATTAAATTACCCATGAATACAAAATTTTTGATTTTACTTGCTCCTTGTTTGTCCTAAAACAAGGCTTAAAAGTAACTAATATCTTTATTGCGCTATAATCTTTAATTTAACATTTTCCGATAAAATACTATATAAGCTTTTTTATTTAGAATAAAATTTAATTTAATTTAATTTTTTAGCCAAAATTTAATTTTTTAGCCAAAATAAAAATTTTTTCATGAACGTTTTTAAAAAAAGCCCTGGTTTTAATATGGGCCTAGCCTGCCAGAAACGGTTTTTATTATTGTATAGAGCAGGATTTGTAGTTTTAATAAATCGATAAGTTTTATCACATTTGCTTAATATATTTGGGTAGATGGACCAAAGTCTGAATTTGAGGTATCAATTTTTTACTTATTATACAAATATTGGTACTAAATGTAAGGTGTAGCATGAAATTTTGAATCATTCAAAGAGTATTTTTTAATAGTTATCGGTGTTGCCGATTAACCAAAAATTTTAAAAGTTGACATGTTAATATTTTTACATATAAACAACTTTTTTATCTCTTTTACCTTAAAAATCGGTGATATATATTAAAAACATATATTTTTTCTATCGACAGCTCGCATATAGAAATTTATCGGAAAATGTTAAATTAAAGAGTTATAGCGCAATAAAGATGTTATTTACATTTAAATCTTGTTTTAGGACAAAGGTCAAAGTCGACTGGCCGGTTTACGACCGATCGACCCAATTTTTGGATACATATTATTTTTATAGCCCCATCTACCAGAAACTGCCGGTGGAGCAAGCAAAATCAAAACTTTTGTAAAATCCATACATTTTATGGGTAATCTAATATACATATATGTATTTCTGTATATAAATTTGTATGTACTAGCATTTCTAAATTGATTTATCTATGATAGATTACCAAACAACAAGAGAGAGCATACCTTCTTTCCTTGTTACCAAGAAATAAAATAATGTTAGACAACGTTTTGTACAAGTATGTGTATTAGGGTGGTCCAACATTGTATGAAGAAAACCAAAGTGTTTCGTACATGAAAGGGGACATCATTTAGGACATTGCTAGGTGAATTTAGTGGACAGTTTTACATAAATGTATTGTTGGGTTAACACTGTCAGAAATTTTTGTCATGTTCTGCGTTATGTGCATTTCTTTTAATTTACAGGTGCAAATATATGACAGTGTTTATAAGCATTGAAAAAAGGAGAAACAATAAAAATCCATTAATGAAATAAATTATATTAAGTGCTTAATTTTTTGGAAATGAAATAGTTGAAAAATTAATTTTTATTAAAAAAGTATATTTTTAAAAATATCCTTGTATATGATATACATTTTATTAAAAGAATGACATTTGGCCACAAAATAGATGTGTAAACATTTATTAGTACATACACGGAATATTGTTAAATATTTTCAATAATAAATTTTTTAGAATATATTATACCTGTTTAGTTGAAAGCTACATGCGACTGAATGAAATTTTTGTTGCTCAGACGTATCATATACGTGTAAATAGCCTATCATCTTTGTAATCTGAACAATATGAACGCGTACCACTGATTTAGAACATATTTGCTAAACTTAAACTTTCTACGATGATTGGAACTCGATGCTACACGGCTGATAATTCCAGAACAAATTCTAAAAAAATTGTATCACCAAAATTAATGATACATACATCAGATGATAGTTAATAAAAAATTACACAGGTCAACAATAAAAAAGTATCTTGAAAATCATGTTGCAGTTATTGTAGGTATAGTCATCCCAATCACCAGGAACATTTCTCCACCACATTTCATGTTTAGCCCATTGAGAACCAGAGAAAATATGCTTCTCTGAGGAGTTTTTATACCCACCATCAAAAAGATGGGGAGTATGTTGATTTTGTCATTCCGTGTGTAACATGTCGAAGAAATCATTTAAGACCCCACAAAGTATATATTTTCTGGGGCCTCGTTAGATTCTGATTCGATTTAGCTATGTCCATCCGTCCGTTGTAAGCAGGATAAAGCTTGAACGGGACAACGAAGGGGGACGAAATTTGGCACAAATATTTATCTTATATAAGGTTTGTTTGGTACTGAAAATGGAAAAAATCGGTTAATAAACAAATACTAGAAACACAGGGTGTCCGTTTTATACTTTTCTGCTGATATCTCTTAAACAAAAGCATGTACGACATTTTGTACAAATAGTTTGAGGGTCGATTTAAACTTAGAAAGCAAACATGGACTTGACCCGCCCACTTTACCGCCCACCTCCCATATAAGATGAAACTTCAACGAAATTGTGTTCAAATAATTTAAGGACCAATGTAAACTCGGAAACAAACCACCTTCCATATAACGTAAAATTTGAAACGTTAAGTTATGAAATTGTCCAGGTAATGGGTAGAGGAAATTAGTCACTCATGTTTTATAGCCAAGACATGGGACTACAAAAATGTAGTTCCAAAAGTCAAGTCTTTGAATTTGTAAAAATCAAGAATTTCTCAATTAACCCTCATAAAACCTTGGAAAAATTATGGAAAATTTTCATTTGACTTTCTATACTACAAGTCTAAGGAATTATAATTTTGCAGAAATATTCAAGATATAATTTTTTTTTTTTTTTGCGATTTTGTTGATCTGTGTTATTATAACCATGTTTCGCAATTTTTTCTAAAAAGATAATATTAACGAAAAACGGCATTTTATATAAAATTTGCTAATAGTTTATCTTTTTATTTCTACGTAATTTTTTAGCTATCTATTAGCTATTTTTGAAAAATCAAAAATATTTTTCTTTCTTTAACTATGGTTTGATGCATAAATTATTAATATTGATGAGAAATCGACGTAAATAACCGTGAAGCATCCTGTTACGATCATCGTAGGAAGTTCGAACTTAATTATTAACAATTAACAATTTCTATAAAAATATCATTTTTAAATAATTTGTCTTATATCGACTTCAGTTTTTTTTGTCAAAATTTAACTGAGATTTTTTTTAATATTGAATTTTTGTTTTTTTAAGTTTTCGACATTTTGCAATAATTTAAAATAAAAAAAAAATATATTTTATAGAAAAATATTTTATTAAAGACCTGTAGAAAACCTTCTGCAGAAGAACTCTTGGTAGCACTTCTTCAGAAGGCCTGCTGGCTGTTTTTAATAAAGAGGTCTTCTAGATGTGCTGCATCGAGTTGCGAATGTGTAAGGCCTTGCTCTCAATGACAACGCGTATAAAAGATACGTGAACATGGAATGCAGGGAGAAGCTCTTCTGGACATAAAAAAGGCCTTCCAGAAGGGCTCTTTACCCCTTCTTTTTACCACTGGGATGTGTCTTTTTTTATATGTATGTATGTATGTATATATATGTGTATACCTACGTATAATTCTCTTTGGGACGTAAATACTTTCTGTATATAAGCTTTCCCAATAACTCTCTGAAGTTTTATTATTTCATGTTTGGAGTGTGTTTCAACAGGTGGAAGAAATTATTCATATCACGTTAAAAAACATTTAAAAAAACATTTGTAAATGAAATCCCAAGACTAGGACATGTGACATTTAACATGTTTTCATAAGGACTCAACAAAGACTAGATTTGTAATGGATGTTATATAAAATGATTTATTGTTGTAAAAATATAATAAAATTATAAAGAAAAATAAAACATGAAAGGTATATGTATAAATTTGTGCGAGCTTGTGTAATAGTATTTTCACCTAAGAATTTAGATTACATTTTATATACATACTTATATACTTATTCATTGTAAGAGGAATTTTTTATTTTTAGCATTACAATAGAATGAAATAAAACTTCTAGGGGGTTTTCAAGCTAAAAGTAATTAATATTAGCTTGTATTTACTTATCAATGATTGTTGAGAAATATAAAAGTGTATTAAGGTTTCAGGAAGAAAATATATATGTACATAAATATGGAATAAAATAATTTGAAATTAATTAAAATATTAATTAAAAAGCCGTTCTTATCTAACCTCCATTATCAATTGACCTGACTTTTAATCAAACCTTTGATGGAAGCTACTACATACTGGATTATATAAAATGACAGACATTTGAATATTTTGTGCAAAAGTCTAGTACTTGAAAGCCATCCCTTTTAAGGAGCAATTTTAATTCGAATTTTTTGAAAGTCGCGATTTATCGCGAGAACTAGAGTCAATTCAAAAATATAACCCCAATCACCTATGCTGTTGTGGGGTATAAAAAGTAATTTGGAAGCTTTTTATTCAAATTGAAAGATGATTAAACAATTTAAATTTAGCATAAATATAAAATTTAGCCTTATTAGTTTCTGCACCACAGGTAGGTTACCTCAAAAAATTAAAAACATCAAATAATCAATTCAGAAAAAAAAGCAAATAAAATATTTTTCTATTATCAACGGAAATCAAAATAAGGTTGAATATTAAATAAGTGAATATTAAATACATGTATGTATTTGTAAGTACAAATAGTCTGTGAAAAGCCCTATATGTTTTTCAATAAATGTTTATTAGAGCAAAAAAATATAACAAAGTTTTGATGAACGATTTCTTAATTTTTTTATTATCACTTAAGACTTTTTGTTAGCGCATCTACTAAGGACTGCGCACGAAATAATTAGTACTTATGAATCAGCTTATAAAAATTAATTAATTGGTTAATCTTCTTAAAATTTTATTTCGTTAAATATTTTTATGTCAAGTTTTAAATTTAAAAAAAATATATATTTTTAATTCGTTTATACTAATATATATAATAACGAGCGTAATCTGGCTCCGTTAGGATTTGTAGGACTAAAAGCTTTATAAGTAAGCCGAATTTAAATTTTCTACCACATCTGGGAGCTTTAGAAAGCTCTGGAAAGAGAAAAAATTCTTAAAAAACGACACATAAATCTTCGCTTATTTCCGCTCCCTGATAGAAATTTAAGAATCCGGCTCCGTTTGGATTCGTAGGACAAAAAGTTACTTAAGTAAGCCAAATTTTAATTTTCTACGTCTTCTGGGGGCTTCAGTAACCTCTGGAAAGTGAACAAGAGCGAATGTTATATACCCACCACCAACTTTCTCAAATTTTACGTTGTTTTTTTGTTTCCGAGTTTAGATTGGTCCTTGAACTATTTGTATAAAATTTCGTTGACATTTCACCTTACATGTTTTTGTTTAAGAGATATCAGCAGAAAAGTATAAAGTTAAGCTACAACGGACACCCTGTGTTTCTAGTAGTTTGCCCATAACTTTTTTGTTTATTACCAAACAAACCTTATATAAGATAAATATTTGAGCCAAATTTTCGTTCCCCTAGGTTGTACCATTCGAGTCCTATCCTGCTTTCAACAGACAGGCAGACGGACGGACATAGCTAGATCGACTCAGAATCTAACCATGACAAAATCAATCACCAATCTTTTCGATGGTGGGTATAAAAATGTTTAACAAATTATATATATAGATATCCTAAATATTAGCTTTATTCAGTGTTGCCAATTCAGCGCTTTTGTCGCTAGATTTAGCGCTTTTCAGCAACCCAAAAGTAGCATTTTTTTTTTTTTTTCATCAGCACTTTTCCTTGAAAAAGCGCTAAATTAGCGCGTTTTGTATTCAGTTAGTTTTGGTTGCAGATTTTAATCACGTTTTCTACATTTTTAGGAATTCTGAAAAAGAATTATCTAAAATTTTAGGAAGAAGCACTGGAGATGCCATAGTAAACATGTTTGGAACCTTTGGATATGAGTCATTTGAAATAATTTGTTTATAAACTAATATAATATATGCTTATCAACCCTGATTGTATTTTTAAAGAAAAATTTTCTTATTTAAAAAAATTTTACGATTTTCAATACCAAAAAACAATCCTGCCACCATTTTTAAGAAAATTTGCTTTATAAGATATAATCTTGTAGTTTTTTTCTGTAATCTATTGAAGCTTTAATTTTTGTCACTTAAAACATTAATTGTAGCATTAATTTATTCCAATTAAATTACAGAAAGGTGCCCTATCGAAGATAATTTCCTAAAGAGTAGAAAAATCCAGAAATAAAAGTCAGAACTAGTTTTGCTTCTGGTTTTGAATTAAAACAGCCTTTCGTTTGTATTAGTTTTTTTCTTCTCCTGTAAAATTACGAAAAGTTGAGATACGTCTTTTCAAATTTAAGCCATCGATATGTATTCTGTATTTCTATTTATTTTAAATGAATACTTTTAAAGATGTAAGAAAATTTTCGTAATTAGGAAAAATTTAAGGGATAAAAAAAACAAGTTTTAAAACATAAAACTATATACTAAAAACTTAGTATATTGCCACTAATTCAGCAGGATAATGCCGGAAATAAGACCTTCATATTTAAATTTAACATATTTATTAATTCAAGAGCCTAAAAGTGAAAGTTATTATCAAATGTAAATATTGTTTTTAAAAAACATTAATGTTCAATATTGCAAAAAAACACTAAATATTTTCACATGAACTTAAAATAACAAATATATATGAAATTAGTTGTTTTGTTTTTAACAAAAAATACATATTTAACTAAATAATAAAAAAAAAAAAATTTTATTCAAATATAATTTAGCACCTTTTAGCGCGTTTTTAAATAATGACCGGCGCGTTTTGGATTAAAAAAGTTGACAACGCTGGCTTTATTGTATTTTCGGTTACTTTTTAGTCAGAATGGTTCCAATTCTTCAATATTTTTGTACTATAACCAAATACATTTCAAATTGACTGAGTTTTAGACGTTTTAGTGGATTTGTTTGATACCACTCTGCTACTTCTTTGTTGTAATTATGAGATGCGATATCAGGTCACAAAAATTAGAATTTGCTGCACTTTCTTATGAAGGAAAGTAATAATTTCCGAGAATACTAATTTCCGTAAATTTTTCTTTTAAAAATGTTATTTGTTATGAATAAAGTGTTTTTACCCGCACGTACAAATGTACAGAGGGCCACACAGTGGTTCCAAAACTCTTTTTTTCTTAATAATTCAGTAACTATTGAACCGTTAGAGGCATCTCAATAAAATTTCACATGGTCATAAATGAATTTTTGGCGATTTAAAAAAAAAATACATACCCGAGATGGCCAACATTGGAGGGCCACCCACTTCCCCCCTGACCCGCTAGGAATTTTATTAAGATACCTTTAACGATTCAATAGTTACTGAATTATTTCCAAAGAAAACCACTGTGGGCCAGAGAGATAGGTTTTTGGCCATATGTAATTTTTAAGAATTAGAAAATATCGAATATGGTAAATTATTAGGAAAATTTAAACCATGTTTCCTGAAATTTTTTGTGATCCATTTACACCATTTCCTGCTGCATGGAACCAAATTTAAAAAAGTTGTAAGAAATTAATTTTATTGAAGGGCCATTTTTTTGGTTTTTGCTACATATTTTTATGACAAAAGTTGAAATTTTTTCGCATCAATTAACATCTGAATCGGCAATTATAGCAAAAATAACGCGAATTTTAATTATTTACATAAAGTATATTTTTTTTTTAATATTAATCAAATAAGGCAAAATATTAACCTTCTTCCAAAGAAATCCTCAGACCGAGAAAAGCATTTTTTTATATTTTTATATCTATAAGAATGCTATTTTTTGAAAAAACTATAATAGTGTTCCTAGATTTCAAAAAAAAAAAAAAAACATAAATTTTAAGAAAACAATTAGATATTTTTTCAAATAAATATTTATCCACAAAAATTAATACTTTCGATATAATTATAGATGCAATTAATTGTCTATCTCTATTTAAAAGAAGTTAAAATGTATGGAAATTGGTCATGATTGGTCTATTATTTCACCTCGCTTCCATACAAACACCCCACGCTTAGAAATGTCATATTTATATGACTATTTCAACAATATTCAGTAGAAATAAGTTGTATGCAATATTAAATCGGAGTACAAAATTTCAGGAAGATCAGCCCACAATTAGGCATAGGTCTCAAATAAGGCCCTCTTTAAAAAATCACTTTAACTCCCAAAATCGCATATAAATTACAGTATCATGGTAATATTTGACACAAATAAATTTAAAATAAGTAAAAATCATATAAAATAATTTCATATTAGTTCCATTTCCGAAAATTTCAGAAAGCATTTTAATGCATAAACAGAAAGGTGTCGGGACTATAACTTGCTTACTTGTTTTTTTAAGTCTGCTTCTGAATTCAGTAACATTAAAAACAAGCAGAAAACTTAATTTTAAAAAGATACGACCACAAAACAATTTTGGACGCAATATTGTTTCCGCCATTTCGAATTTTTAATACTTTCGATAAATTTATGGAATACAGATTTCAAAGTTTTCTTGTATTTGGTTTTTGACAAATTTATCAATTATAAAAAAAATAAATTTTAAAGGAATTATTATGGCTTAAAGAAAAATATCGTGTATCAAAAAAATCAAAATTCCCTTATTCGAGCAAAAAAATGACCGAAACACAATGAAACCTTTAATTTTAAGAATTCTGGAAAATATCAGATATTTTCTTAAAAACCAACAGAAAATAATTTATTCTTTGATGTTTAGAACTTGAACATATCAGTCATTAATAAAAATATAATTTAAAAAAAATTCGCCCATTGGTTTAGTTTCTATAAGCAGATTTGTATGCACGGATTTTTTCGTGCGCTGTCCTTAATTGAGTGGCATTTCACTCTGAGATGTTCGGATTTTCCTTAATAACAAGTATTATTTTGTCTGCGATCCTACAGTCTATAAATCAACTTTTTCTTCAGTTATCAGGGTTAATTTCGGTGATCATGAATTATTTGCATTTTTAAGACTCAAAAAACTGCATTTCCCTACTCACATGCACTCCTAGGACTAGTTTTGTAAGGTTAACATGTATTTTTGTTTTAAATTTAATTAAAAAAAAAAAAAAACTAATTATGCTATTAAAACAAAATTTAGCACACAGTTACTGAGAATAAAAACAAATGTAAAGAGGTTAACGGTACTAACTTTTTTTACGTATACTAAAAGTTATAAGCGTGCACAAATTTTTTTCATGCGCAGTCCTTATATAGATGTTTACCGTTTGTTGCTTTTCCTGTTTTATAAAGAAATAAGAAATATGCAAAATACTATGAAATTTAATTATTTAAATAACAGAAAATAGTGTTCAATTTTGATAAATAATGTGAAATGTTATCCAAGATTCTTGAACTTTATTTATTCTTTCATATTACATTGCACAACAGTCCCAAATCTTTTTTTTTTTAATAATTCTGTAGCTTGTGAACCGTTGAAGATAACCGAATAAAATTTGACACGGTTAAAGCTGAGGTGCTTGATGGAATACAGGCCTCTAGGTAGTTCTTATAAATCTCTACAAAAAAAAAAAAAAAAAAAAAAACATGCAATCATGTGTAGTAGAGTGTCCCGTAGACAAAAATTTTGTCGATGCGTAAAAATTAGATGAATATGCGAAAAATATTTAAACAAATTTTTAATTGATCTTCAGTTCCTTACCAGCGATTGAAAGTCACGGGCTTACAACATTTCATCCAAACAATAATATTGAGTTTTGTCTTGAAATGGGTATCAAAAAATTCGTAATTTTAGGCCAATTATAGAAAAAATATTTTAAAAAATTTTCGTCCATAAATTTTTAAAATATTTTTTCCATAACCAGAAAAAAATTACGAATTTTTTGATACCCATTTCCATTAAAAAATCGAAATTTTTTTTTACCAAAATGTATGTGACTAATGATTTTTCAATCGCTGGTAAGGAATTGAAGACAAATTTTAAAAATTTTTTAAATAATTTTTTCTTACTAATCAAATTTTTACGCATCGTTTGAGGGGTCTTCCTAAATCGAAATCTCGAAAAAGGCTGTTCTCGGGATACTCTAATGTGTAGGTTATATCTTTTAGTGATATTTATTTTTATGACTATTTATCGGATAGATATATTTATATTATTCTTGCAGTAGTTTTATTAATAATTTTTTAATAAATCCAGAGATTATTTTTAAGGCCCCAAGTTTAAAAAACTAAAAAAAATGAGGGTAAAATTTAAAACAATACAGAATATTGCGTCGATACTAACTTTATATGAATTTATTCACTTTTGATTGATTCCCGAAAGGGGGCCTTATATGAGAGCTATGGTAAATTATGGACCAATCTTAAAATCGGTCGTAAAATTTGGCACTATCATTTATATTTATATAAAACTTATTTGTGTCGAATATTAACTTGATACTAACATTTTAATAGGATTTGTGCCCATTAAAGTGATTTTCTGAGTCAATGGTCTTTCTGAAATTTGGTACACAGATTCAGACTTGTATGGAACTTATATGTTCCAAATTTCATTAAAATATTGATATATTTAAGGGGATTTACGGATTCAGACTTGTATAGAACTTATATGTTCCAAATTTCATTAAAATATTGATATATTTAGGGGATTTACGATTGTTCAATCGCTTTTCTGGGATGAGATTTGTATGGGGGCTAAATGAAAAAATTAACCAATAACAACGAATTTCAATAAGATTGGACTATAAGAAACCTGTGTAACAAATTTCATTAATTTATGTCCAAAATTGCCTGTAGTTTGATTACAAGGTTTACATGGACGGACAGACATCGTTAAGTCGACTCAGAAAGTGATTCTAAGCTGAGTGGTTTGGTTTGGTCTTAGACCAATATCTTTAGGTATTATAAACATCAGCATAGGGTATAAACACCTTAGCTCTGACCACGTAAAATTTTATTTGGATATCTCCAACGGTTCCCAAATTACGAAAAAAATCGATTTGGATCATTCTGCATTTCAAAAAAATTTATAAAAGCATTTTTTTATTGTGAAGAAGTTTACATTTTGCCAACCTAAAATCTTCAGAATACATAGTTGTGGCACGCGTTAGCGTCATACGATCACTGTAATATTTTGCACACTATATTTTTACATAAGCAATAACAAGCCGCCCTTTTTTTTGGCCCGGTCAAATGTACATATATCTATGTATATGGATAAACTATCAATATTACCTTCATTAAAATGCGTTAAATTTTTGCCACTTGGATAAACATATTTTCTTAGAATATTTTGTTAGACTGTGTAATCGTATGTATTCAAAGTATGAATTGAAAAAATGAATGTCCACTGCTTTTTATGTTACTGAATTGATTAACAAGAATTAATAAATTATTTGTTTTATATCTCGTCTACTGTTAAAACAATAATATAAAAAAGATGTAGATATGTTTTTTTTTTTTCATTCATTTGAAAGGAAGTTTAAAAGGTAACAATAATACTTACATCTGATATTGGTTCAATGCCTATAAAATGATAAATTTAATTAAATTTGGAGTCATGGTATAATATATACTTATATATCATATTTGTATATCTTATTCAAAAGTTATAATAAAATTATTCGACTTCCTGTAAAGAATTCAATATAAAAATTTACTTTCTGATGCGCAAAAACAGCTATAACTATAGCTGTATTTGCGTGCTACATTTAAGCGTACCTAAAAGTAGAACAACTCGGCCAAATTCGTTTAATGTATACATATATCGTTAATTTTATAAGATTTGTTTTGGAATCATCAACTTAAATTACGTCTAACATCAGGTTTCAATCATAGTAAGAAGTTGAAATGTTCAAAATTATATTCCCTTCAAATAATTTTATACGTTTTAATGTGCGATACTTTTTGGTTTTCTTCATATAATGTTGGATTACTTTGGGAATTGTGGGATTACTTTTAAAACACCAGGATTTTCTTAGTGATCTTATATTTATAGTTTCTCCAAAAATTAATTTTTTACTAAAATTTTATTTTAGTGCAAAAAATCAGAAAAACTATGGACTTCAAATAAACTTCCCTGTCTAACTGACAGGTACGAGGTTTCTCAGTTAATTTGTATACACGGTATTAATAAGTACTAAGACTCTAATCTACTTTTTTTGAATTGACTCTAGTTCTCGCGATAAATCGAGATTTGTAAAATTAAGGAGGTTGCTCTCTATATTGAAGCATATCTCGAGAACGACTTGTCTGATTTTGTTCAAAAAATCATCAAAAATTTTTTATTAAAATTATCTTTAAGTCGTTCTTACATTACATTTTAGTACGGTCAACAGTTATGAAGATATTAAGCTCATCTTCTGAGAAAAAATTAAATTTTATACAAAATTTCATGAAATTTTTGTTTTCGAAAAATCATAAATATTGGAAAGTGTCAAAAAGTCAAATGTTTATTCTTTAATCATAAAGATAAATTTAATGCAAATAAAACGAGACATATTTCATTAAAACCAATGACTAGGTTTTGTTTTTATTCACAAATAAGTGAAAATACTCATTTACAAGTTACATAGAAAAATTAAAAATTATAATTGAAGAATAAAAATTTGTACTTTTGATACTTTCGAATTTTTATGATTTTTCGAATAAAATTTAATTTTTTCTCAAAAACATGGGCTTAATATCCCAGCTTTGCAATTTGAGAACATAACAAAAAAAGGAAACAAAAATTTACAAAATTTGGATAGGGCTTGTAGGCAGACCTTTGCTCCAAACTCCTTCGGATTTACTTTACACGCATTTGCATTAAGATTTTTTTTAAAACATTAAAAAAATTATAAATCCCAAAACAAAAAAAAAAACAAATTTTATTAGTGAATAAATATTGCCACCTTTTTGGGGAAAAAAAACCAAAAAATGTAAAATTTTTTTAAAGTTCTAACTTCAGATTAATACAACTTTTTAACGGATTCATATAATTATATGATTCTTGCAGCAAGGAATTTGGCGAATATTTAAAAAACATTTTAGGGACAGTATTAAGCCCGCCAAGTTAATAAAAACTAAAAAAAGACGAAACTAAAAATGAAGTAAAAGTATATTTCGACCCGAATATTTCTTAAACTAAAAGAGATAACCTACACATGTAAGCGTATTTTTTGTTGAAATTTACAAGGACTATTTATACATAAAATTTCTTTTCTGTCATATCATAAATGATTTCAAAAAAATTATATACCCGAGATGGCCAACTTTGGAGGGCCATCCAGCTAGGAACATGTACTCCTACAAATTAACTCGAAAACACCTTAGCTCTGACTATGTGAAATTTTATTGAGATACCTCTATCGGTTCAATAGTAACTGAATTATTTAAAAAAAAAAAGAGTTTTGGAACCACTGTGCAGCGCTTCTGTTCTATTGAATGATCTTAATGCATACATATGTAGCTGAAGATAATTAAAAACTAAACATTTTCAAAGAAAATGTCAAACATTTAGCCCCCATAGAAATGTCCTCCCGGAAGAGTTTTACCACTCATAGATGCTTTAAAAATAGGAATATTTTAATGAAATTTTGCACAAATAAGTCTTATATAAACACAAATCCATTTGCCAAATTTTATGAAGATCGGTCCATAATTGACCATAGCTCCCATATAAACCTCTCTCCCGAAAATCACTTTAACGTGCATAATCCAATAAAAGTGTTAGTATTATGATAATATAAAGCATAAATAAGGTTTATATAAGTAAAAACAGAATTATTTAGATCGGAATGGTGTAGGGTATTATATAGTCGGTCTTAACCAACTGTACTTTTCTCGTATTCTTATAAATTTTGAATTAAAATATTTTGGGAATATAATTGGGGATTTATATTAAAAAATAGGGATTTTTGGAGACATGGTACTTCAGTTTGGGAACATGAGAAAAAAATTGTCTGGCAATACTGTTAAGCAGAAAAATTATTTTGAGAAATGATATCTATATAACCTTTCTACATCTAGCGGAAGTGAATTTAAATCATAACATATAAAAAGCTTTTTTTTAAAGCTCAACTTATAAATTCATCAAAATAAATGTTGACTTACCAAATTTTACTTTTGTTAATGAAAAATTAATAATCCAAAGTTTTTGATTTCCGCAGCTATAAATTCAGTTTTAAAAATGATAAATTGCACAAAAACCGTTACTTATAAAAGCTTTTTCTTTTTAAATGTTATAATGTTATAGTCACTTTTTGTTTAATACTTTTTTTGTTTGTATTGCAGTTCTTTTTTATTGTTATTTATTTATTCACGCATTAAATAATTTTGCTTTTCAATTATTCTAAGCTTTTCTGTTATTTTAAAATGCAAGCTTATAAATATTTTAATTATTCCATTGTTTGTTTTTTTTTTTTTTTTTTCTTTAAGTTGTCATTTTCACACTTTCTATGTTGTTTTTGACTTTTTTCTTCACTTGGTTAATTTTAATTAAGATTAATTATTGGTTTTTGGTTCCGTAGAAATATTATAATATTATTTGTTGTATTTTATAATTACTTATAAAAAAATTCAACGTGATTTCTATTTTAGGAAAGCTTTTTTATTTTGTTTTTCTTGCAAAACATTATTATTCAACAAGTCACGTTTTCTTATATATAATATCAAAAATTTCCATAAATTTCTGAAATAATTTAATTTCTTCTAACGTTTATTTCTCGAAACACTTTATTTAAGTAATAATTTATTTTAATAAAATTATTATTTTTTTATATTTTAATTTAATTTAAATATAATTTTTATATGATATATTCAATTTTCTTTTTTTATTTTAAAACAGTAACACTGGAATTTTTCTTATAGGAAAATTAACAATTAACGTTTATCCGTTTTAAACATCCGTTCACTTGGTCGTTTCAACTGTGAGTGATTCAAATACTTGTTTAATTTGCTCTCATTACATATGAGTATATGTACGATTTGTTCTGTGTTTGTTTACAAACTTTACTTCCCCTCCCCCTTTCAGCAATAACACAATGTAATATTTGCACAAGTTCAGCACATTGCAATTGCATGAGTTTCGTAAACCGGTACAAATGGCAAAGCTTTTTAGAAAAATAGTATAAAGAAAGCTTCCATTGTGATTTTCTGTACTAGTCTTCCATATGAATTCAAATGCCAGTTGTCCCACTTACGCCAATGCACGTTAAGGAAAACGTTTTGTTTTTCTATCCACTATTCGTTATATGTTTTGTTGTCTTTCTACCCAGCTCACGTGTAGCGACAACGTGCATCACGTTCTTTATGTCACTGATTTTGTAGTTGATTGTTTTTTTTTTTACTGTTTTTCTTTTTTCACTTTCGTTCTTATTCTCTGCTTTGTGTATAGGATCTAGAATTTTTTTCATTCATACTATTTGAAAAATACAAATACGTAATCTTTATCGTGGAGATATTTACACACATCTATCGATGTGTGTCTTTTGACATGTAAGTTTAAGAGTAAAAACTAATAATTAATTAAAAAATCGTTTACCAAAGTTTAATTGTAAAATGTTTGCTTTTGTTTATTGTTTCTTTTGTAGTATATAAATTAATTTTACAGTCGTAACAATTGCTCATACGTACGTAAATCGTCTCTATAACTACCCAGAGAATAACCCCTACATTATGAGCTCACACTTAAATCAAGTACAAAATAACTTTGATAGTTATGTCTGGTATAATCCGATAACATAGTACCCTTCAGCAAACAGTGGGACGGAATCAAAATATTTTGAAAATAAATCAGTGACTTCAAGTCGACTGATCAGATTTCCATAAAAATAATCTTAATCGTAGCAGTGAGGTATTAGAGTTTAAGTCTAAAAGGCGAATGTCTCCAAGTAGAGCATCTCTAATATGCACATGAAGTATTAGAGTTTGTCTAAAATGCGGATGTCTCAAAGTAAAGCACCTCTGATATGCACATTCATAATACGCTTACCAATTTGTTTGTTTTTCATGCGAAAATTTTAATATTTTCTTAAAACTTTTATTCATTATCTTTTATAGTGATTCTATGGCACCACACCGTGGGGACAAACGCAAATTTTTTGATAATAAATCTGTATCTCATAAACTACTGCTCAGATCGAATTGGAATGCATGGAAGAGTTGTAGAGGAGGACCTAGTCTTTCAGAAAACTCATATTGTAGTTACTCTGTGATAATACAAGATAAGCTACAGTGTGTCAAAGTTGACTACCTCGAGTATGTAAAAGTTAAAAAAAAAATCATAATTTCTACAAAATTTCTACAAATCAAATCCGATTTCAAAGATTTTTTTTTATATTTCTGTAAAGTGCTTTGCAAGATAAAGAAAAAATAAGCTTAATCGCCTAAGTTATCTCTTATAGTTACAAAGATGTCGGCTTTTTTTCGTTTTTTTATACCATACACCACCATAGGTGGGGAGGGAATTATGCGTTTGTGCTGATGTTTGTAACACCCAAAAATATTGGTCTAAGGCCCACCTTAATTTATATATATAATTTAGAATCACTTTCTGAGTCGATTTAACAATGCCCGTCCGTCCCTCTGTCCGTCTGTCCGTCCATTTAGACCTTGTAATCTAACTATAGGTCGCAATTTGGAACAAAAATTAATTAAATTAGTGTCAAGTTAATATTCGACAAAAATAATTTGTATATAAACATAAATAATACTGTAAAATTTTACAAAGATCGCTCCATAATTTACCATAGCTCCCATATAAGGCCGTCTTTCGGGAATCACGCAAAAGTGAATAAATTCATATAAATGTTAGTATTGACGCAATATTCTGTATTCGTATGTTTTATTTTACGCTTAATATTGTGTATCGGTATAATGTACACAATGGTGTAGGGTATCATATGGTCGGACTTGATTGACTATTCTTTTTTATACCCACCATCAAAAAGATGGGGGGTATATTGATTTTGTCATTCCGTATGTAAAATGTCAAAGGAATCATTTAAGACCCCATAAAGTATATATTTTCTGGGTCCTGGTTCGATTCTGAGTCGATCTAGCTATGTCCGTCCGTCTGTCCGTCTGTCTGTCTATTAAAAGCATGATAGGGATCGAACGGGACAACGTAGGGGGACGAAATTTGGCACAAATATTAATCTTATATAAGGTTGGTATTGAAAATGGGCAAAATCGGTTTATAACCAAAAAAGTTATGGGCAAAATACTAGAAACACAGGGTGTCCGTTGTAGCTTCATTTCATACTTTTCTACCGATATCTCTTAAACAAAAGCATGTACGAAATTTTGTATGGATAGTTCGGGAGTCGATATAAACTTGGAAACAACGAAATTTTGTATGGATAGTTCGGGAGTCGATATAAACTTGGAAACCAAAAAATGGGCGTGGTCCGCCCACTTTACCGCCCACCTCCCATATAAGGTGAAAATCAACGAAATTTTGTACAAATAGTTTAAGAACCAATGTAAACTCGGAAACAAAAAATGGGGGTAGTCCGCCCACTTTACCGCCCATCTCCCACGTAACTAAAAATTTGATAAAGTTGATGGTGGGTATATAGATTCGGCTGAGCCGAATATAACATTCGCGCTTGTCTTTTTTAATATTGCACAGTGGTTCCAAAACGCTTATTATTGGAAATAATTCAGTAACTAAAGAACCATTAGAGGTATCTCAAGAGGAGTACAGACCCCTAGCGGGTCAGGGGGGAAGTGGGTGGCCCTCCAAAGTTGCCCATGTCAGTTTTTTAAAAAATCGCCAAAAATTCATTTATGATATGACAGAAAAGTAATTTTATGTATAGATAGTCCTTGTAAATCTCTACAAAAAATACGCTTACATGTGTAGGTTCACGCAAAGAAAAAATATGGTTCGGGTGATCATAAACTAAGAGCAACATACTATGATTGTAATATATGATCCCAGGTTACAATAAGTATTTTTGTACATAATCATTACTCTGATTCCATTTAATCATTTTCTCATCATTTAATGATTCAGTTTAATCATATTTATAACTTTTTTATAATATTTCTTCCCATTTTATCAGATATATAAACTAATTTTATCATTTAATAATCCCATTTTATCATATATATAAACGAATTTTATCATTTAATAATCCCATTTTATCATGTATATAAAACAATTTTATCATACATATAATACCCTTTTATCATATACATAATTCCATTTTATCATTTATATAATCCCATTTTATCATATATATAACCCCATTTTATCATATATATAATCCCATTTTATCATATATATAATCCCATTTTATCATATATATAATCCCCGAGTTTGCAATACTGAATATTGTTAAAATAAAGCACATTTATTTGAAAATTTTATTTATTTATTAAGAATATTATTATTTTTCATGTATAAAAATTTATTAATTTTTAATTATTAAATTATAAGTTATTAATAGTTTTTTATATAATACTTTTAATCTACATATTAATTTTTAACATATATTTACATATTCATTTTTTAAATATTATTAATAATTTTCTATGTTATTTTATAATATTTACATAAGAATTTAATTCAACAGTTTTAAGTTCCTGGTTTGAAATACATATTTTCATATTGAAGGTGTGAAATAATCCGTAACAGTAATAACATTAATTCCATACTGTTAAATACGAACAAATTTTAAATGAGCCGTGCTTACGAAATAAGTTTTTAATAACACTCAAATTTGCATATCTCACACCAAGACATTTTTTTACTTATTTTCTTATTTTGTGGTTTTGTTTCACAATTTTTATAACTTTTTAAACTTAGAACACAAAAATTTAATACTTTTCCGAAAACACAAAGCTATACCGTTTGCCTTCTAACAAACTACTGAACTTATACATAAAAATGTGTATTCAATAGTTATACATAAGATAAATATGATTAACGATAAAAATGTAATAATTGTGTGAAATCAAATTATAGTCAAAAACAAATATTTTATATTTAAGGAAAACATAAACATATTCAGAAACAAACATTCAACAGTTGTGCATAAAAATACAATAGTTGTGTGAAATCAAATTATAGTCCAAAACAAATATTTTATATTTGAGGAAAACATTTTCAAATACAAACATTCAACAGTTGTGCAAAACAAAATATGACTTAAAATCAAATAAAAATATTGGCTAAATGGTTGTAGAATTAACTAAATTTCTAAAATTAGTTTAATGATTGTAGAATTAACTAAATAGTTGTAGAATTGACTAAATGGTTGTATTTATTCATAAATATGATTTCATATAAACATATTTAAATACATATTATAATTCAGTGAACCATATTAAAATTTTGATTGTGAGTAATCATTAAATGATTAAACAGAATCATAAACGTTGCTATCATGAACACAGTATATTTAAATCAACGAGAAAACGGTTATATAATCATTGAATAGTTGTGCTGATCATACTGTAACCATGTTTTTTCTCTGCGTGTTATCTCTTTTAGTTTAAGAAATATTAAGATCGAAATAAATTTTTACCTCATTTTTAGAATGTTTGTCAGATTCCTTACAAAATTCTAAGTAATATTACTGCGAGAATAATATAATTATATGAATCCGTTAAAAAGTTATATTTTCCAAAAAAGTGGCAATATTTATTCAGTGATAAAATTAGTTTTTTGTTCTGAGCTTTATAATTTTTTTAAAGTTTTCAAAACAAATCTTAATGTAAATGCGTGTAAAGTAAATCCGAAGGAGTTTGGGACAAAGGTATGCCCACGAGACCTATCCAAATTTAGTCAATTTTGGTATTTAGCTTTTTCTTTTTTTGTTATGTTCTTAAATCGCAAAGCTGAGATCGACTTAAAATTATTTTAATTTTTTAGCTCTATATGTAAGGCCCCTTATAACGACAGGGTGACCATTTCAATGAAAAAGTAAATTTTTGAAGGAAGATTTCCCCGAACTGGAATTTTGGGTATTATGGAGTAAAAAATGGGAATCTATTTGTTCTTTTCTTTTAAGGACAAATTTTTTTATATTATACTAAAATTTTATAATGATAGCTTAATTAATGTAGATTTTATTTAATTTCATATATTATTATTATTATTTTTTTTTTTTTTTTTTCTGAAAAATAACACTAAATACAAAAATTTTTTGTTCTTTGATCAATTTAATGAAAAAATTTAGTTCGAATACATTATTATTTGTCAAGTAATATCCTTTTCAATGATACCCAATACTTGCATAAATCCTTTACACAATCGTTTAAATGTGCGCATTTTCCTTAATTTCCATAGTAAATGTGTGCTGCAGCACACATTCAACAGAAAAAAAGGCTTGAATAACTACTATACATATTCGATGTATTATGGCTCCAGTAGTCCAAATATGGTCCAAATTTTAAATTCTGTGGAGAGTTTTTTTTTTAAATTTTTATGTAAAACTATAAATTTTTTTAGACGTTTTTCCACATAATTAATGATAACTCAAAAAGTGTTAGTCCGATATTATTGAAATAAACTTAGAAAAATGTATATTTACATAACCTTTAATCTCTTTATATATTGCTTTTCAATAGGCTCAGTAGTTTCGGAGTTATAATAAAAAAAATTAAATAAAAAATATATTTTTTACGTGAAAATATCAATTTTTTTTTTGTTTAAAAAAAAATCATTAAAAATCGAAAACGGCAAAATCTATTCAGATTTATTGCTTTATCGCAAAGACACATGCAATAGCAACAATTTACAAAAATTTCGGCTAACAATATCTTTAAATGATGTATACAATAGTTTTTGATGCGATCAATAGTTTCAAAGTTATGAAAAAAATTGTTAGGCAAAAAATAAAAACAAAGTAAAAAAAATTAAAAAAACAAGCGAGAATGTTATATTCGGCTTGGCCGAATCTATATACCCACCATCAACTTTTTATATAGAAGGTGGGTGGTAAGGTGAGTGACCACGCCCATTTTTTTCCGAGTTTACATTGATCCTTGAACTACTTGTACAAAATTTCGTTAACATTTCACCTTATATGGGAGGTGCGCGATAAAGTGGGCGGACCACGCCCATTTTTGGTATCCGAGTTTATATCGACTTTCGTACTATTTATACAAAATTTTGTTGTCGTACATGCTTTTGTTTCAGAAATATTAGCAGAAAAGTATGAAACGGACTCCCTGTGTTTCCAGTTTTTATCCTATAACACTTTTATTTTATTTACACGAAACGTTGCAAACACAAAATAGTCATATTTTATATCATTTTAAAGGAAATTGTGTCTTCTTTAAAACCATGTATAATAAATTTTACTATTTTAAAATTTTTAACACACTTTTCTTGAAACAATACGAACAAATGCAAATTATGTTCGTATGTTCATATGTTTAAAAAATTTGAGACTAAATAATTTCTAAATGTTTATAGGTATCAACATAATTTTTTCACATGATATTAAATATTTAATTTAGAATTGATAAATGTAAAAATCAGAAAAATATGTATAATTTTACTATATATTTTTAGGAGTCAAAGTTGTTATTATTGAAAATATGGATATTTTCGGAAAATTGCCTCGTGTGACTAAGTTTACCGGTAGGAGTAATAATTTTTCTGCAGAACCTTTAAGAACATATTGATCTATATAGTTTAATTCACAGAAGTACCAAAATCAACAATAAATTTTTTTTACAGACTCAAAAACTTCAACTTTTCATCCAAAATTGATCATTTTTGACCACTGCTGGATGTAGGGTGAACGTTCAGAACTTTTCTTACACCTTTTCTTGGGGTCCCGTCTTTGAGAAAATGTCAAAAAATATTAAACTTTTTGAACAAATTTTTTTAAAAAGTTAAATATATAAAGTTACTTTTATGGCAAAAAATTGCAATTTTTGAGACCTGTTTTGAAATTTTGAATTTGAAAATTTTTTTCTTGGTATCGAATTGAGATAACAAAAAAAATTTAGCATAATTTAGAAAATTGTAGAGAATTTCAACATATTTTTAAACAAATTTTAGAAATTTTATTTTAAAAATTATATAGCAAAATCGTCAAGTCAAGGCCAAAAATGAGAAATTTATTTTTTGAAGTTAAATATCTTTTAAACCATACGAGATAATTTAGCACAATAAGCAGGTGTTAGGAGAATTCAAAAATGTAAAAATATTTCATATCGGTTAATATTTGTAAAAGTTATAAGCCCCCATATGTTTTTCACTCTCGAGGTAGTCAAATTTGGCCCACTGTAGCGGTGCCCATGCTGCAGCTTTCTATCTAACAATATTCTGAAAGCCTAACTCCTTCTCTATCTATGTTCCAAGTTTCATCTAAATAGGTTCAGTGGTTTCAAAGTTCCAGACTTATTACTAGGGTTTGGGGTTTCCCGTGATATTTTGTTTCCCGGGAAACGGGAATAAAAAATTCGATTTCCCGGGAATTCCCGGAAATCCCGGGAAATTTATATTATAAGAAAATGAAATTGAAAAAAGATTCGGCTGTGCCGAATCTTTGATACCCTTCACCATATTACCATCTTACCATCTTATCGACATCAATTAATAAAATTTTCGCCTTAACGTATGCTTGCATATTTTCTAAATCTAAATTTTTTTCAAACTACGAAAATTTGAATATGAAAAAAAACAATCATAACAGGCTTTGCTTTTAAAAAAGAAACAACAACAATTCCATATATATTTATTTTTGTATGTACAAACTGACTGAATACACAAAGAACAACAACAACACTGTTATTCATTATATTACTGCTGTTGCTAACTAAACTACTTGTCTATACAAAAAACAAAAAACGTCACTAATAGTCATTACAATGCTTAATATACATGTTTGTGTATGTATTTATGTATATTCTTAACAGATATGTTTTAGTTTTTAAAAATAAACAACTACAATTCCATATATATTTATTTTTGTACAGACTGCATATACAAAGAACAACAACAACAACAACACTGTTATTCATCATATTACTGCTGTTGATAACTAAACTACTTGTCTATACAAAAAACAAAAAACGTCACTAATAGTCATTACAATGCTTAATATACATGTTTGTGTGTGTATTTATATTCTTAACAGATTTGTTTTTGAGCCATAACTCTGTTGATTATGAACGAATTTGGTTTATTAAAAAAACCGAAATTTTATAAAAATATTTATGACTGATCTATATAAAAATAAAAATCTATAGCTTGAACAAGGGCTTCAAAAATAAAAAATTCGTTTTCCCCGACATCTCAGTTATTACTGAACCGATTTATTTAATTTTTTCAGAACAAAAATTCAGAAAATAATTTTCGAGCCCCCTTTAAAAATTCGAAGTCCCTGGTATATGCAGAGGCTTCAGAAACTAAAAAACCGGTTCTAAAAACCGGTTTTTAAAGCATATCTCCACCATTTATAAACCGATCTTCCTGATTCAAAAAACCAAAATTTTATAAAAATATTTGTGACCGATCTGTATAAAAATAAAAATCTATAGCTTAAACCAAGGCTTCAAAAAATAAAAAATGCGTTTTGTCCGATATCTCAGTTATTACTGAACCGATTTATTTCATTTTTTCAGAACAAAAATTCAGAAAAAAATGTCCGAGAATTTTTTGTAAAAACGAAGTCCGTAGTGTATACAGAGGCTTCAGAAACTGGAAAACCGGTTCAAAAAACCGGTTTTTTGAACATATCTCCGCATTGTATGAACCTATCTTGCTGATTTCCAATAGCAAAATTCTCGAAAGCATTTCCGATCGTTTGACATACATATTATATATGTCAGTTATCGGTGGGCTTCATAAACGCCATTTCAACCGACACACGGACGGACGGACGGACGGACATGGTCCAATCGTCATCGCTTCTTACAAGGATTCCGAAAATATAAACTTTTTTGCTCTCCGACGAAAATTGTGGAAATTACAAACGGAATGACAAACTTATATATACCCTTTACACCTGTGGTGAAGGGTATAAAAAGCAATAATTTCTTATAAAGAATGTTATTTTTCTATTCAATACTATAAAACAACATTATAATCAACATATAAATCAAATTTACGATTAGTTAAGGTGGTTTTACACTATAATACTTTGTATTAATACCAGAGTTTCATTTTCTATAATACAAATCAAAAAATGTATTAAGGAAAGTACTATTAAAAAATTAAAAATGAATAATTATACAGAATTCACTACAAATAAAAAAATGTGCAGAAATTTGCTTTATGAGATGCAATTACATTTAAAAAATTTAAAGACTTCAACATACAAAGTATTGAAGTTATTTACACCACAATACATTTTTAAATAATTTTTATATTAATACAAAATATTATAGTGTAAAACCCCCATTAAGGTAAAAAAATAATATTGAAGTATGTCTTCCAATTAAAAATTTAAAAAATTTTAAACATTTCATACAAATAAAATAAGTGCCTATTGTAAGCAAAGGTTCCAAGGGTAAAATTCTTTAATTCACTTCAAAATCTAATTAAATTTATTTTTCCAATCAATTCTTTAAAGCATTCATAACATTTTAATTCATAGACTTAAATTCTTTGACTTCATAAGAATTAATTTCTTAAAGAATTCACTACCAATTATACTATTCAAGCTTAAAAAATATTTTGAACCATTCAAATTTTTTCCTATTCAAATCTATTACGAACTAGTTTTAGAAAATATTTTTTTGATTCATTTTGTAAAATATTAGCTTTGTTCCTGTACTCTAAATTGGGAGCATGCGGGATGCCTATTTTTAGAATTGTAATAATTTTTTTAAAAAGTAGCGGTATTTATTTCTGATTTTAAAAGAAAAGTTCTTATCCATTTCTCATTTAAAAAATGTTTATATATTAAATTTTTGTACATATTTCAAAATTATTTACACAGCCTCAAAAATTAAATACTCACGTTTATTATTGCCAAAGATGGTTCAAAATCATTTATTTAAGATAGTATAAAATCATATGATACAAACTCAACTTTAAAATATGAAAAACCCTTTCAGAGCCAAGATGAGATTTAAATGAAGTTCTAAAATAGTACATCATCATTAAATGTTTAAAAGATTTAAGAAATATATAATTAAAAACTCGTGTATTCGAAATGTGAATTGACAAAATAAAACGTTTTTTTCCTAGTGAAAAGTAGTAAAAATAGGACTTCATCAGCGCACTGATAAAATGTTTTTCAATAATATAAAATATCACTTGTATCGAATTTTATATATATTTTGTATTAACATCTAAAAATGCCTTTAGTACGTAGTGTGTTTAAATTAATGTAAAATTTTCACTGAGGCAATACAAACAGCAACACTTTTTGCTATAGGATTATAAAACTACATAAATATTAAATTTCGCGTTTTCCCGGGAAAATTTGAAAAAATTCCCGGGAATTCCCAATGAAAAATTCCTGGGCGGGAAATCCCGGGAATTCCAGGACCCCAAATCCTACTTATTACCATTTATTTTGCTTTTGGCCCCACCGTGCATTATTAGTAAATTCCATTTTAAACCTTTTTATTTATGCGCATTATATAAGATATCAAACAGTAATGCTTTTTTTTAACTTTGTTTTTTTTTATCATTTTTGTGAATTGATTATGTCTTTGAGAATTTGCATTATTATCTATTCATTGTATACATTCGCAAATCAAACTGTGTATGTATACAAGAGTGAACTTAAATAAAATTTGTTCAAACAATTCATTGATAAATAACATTTATAGCCTGAGATAATGGTTTATGTTCTGATGTTTTTAGCATCCAACAGTAGGGTTGCCCAAAATTCTTTTTAACGAGCCCCTCAGTGGCGGAGCTGAAGGGGGTACCTCTGACATACAAATTTTTTAATCGCTTGTCAAATTGTTTCTCGTTCAATTTCAAATATTTTTATACATTATTGTAGGAACTGAAGGCTTACAAAAAACATGCTTGCATGTCCTATTTATCTCTTATAGTTTTTGAGTTATTTGCATTTAAATTTTTAAGCACCTCAATTTTGCATGTTCTTGGTCCAGTTTTTTTCATATATATCCTAGTTTTTCCGACCGATTTCATTTGTTTTTTCCTTAGCTAATTAAAGAACAAAATTATCTATTGAATAAAAAAAATTGAAGTCGATATCTTTACCGAGTCTAAAAATAAAGGATTTTGAATTTGAAAATCGCAAAAATTACGATTTTTTTTTTTTTTTTGCCGAAAAAATATCTACACTCTTTTTTCTCTAAAATAAAATTTTTTTTAACAACATATAATAATTTTATATTTTTCTGAAAAGTATCTTCACAAAGAAGACTTTAAAATAAAAAACAAGCCCAATAACTCAAGTGGTCAAGGTACACACCCTCCCGAATTTGACCCATTTTATATGAAATTTTGACTTTAGTCTATATTTTCTCAAATCGCAAAGCACGAATTGGCAAACGGAATACAGTTTAAGAATCTGTAATATGTTGTTAAAAGTTTTCAATCAAAAAAAAATCTTAGTTTTTTTCACTTTCTCATTTTATATGATAAAGTCTACATCCACCGAAAATTTCGTTAAGATATCTCTACTAACAAAGATTTTATTACACATAAAATATTTATAGTTTCTCAAAAAAACACTTTTTTGCAAAAATATTACTTTAATCGCAAAAATCAGAAAATGTATAAACTCGATTTTTTTCAACGAAATTACATTGCTTAGCTGACATAATTTTTCGTTATACAGAAAAAGATTGAAATTAATATCTTTTACGGAACCGAAACTATGCCACTTTAAAATTTATTAAGTCACGGAAAATTCCAAAAACATTGTACTATTGGGGATGTGAAAAAGCCATGACAACATAAATAACACTAGTCGTCAAAAAAAATTTTTTTTTTCGAGCTCCTTCAAAAAAAAATATGTAGACTAGATGGAATTCCGCATGCTTAAGTTTTTCAGTTTTTTCCATCAGGTCGGGATTTTTTTTTTATGGGCGTGTCTAATATTGTGCCCTAAATATGCCGATTACTCTAGTATATTTCATTATTACTTGAGAACGGTACGCAAGATTTATATAAATGATATACCAAGATATGCAAAATAAAATTAGCTTTAAATCGCTTTTGTATAAAATTTTTATCCGCTAAATCTTTTAATGTATCACTTATCAAAATCGTGTAAAGGGTTCTTGAGTTATAGCCTAAGTTTGAAAAATCATTCTCGAATTTTATAGTGTGACCGCTTAATAAGGTGATGATATTAGTCATGCACATAAAAAAATCAGTACCCGATAGAAAAAAAGTGAATGCAGATTCTTGTTTAACTCGTCAAAATCCACCTAGTTCACCTATTTTTGTTTCAATAGAAAATAAAAAAATATTTTTTTTTCCACCACTGTATTTCTACTCAGTTGTATTTTTTTAATTAATTGTATATAACATGTAGATTTGTGTATCAATTTTGAAGAGACATTGCTTATTTTATTCGCAGCATTACCAGCTTTAAGATAAAGATGATAAACTATAACATTTCAGATGTTTTCATTTATTAAAAGAAATTTTAGTAACAAAAAAAATCTACAATTTAGCATGAAAATGATTTTTTTCGGACACTTATTTCAAAATAACTCTGAAACTACTGAGCACATAAAAAAATTAAGTTGGATTGGATGATTTGAAGATATTTTTAGTACGCATCTTTTGGTGTATTGCTTATGTCAATCGTACACACCGTTCTTGATTTATGAGGAAATATACTAAAGTAATGGCCTTAGTACGGGCGAAATATTAGACACGCCCATAAAAAAATCCAGACCTGATGGAAAAAACCGAAAGCAGATTCGTGTTTAGCACATCAAAATACATCAAGTCCAACTGTTCGTTTACGGGGGAGGATTTTTTTGTTGACCAGTGTAATTTGTTCCCGTAGCCAATGTTCGAATGTGTGTTTGTGCAAAAATATACAAAAAATAGAATTTTACGTGACTTAATAAACTTTAAAGTGGCATAGCTTTAAATTTTAGTAAAAAAAAATTTACATTTTTCATGAAAAAACTAACTCCGAAACTATTGAGTACATAAACAAATATTAGTTAGGGTGGTTTGAAAGCATTTTTAGTCCGCATCTTTTGGTGTATCCGTTACATCAATCGCACACACCGTTTTCGAGTTATAGTAAAATATACTCGAGTAATCGGCTATAAACGAAGCTATAAAGACTCAAGGTAGGGTATCGCAGTGGGCAGCTTCATTTCCAAAAGTAAATTTTTATAATTGCATATACCTGTGCCAACTCGCAAAAAAAAATCTATTAATTTTTTCATTTTAACAACATACAGCTATGTTCAAAAGAATAGCATCATAACCATATTACTTTCAGAAGGTAAAACATATTTTAAGAATTGTTCTCCAACAGTTACTGCAAATTTCAAAAAATATAATCCAAACTAAAAAAACACGAATTTGCAAGGGTTTTTCAAAGTTAGTTCGAATTTCGGAGCCCCCTTTTTCAGTATAATCTATATATATAAAAATTAATGTGTGTTTGTTTGTATGTATGTTTAAAGTCTATAGCCGCCTAAACGGCTAAATCTATTTTCTTGAATTTTTCACAGTGTGTTCTATATATGCCTGAAAGGAAAAAAAGGCTACTTTTTATTTTGAAAATCCATGTGGGCGAGGTGCCACACCCACTTACTAAATAACTATTAAAAGTAGTATATCTCGGAAATTAGTAATACTATAGTCCTCAAATTTTGCACGAACAACTTTGACACCTATATGAACATTCTGGAAAAAAATAGGCGAACTAGCAATAGGGGGTGTGGCACATCCCATGCCTAATATTGCTTGCCAATACCAAATGCCGTAAATTTTGGAAACTATAACAGTTACATTTCCCAAATTTTGTACAATAAACTTAAAAGAAATAGTGGGCGTGTCATCTCTCACATAAAGTTAATACCAAAATTTTTATATCTGGAAACTAGAGAGCTCAAATTTTGTACGACTACCATTAGCTTCAATATGAATATTTTGGACAAAAATTGGTGCACTAGCAATAGTGGGCGTGGCACCTTCCATATAAAGAAAATATTAAATTATCATATCTGAGAAAATATAACAGTTAGAGTTCTAAAATTTTGTCGGAGCCACTTTGGTATCAATATTAATATTTAAGAAAAATATGGGCGGACTAGAAGTAGGGGGCATGGTACCTCCCATATGAATTAAATGCAAAAATTCGTATATCTGGAAACTATTGGAGTTGGAATGCTCAAATTTTGCACAAAGAATTTTGACATCCATGAAAACATTTGTCTAATAAATTAGCGGATTATGGGGGTATGGTCCCTCCCATAAAAATTAAATACAAAAATTAGTATATCTGGGAAACTATTAGATCTTGAATTTTCAAATTTTGCACGGGAAACATCTATCTATCTATTTATAATAAGAACTAATTTTTAAGAAAAATTTTATATTTTAATTACTTAATAAATATATTTTTTTAATCCTTTAATTACTATGTATTTCATTTCGGGGGGTGGCGAAGCACACCGTGTATTAGCTAGTTAGATATAAAATTCATTTAAATTATTAAATTCAAATGTTATTATATTTTGTTTTTGTTTTATAGACTACTAGCGTTATTATACTATATTTTTGCTGGATGCCATTCCCTTTTTTGCCCATTTTTGTCATAATATTTTTAACTTTATTTGACTTAACCTTATGTCTTAGCTACTGAACCGATTAAAATAAAACATGACACATATGTATAACCTTGAAGGAACTGGATGACTGAATGCTCGCTGTATATAAATCCCAAAAATCAGTTAAATCGGTTAAAATGTGAGTACTCATATATTGCATAAAATGTTGATATGAAAAGTGAGCGTAAAATGCGAGGAGCATTTAAAAAATCCTTACATAATATCTAAGAGAAGACTTGTATTCTATTAAACAATAAGAACCCATAAATATTTTGAAATTTAGTGATTTAAATATTTTTTATTTACACACATAATGAAAAAAGTGCTCCAAAATATCCGAACTTTGAAAACCCCTTTGGAGATTTAACTAATCTGATAGTATTTCGCATTAGAATCATTAAGGCAATATTTGAAAAAAAAAAAAAAATTTGTTTGCCCACCACTGTATTTCTACTCAATTGTATGTATACATGGGAATTTTTACTTAACTGTGAATAAAATCAAGATTTGTGCATCCATTTTGAAGATACATGCTTTATTTTATTCGCAGCATTACTAGCTTTAAGATAAGGATGATAAACTGAAACTGAAATTTTAGTAACAAAAAAATCTAAAATTTTGAATGAAAAAGTTTTTTTTCGGACACATATTTCAAAATAACTCCGAAACTATTGAGCACATAAAATGAAGTTTGGGTGACTCGAAGATATTTTTAGTCCGCATCTTTTGTTGTATCACTTATGTCAATCGTACACACCGTTCTTGAGTTATATGGAAATATAATATATCTAGTCCGACTATTCGTCTTTGGGGGAGGATTTTTTTGTCGACCAGTGTCATTATTTATTTAGCTACAAATATAGATATATTTTATCAAAAAAACAAATTTGAAAATTTTAATGTTACGTTGTTTTGCATATTCGGTGACGATATATTTTTTACTTTTAATTTTTTAGTGATGCAGTTTAGATGATGATGTATTTATGTAATTATTTAAATAAAAAAGAAAGAATGCATACAAAAATTATTTGAAAATACGTCATTTGATTTCCTGGTTACTTTTCACTCAAACAAATTTAGTTAGTAAACAAATCTAACAATTTATCAAAGAATTTTAAAACATGTGTCAATACAAAATTTAGTTTTATAAAATGTTAATTAATACATTTTAAATTCTATTTCCAAATGTCCTGCACTTAAATAATATATAAATTATTTTCAATCTCTTAAATTTAGGTAAAAAGTTTTGATAACATTTCTTTTCAAAGTACTTACATGGATATGAAAAAATGAACATACATCCGGTTGCTTGATCGTCCTATTAAGTGTTTTATCCACTTTTATTTTATCCCAAAGAAAATTGTCAAAATAGCTATATCGTAACTTGTCAATGTGTGCACAATTTTTGTCGATGTTTCAACGTTATTTCTCCTCTGTGTAGTCAAAGGTGGCAAATAACTTTTATGAAATAGTATTTTGCTAAAATATTGCTACATATGGTAATTTTGAATAAATTCTTCATAAACATATTTTCATTTAATTCAATAAATTATGTTTACTTCCTGTAACGGTATAAAATTTATTGATTCTGAAGCAATCCCAGTGGTAAAAAGAAGGGGTAAAGAGCCCTTCTAGAAGGCCTTTTTTATGTCCAGAAGACCTTCTCCCTGCATTCCATGTTCGTTTCATTTTTACACGCGATGTCATTGGGAGGTAGGCCTTACACATTCGCGACCCGATATAGCCCATCTAGAAGTCCATTTTATTGAAAACTGCAAGCAGGCCTTCTGTAGAAGTACTAAAAAGAGTTCTTCTACAGAAAGCCTTCTACAGGTCTACACTATTTAATAAAATATTTTTTTATTTATATAAAATATATATTTTTTTTAATTTAAATGATTGTAAAATGTTTAAAACTTAAAAAAACAAAATTCAAGACTAAAAAACATTTCTGTTAACTTTTGACAAAACATCTTAAGTCGATATAAGACAAATTATTTGAAAATGACATTTGTATAGAATTTGTTTATTTTTTTTTTTTTTTTATTTAATATTCCTGAAAATACTTAAAATTTTTGTTAAATTATTTTGTCAAAAATATAAAGATATAATATAAAGTTTTTAATAAAATACTTATAATAAAAACCATAAATAAAAAATATAATTAACTTAGAAAATCACATCCTATTCAAACAAAGAACTGGAGACAACTAAATGATTTATCATTCTTTTTTTGGAATTTCTGCTTTTAATTTTGATATTGTTTTTGTAACGGTTTCTGCTCGGTTTTGTTTTTTCAAATACTGTAGTCTTTCTTTCCTTCTAAGAGAAGGGAATTACAACAATGTACTTTTTATAAATAGATTTGTTGTTGTTTAAAACAAGATATATTTAAAAAAAGTACAACTTCTTACGGTCCTTCCAAGAGAAGCGAAGTCGGAAGGTCTGTCGGATCTTTCAGAAGCAGGGATGAGGCATTCATGAAGGCCTTATTAGGGAAGGCATGTTAGCATGAGCAACTGCATCTGAAAAAAGGCCTTCTAAGAGGCCTGCGCTGTAGAGGACTCGCAAATTTTACCGCTGGGAATTTTTTAGCACTTTCTTTTTTTTTTTTTTTTTTTGTTTTTTCAGAAGTTAATTTCTTTTGGAGTATATACTACATGTATACATTAAATTTATTCAAAGCCAAACATTTTTATCTGGAGAGTATCCAATATTTAACACACAATAATATTTTAGTGTAAAAAATAAGTTAAACACTAGTTACACTTGAAAACTTTTCCAAGAAAATTTAAATTTTTAGTTTAGTTTAAAACATTATTGCACTTGACATTGATTTTCATTTAGGGTGGGGCATTGTTATTTTCTTTGAATTAACCGTGTGTAGGAAGATAAAAACGATTGCTAGTTGTTGCCCTGGTAACACATTCTTTATCCTACTCGATTTAAACAAAGTTTTTTTTTTAATATTGTTGAATGATGCACATAACATTTGTAAAGCAGTTAGTAGTTTAATAATTGTTTTTGTTACCAACAAATGAAAAATATGTGGAATGCAACATTTGTTTGCTTAGTGCGGTTTTATGTCAACATATCAATAGAAAGTGGTTTAAAACGTGAGATGGAAAATTTTTATAAAGTAAGAGTATACTAAATAGCGAAACAAAAAATGTGTACATTGTATTTGCCTCCAACTTGTAAATTTTTATTTTATTGAAATGGCATCTGTTGCATTTAAAACTTCATAGTCAAATAAAAAAAATTCTATCACATAAAGTAAATAACTTGATTTTGCACGTTTTTATTTAGGATGAAAAACATATGTTTTCTGCGTAAAATTGTATACAATTAACATAAATATATGCATTTGTATGTATGTTTAAACCATCTGCCACAAATTTGTTTATGTTGTTAAAATTAAGTACATATGGAAATGACAGTAACAATTATGTTAGGAGAATATAGATACATACGTATATTCAATATATTATTATAAATTTCTTGTATGTTCACACAAAAACCTTATGATATACTGAAAAAAAATAATTTCAATAAATGAAGTACATTAAATAAAATTCATTGATTTTTTTTTCCTAGAATTTATTAACTTAACGTACGAATTCATTGCTTCAATGAAAATATTCATTAAAATTCAATGAAAAAATTGACGCTATTATGAACATTACATTGAAACCAGTCATTAAATTTATTTCTTAATAAAATAAGTAAATCAGTTAATTGATTTAATGTATTAGTTCATTGAATTCGATTATTCAATGTACTAATACATTGATTTAATTAAGAAGAAGCATTACACAAGTAACAAAACCATTAAACCAATAAAATATTTCATTAAATTATATTGAAATAAGTGCTTTCTAACGGGAAATAAAGTAAAACAAAAACAACTCAGTTTGCTTTTATCTCTTAATAAGAAATGACGCGTTTTAAACAAAAGACAAAAAAATTCAGTGCTGTGTTAAAAACTAAAATAATTAAAAACTAAATAAGTTATAAAGCATGGAATTATTAAAATACATAAATATAAATTTATTCACACAGGAGAAGTCGTGCAGCATAATTGAATACACCAAATTAAATGAATTACTCAAAAACTGGAATTTGGAGACTTTCCTTCCTTACGCGTAAGTTTAATAATGTTAATCGTTTTAAACAGTTTCAAAATATTATATTTAATTTATATTTGTATAGATAAAACAACTAAGACGCAGAGGAATGTGTTATTATCCTCAAATACCGGGTTTTCAAAGATTATCGTGATTTCAAAACCAAGAGGATTGATTCAATTCGTAAGTAACTAGTTTCAAAATGTTAAGCCATTGAACGAATTTTAAAAATTTTATTTAACTTTTTTGTTCAGGATAATGCTCTTCCCATATCAATGTGGCGTATAAATGGATATTCCATACCATCATTGAGCAATGTAGAGGACAACAGGAATTACTTTATAAAATAAATGACAAACCAAACACGATCACATCTGTAACTCAATATCATACAATTTAATAATTTAATTTAAAATAAAATAAAAACCAAAAATACAGAACAAGCCTATTATTATAATTCATTTTCAATGTATAATTTCATTGGGAGAAAATATGAGTTCATTGAAATCAATGTACTATTCACTGAAATTATTTATTTTATTTAATGAACGTGTTCATTAACTCAATGTAAGAATAAATTGAATCAATGAACTTGTACATTGAATTTTAATATTAATGTATGGCAATACATTGTTTCAATGAACCTGTACATAGGGTCAAAATTAGTGCACAAATTCATTGATACAATAAACTTTTTCATTGTATTTATGTAACTTTTTGGTTCAGTGTAGCAAAAATTTCTCATAGATACTCGCCATTTGAACTTATGCTGTTGTTGCAAATGAAAAAAGTGAACGACTTTCTGAAAATATTTTCAGCTTATGAAAATATATTTGCCTTATAATTTTAGATTATTTAGAAATGATTTTTTGAATAATTTAGTCGTTATAATGTCATATAACTACTTTTTATTTTTACACATAAATTTTGCCTTTATTAGGCTTAAAACTATAACAATGTGCTACGAAATGATATTTTTAATGTCCTAGTGTGGGTGGTTATTCATCTTCTTAAAGATATAACATAAACATTTTGGGATATCTTTATAACCCCACAGAAGGGGTCGAAAACGGCTCTTTTTTCAGGGAAAGGTGATATCAATAATTTAATGTTAACATTTTGTTTTAATATTGATTAACAGGGAAACCACAAATATGCAATTGCATGTTTTTTCTTGAATGTTGAATGATGCCATATATCATAGCTGTTCATTGTGAATATTTTCAATCAAAATATTTGTTAAAAATAAATTATTTTAATATTTTATTTATATTTTTAGAAATAAATTTCTTTAAAATTATTTTATACCCTTTGTAATATGATTTTCAGTTTTGAATAAAAATTATTTAAATATTATTCCATTTGTTAACAAGTTAGATAAAATAATATTTCCACAAAAGTATTCGAATATAAATTTATAAAATATAAATCAAATTCTTAAGTCTTTAACTAATTTTAAAATATATTTTATTTCTTTAGTTTGAATACAATTGTTCTTTATTTTATTTTCCATTTTTAAAATAAAATAATATCTGTTTTAAAACATTCAATTTTTTTTATTCATAGAAAACTTTTGAATATTTTTATTCAACATGAATTTCTTTGAATAGTTTTAAATTTACTTTGAAAAAGAAAAATAAGTAAAATATTTTTTTTTTATACTTGAATATTTGAAAAAATTTTATAATTTTTTGTTATTCAAGCCTTTTGAGGCTGAATATTTTTATTTTTTGGAGTTTTTGTTGAATAAAATAATAAAAATATTTATTTTAAATGTTTCTATTTGAATATAAAGTTTTTGAATAAAAATCAGAAAAATTTGTTGAACTTTTTTTATTTAAATAAAATACATATGAATATTATTAAACTTTAAAATAGTCAAATAAAAAACTTTTGATTATCTTCTTATAAAAATATATTTGTTTTTCTTTTGGTTAAATAAAATATTTTAATTTTTAATTTATTTTGTTCAATCAGATACAAATTTATAATAAATTCAATTGTTTTAGTATAAATAGAAATCCTTAATATTTTTATTCAAAAGATAATAGATTGACTAACAAATATTTTTTAATTAGAAATAAGAACTAGAAATGAAATAAAAAGTATTTTTATTTTTATTTTTTATCGAACGGAGCAACGAAATTTAGCACAAATATTTATCTTATACAAGGTTTGTAAAATGGGCAAAATCGGTTAATAAACAAAAAAGTTTTGGGCTAAAAACTAGAAACACAGGGTGTCCATTTCATACTTTTCTGCTGGTATCTCTTAAACAAAATCATGTACGACAACGAAATTTTGTGTAAATAGTTTGAGGCTCGATATAAATTTGTAAACCAAAAATGGGCGTGGTCCGCCCACTTTACCGCCTACCTCCCATTTAAGGTGAAACTTCAACGAAATTGTTTACAAATAGTTCAAGGACCAATGTAAACTCGGAAACAAAAAATGGACGTGATCCGCCCACTTTAACGCCCACCTCCCATATATCGTAAAATTTGAAAAAGTTGATGGTGGGTATATAAATTCGGCCGAGCCGAATATAACATTCGCGCTTGTTTAATACTGACTTTAATCTGTATTGATAGTTCGCTATCATCTAGTGGCCCCACGATATCTTCCCCTATCCACCCCGGGACTATTCTCGCATTCTATACATAAAATCTATCTATCTATCTATCTATCTATCTATCTATCTATCTATCTATCTATCTATCTATCTATCTATCTATCTATCTATCTATCTATCTATCAATCTATTTATCTATCACAGTATCATCCTATAATATCCGAAAGTAAAGTAGACTAAATTATTATTCGATAGGAGCAGGGGGAATGGTAGTCCCTTACACATATCTCCTCAGCTATTACAGATAATGTCTTGAGATTTTGTGGAAATAACTATTATCAATTTACATAATTGACATGAAAATGGGGCAGGTAGGTCTAGGTGGAGTATAAGCCCCCATACAAAGAAAATACTAATTATCGGATAACTTAAATACTGTTACAGCAAAAATTTTCAAATTTTACGGGAAAATCTTTCTCATTAACCACCAAAGTTAAAATCATTTCCGAAAGTAGGCCTTAAGTGAGATCTATAGCTAAATTGAAGATTTTGTTATCTTTATCTCAAAGCTTGTAAGACCACGAGTAAAATAAGCCACGGTATTATGAAATGAAAAACTAATACTGATTTTCAGAATAACCATTGATGCACATAGATATAATCATGGAATTACATTATTGCCAAAAATTTAAGTTGATAAAAGGTTTTAGTATTTTAATTTTGTCCGCATTATGAAAAATGCTAAATCTATTTTTGAAAAATGCTAAAAAAATGGCATATGCTAAATTAAATATTTACAACTAAATCGGAATAAAAAGTGCTAAATTTAGCTGCAAAAATGCTAAAATGATCACGCTGCTAGTGATGTTGTATGTGATAGAATTTTGACACTCTGTTGCTCATCCTGGTTCTAACACTTTCCCTAGAGCTGCCCGTCCTATTTTCATCTCAGTTGTGATCTTAATGCGGCAATTATTCCCATACAATTTTAAACCTTTTGTTTTAATAGTTTTTCATTTAAGCGATAAATAATTTTCATTTTGTATGGGGGCTACGATTCCTTCTGTAGCTACATCTTCTAAATTCATCTGAATTGTGAAAAATTATGAGGAAATAATTACCACAAAATGTTAAGACTTGCGTTGTAAGTAGGGATCGCAATTTCCCGGACTTTTTGATTTCCCGGGATAATGGGAAAAATTGTTCGACTTCCCGGGATGCCGGATTAAAAACTATAAGTAATTCTACTCTCATTAGTTGAACAACATAGACCCAAAGGAATATATATTTTTGCATTAGCAAATTTAAAACAGAACTGTAAATGTACTAAGAAAATGAAATTTAATCACTTAATCTACTGATTAATTAACTCGAGTAAATGCTGTCGTAAAAGTGCTTTGTGGATATCGGCACTATATAAGCAGATCTTTTCCGAAAATCTTTGGGGTAATTCAAATGAGTGTTAAAACTATATTAAATTGTTTGTAGCTTCAATGGGTGATCCAAGATTATATGAAAACATCAAAAATATACCGCAAATTTTAACGTACTTTCATAAAGTTTTGAACATCCCAGCAAAAACTTTGGTTGCCATGTAATGAGTTAAGAAGCTAATATAATGGCTTTACACTACTTACACATTAGCTGAATAACCCATTATTTTAACACGGTGATGACATTAGAGGCAACTACTTACCTCATCTCATTACTTAGATGTCATTACAAAAACTAATTGCTATTAAGTTGTTTAATAACGCATTGATTTTGAGGTATTTCTGAAGTTATTTTAATTGAAAACAAGATAAATTATTTGCATTTTTTCCACTTTAATTTTATTATATATTATATATATTATATATATTATATATATTATATATATATATATATATATATATATATATATATATATATATATATATATATATATATATATATATATATATGTAAATACCACTATGGTGCAACTCTTGCTTGGAGCATATTCATCTCCAGATCTGCTTCGAACTTGACCTTCGCGCAAAAGACCCAGACTAAAAATGTTGACGATTTTTATCCGTTTTTAATGTTGTCTAAATACTGAATGAAAATTTCTTATCTTTGTGCAAAACATGTATAGAAAATGTATAAATCTGGGAAATTGTTGGCTATTGAAATATTGAACTTTCTCCTCTGGATTAACAATTGTGTGAGTAATATAAAAAGAACAATAAAAATTAGAGAATATTTCGCAATAATATTTTCACACTTACCATAATTCAACACGGATAAAGACCAAAATGTTGAGAATAGTTAGAATATTTTCATATTTAATTTTTTTGTTTGTTTATTTTTTTAATGTCAATAATTTTTATTTTGAATATTTTTTCAAATATTTTGATTATAAAAGTTTTATTTTTCCATATGCAATAAGAAACAATTTTATATTTTAAAAAATTAATTCATTCGCAAAATTTGTTTCTTCACACACATATTTCATCTTTAAATATATTAATTGGAAAACTGAATAAAAAAATCAACAAAAAGTAGGTTTTCAAAAAATTTGGTCATAAGCAAGTAATTACAAACAGCGTTATAAAAAATTAGTCATTAATGTACTTCTATATAATGTAAATGGTATGTTGTTGTCATTGAAAAGTAACTACATCTGTAACTACATGCCATTACCAAGTTTTTGCTGGGATCATATATAATATCTAGAACTAATTTCAATTTCCTAAACGGTCATCGAAATAAAATTAAATTTTACTACAATTAAATTTATTACATTTGTTAAAGGGTGATCCGAAGTTCTCTTTGTAATTTTCAAAATGCAATAATGAACACATTCACAGTTCTTTCACAGTCTAACTACCACAAGTTTATATAATATTTGCGTAAAATATCATACTGGTCGGCGCACAGTGGAGTCAAATGCAAATTTTTTGTTAATAAATCTGTATCTCCTAAACTACTATGATGTATGAAAGAGTTGCAGAGGAGGACCTAAGCTTTGAGAAAAATCATCTTGTAGTCACCCTGTGATAACACAAGAAAATCTACAGGGTGCCGAAATTGACTACCTCGAGTATGTAAAAGTTAAAAAAAATCGTAACTTACACAAATGAAGTCCGAATTTAAAGATTTTTTAATTTCTGTAAAGTGCTTGGCAAGATAAAGAAAAAATAAGCTTACTCACCAAAGTTATCTCTTACAGTTAAAAATATATTTGCACTTGAATTTTGAATTTTTGATTTTTTGACTCGACTTTCTTTCGTTTTTCGGGAATAAGTCCTGAGGTATATAAAGTAAACATTTTTTACAAATATCCTGTTATTTGCTACATACTGAAAGAATTTTTGGATTATCTCAATACGCCTAGACGTGAAAAATATTCAAAGTCAGCACTCTGAAATTGATATGAAAAATGGTTATTTTTTACGAAAATATAGTACAATTCTTTCACTTTTTACTCAAAGTTCCGTTTAAGGAAAAAAATTTTTCTTTATATATTTCAAAAGACAAGGTTTCATAAATGGCTAATATAGAAATTTTGAACTGATTTATGCTTGCACCTTACATTAGGCATAGGTCGAAAATGATGAATTTTGGAAAAAGTTAAATTTTTATCGATTAATAAAAAAAATGTCACGCGAGCTGTTTTAAATTTTTTGACGATATTTCATAAAAAAATAGATTTAGAACGATTTGACACTAAACTGCTTCCCGCCCGGCCAAAAACGAATGCAGTTTTCATAAAAAAGTCAATTTTTTAAATGACATTTTTTTAACTGCATAAAAAAGCATATTAGCAAAATATTTTCGCAATTATTTTTTATGTAGTATATAAAATACATATCGATTTTCTTTTCCTGCAAAAATCATTAAAAAAGCTTTACAAATAATTTTTTTGCAATTTTTCAAAATTAAAAACTATAAAAAATATATAAAAACCAAAAAAATAATGTTTTGTAAAACAAAACTCCGCCTACTTTCCAAAAACTAATAAAGTATTACAAGAATATAAAAGTAAACTTAATTACCAATTCATTGATGTATAATATGTATATATGGACTGTTTTAAAAGCACTTTATTATGGTCTTAAAACTGACAACTTAAGTCAACTCTCACAAAATTCACTGTTTTACAATATTTCCATATGTGCGTATACGTAATAAACAATTGTATTGGCACGTTTTGGTTGTTGAACGAGATAATATTCGCAATAATCGCTTATATTTATTAAATATTGTTTATTTTTGAAAAATTGCCAAAAATTTATTTGTGATGGTTTTTTAATGATTTTTGCTGGAGTGAAAGATCGAAATATATTTTATACACTACAGAACAAATAATGGCTAAAATATTATGCAAATATTTATTATTAAGCAATTAAAAAAAGTCGTTTAAAAAATTTACTTTTTTCATGAAATCTGCTCTCCTGCATTAGTTTTAAGCCGGGCGGAAAGCAGTTTAGAGTCAAATCGTTCTAAATCTATTTTTTTATGAAATATCGTTAAAAAATTTAAAAAAGCTCGCGTGACATTTTTTTATTAATCGATAAAAAATTTAATTTTTTCCAAAATTCATCATTTTCGACCTATGCCTAATGTAAGGTGCAAGCCTAAATCAGTTCAAAATTTCTATACTAGCCATTTATGAAACCTTGTCTTTTGAAATATATAAAGAAAAAATTTTTTCCTTAAACGGAACTTTGAGTAAAAAGTGAAAGAATTGTACTATATTTTCGTAAAAAATAACCATTTTTCATATCAATTTCAGAGTGCTGACTTTGAATATTTTTCACGTCTAGGCACATTGAGATAATCCAAAAATTCTTTCAGTATGTAGCAAATAACAGAATATTTTTAAAAAATGTTTACATTATATACCTCAGGACTTATTCCCGAAAAACGGAAAAAAGTCGAGACAAAAAAACAAAAATTCAAAATTCAAGTGCAAATATCTTTTTAACTGTAGGAGATAACTTTGGTGAGTAAGCTTATTTTTTCTCTATCTTGCCAAGCACTTTACAGAAATATAAAAATCTTTAAATGCGGACTTCATTTGTGTAAGTTACGATTTTTTTAAACTTTTACATACTCGAGGTAGTCAATTTCGACACCCTGTAGATTTTCTTGTGTTATCACAGGGTGACTACAAGATGATTTTTCTTAAAACTTAGGTCCTCCTCTGCAACTCTTTCATACATCATAGTAGTTTAGGAGATACAGATTTATTACCAAAAAATTATATTACCATTATAATACAAATAAGAGTAAATTATCTTAAAAACTGTATACATCTGTATACACAGAAAAAAGTAAAAATGGACTTCAATTGTAAAATTTCTTATATTAATTAATTTTTAATTAATTTTGCTCCAATCATCAAAATGATAATATTAATAACTAGAATAATTGATATTATTATTACTGCTTTTTTTAAATAGATATAATGAGCTGAGCATTTTTGGAAATTGACTTAAATTTATTTTATTTCTGTATTTATATACACAAATCTTTATATTTTGTTAACAGTTGTCAATTTATTTAAAAACAATATTATAAACCAATTAGAAAATTTATTATATTAATAAATAATATAATTGAATTCCAATATATATTTAGTTAATAATTTTATTAAAAAATAATTTGAAATATTTTTTTCTGTTTACTAATAAATAATCATCTGAATGCCTTCTAAATATTGAACAAAATTAAATAATGAATTAAAATTTGATACTAAATATGTTGAGATATGTTTTCGCTATAACTAAACCATATAAAGACATTTTATATTCCAAACACAAGTCAGGCTTTAGTAGATCTCCGATACTTAAAACTATTGTAAAGGCATTTTGAATATATTTGAAAACCTCTGTGTATCATATATATTAGTACATGTCCAAAGTAAAAAGTGAGGTTATGAGACAAAACCGCAAATTAATCCAAAGTGGATAAGAACTCAACATTATTTTTTATTTAGGTCAAAAGTAAAGATAATCACCTTTAATTGGGTATCATTAGAGTTTCCTTAGTGCAAAAACCTCTAATTTTATAGCGTTTCCGAAATGATAAAAAGCACTTCGGACTCACTACATACTTTTTATATTAACATTCTTAATATTTTGTAAAATTTTTATAAGACAAATTCCGCATGTTGTTTATATTACTGACTAATTTATAATACATATAAATTAGTCAGTAATATTTTATTAAGATATAAAATTGAATTCATGCTATAGAGTCATTCCATATAAATCATGTAATGAATTGTATATAAAACCTTATTAATGACATTGTGCTTAAGATATAGTTCCCACCTGGATTTTAAGCCTAATCTTTTTTAAAACATTACTCAAATATATAAATTCTTATTAAAATTCATGCTGTTTTCTTCCATTTAAGTGATTTCAAAATTCCCGGGAAAACGGATTAAGAAAAATAGGAAATTTCCCGGGAATCCTGGGAAGGGAAATCCCAGGTTGCAATCTCTAGTTGTAAGAAGCCTATAAAATTGGTTATGATTCAATATTTTATCTAACCCCCATACAAATACTTTCTAGAATAAAGTTTTAACACGTACAAAAATGCGTTATTTTTGTCACTATATCCACAAACTTTGGTGAAAGTAAATTTTATATAAAAGTAAATCGGAATGCCATATTTCAGGAAGATCGGTCTACAATTTGGTATAGATACATATTTTGAAATAACTCCGAAACTATTGAACGGATAGAAATTTGATATTAGGACTTGGTTGGTTTACGTGGTAGCCCGTAAACTTATGGGCAATCAATTAGATTCGTTAGATTCCGTTTTAATGAGACCATACTAGATATTAGGACTTAAATCCAATTTTATTTCGTATCATTTATATAAATCGTGTATATCCTTCTCGAGTTAAAGTGAAATACACTCTAGTAATCGGTTTATTTAGGGCGCAATATTAGACACGCTCATAATAAAACTCTCGACTTGATGGGAAAAAAAACTGAAAGCAGAGTCGTGTTTAGCATGTCGAATTCCATTTAGTCCACTTAATTATTATTTTATTTTTTTTTTTTGGACTTTACAAATAGTAGGACGAGAAAAACGCTGTTCTTAAGCGAAAACTAATAAAAGAAAATCATAAATATTTTTATAGGGAAATCATGTAAATGTTATCATGTGCCGATAAAATTATGGCAAATGCATTATTGTACAAAAAAAAATATGTAATATTAAGCCGAAGCGCAAAATATAGAGTGCAGATGACCATAGTGTAGTCTTTTTTTTTTTTTTTTTTTGTACAAAAAAGATTATTTTCTATCAGCAAGTAAAAACCAAAAGAAGAGAGAAAAATGGAGGAACATTCTGTGGTCATAAAAAAAAGCGAAATTTGTGGAACTAGATTCCGACAGTATGTCCAACCCCTTTCCAAAACAGTATTTCAATCACAATATTAAAAATAAAAAAATACTGTTAATCATGTTGTGATAATATACCAAGATTTATAATACAATGGATTCAATACACCACATAAAAGGATAATGGATGAACGATTATGTGTGGAGACAATGAATAACACTGATCGTGCTCCTTCAAAAAAATATGTGGACTAGATGAAATTCTGCATGCTAAACTCGAGTCTGCTTCCAGTTTTTTCCAATCAGGACGAGATTTTTTTATGGGCGTGTATAATATTGCGTTCTAAATAAGTTTGTTACTCGAGAATATTTCAGTATAACTCGATAACGGTAGTGGGCAAAAAAATTTTTCATCTTAAATAAAAAAATTGGTAATTTTTTTTTTTTTTTTTTTTTTTTTTTGTGGGCATCACTACCTTGACCCCACCTTTAGGTAGTCACACTTGTATTACTCGATAACGGTTTATCCAATTAAGATAAATTAAACTTCAATAGATAGTGATTTAAATTATCCTTGAGCTGAATTTACATAATTTTTGTTCAGTTAATATTTCCGTAGTTATTCCGTAATTAAAAGCAAAAAAATTGAAAATCGTGAAAATTTTGATCTATAACTCTGAAATTCCTTAGTCAATAACAAATATTGTTGACACGCCTAGAAGACAATTTTCGTGTGCATCTTTTGCTGTATCATTTATTATTATTAAAATCGTATGAACGGTTCTTGAGTTATAGTCAAAATTGTAAAAACCATACTCGAGTTTTATAGTGTAACCGATGAATAAGGTGATGATATTAGTTATGCCCATAAAAAAAAACCAGTACGTGATAGAAAAAAAGTGAATGCAGATTCTTGTTTAACTCGTAAAAATCCATCTAGTACACCTATTTCACCTATTTTTGTTTCAAGAAAAAATAAAAAATGTTTTTTTGCCCACCACTGTATTTCTACTCAATTGTATGTAACATGGGTATTTTTGCTTAACTGTGAATAAAATCAAGATTTGTGCATCAATTTTGAAGACACATGCCTTACACACAGCATTACTGAATAAACTGAAACATTTTTGATGAAAAAATCTAAAATTTTGCATGAAAAAGTTTTTTTTGGACACTTATTTCAAAATAACTTTGAAACTATTGAGTACACAAAAAAATAAGTTTGAGTGATTTGAAGATATTTTTAGTCCGCATCAATTATGTCAATCGTACATACCGTTCTTGAGTTATGAGAAAATATACTAGAGTAATGGCCTTACTATGGGCGAAATATTAGACACGCCCATAAAAAAAATCCAGACCTGATGGAGAAGAACCGAAAGCAGATTCGTGTTTAGCATATCAAAATGCATCAAGTAATTTAAGTCCATACATTTATTGCTAAAGGATTGGTTTCGTATTAATAGGGGTTAATGTTATGTCGTACACAGAAGAAATAAAAATGGATTTCAATTACGAAATTGCTTATATTAATTCAAATTTTGTTTGATTTTGCTCCTATCAACTAAATGATAAAGGATAAACTAAATCTTTCTCCAAATAAAACAAAAATATTTTATTGAAATATTTTACAGTAATAAGAATAAAGGCTTGTATGTAAAGTAGATAATTGTAATTAATTGTATATGGATTTATGGAGTTAATAGAGGGAAACAATTACCCAAAGAACGCCCGATTTTACTTTACACGCATTTACGTTAAGATTTCTTTTGAAACCATAAACAAATTCTGAAGCGTGGCCGAAATGAAGGCCCCCAAGTTTAAAAAACTTAAAAATGAGGGTAAAATTTGCTTCGACACAAATATCTCTTAAACTAAAAGAGATAAACTACACACGTAAGCATGTTTTTTTGTAGAGATTTGCAAGGACTACTTACATTGTTTACTTTTAAATAATAAATTAATTTGTAGGGAATTAAAAAAATACCCTAGGTGACTAACTTTGGAGGCCTACTCTCTACCCCCGTGACCCGCTTGGGGCATGTACTCGAAATCAAATCAAAAACACCTCAGCTCAAACTATGTGATAGCTCAAACGTTTCTCAAGTTAAACAATTTTAACGAAAATCGATACTTAATTGGTATCAAGTTGATACCTTTAAGGTATCAAAGTACTAAATTACATTATGTTTTCTATTAAATTTGTTTACGATCGGTATCAAAAACCTGATACTTTTAATTACCGAAACATGATGTAATCATGTATTTTTTCCCTCAATGTGTGTATTAAAGATTTTATTTCTAAAACGATTAAGGAGTGAGATCGATAAATTCTTAACATACATTTTGCCTCATAACTTTTTTCGGAATCAATTTTCAAAAATTTTTTTGATCTAGTTATCATGGAAAAATACTTCAGTTATTATTTTTAGTAACAACCATGTTAATTTGTCCTTATTTTCATCAAAATAAGTGACGAACAAGATTTACGTCCTACAAGTTATTAAAAAATTTAAAAAAATCCAAATAGGTCTTACAAATAATTGGCCACAGAATTAAATGTCGTCCGTAAAACCATTTCTAATGTTATGAAACAGTATCAGGAGAATTTGACTATTGATGTGAAACATAGTTCGGTAAGAAAAAAGGACCACATGATATTGGGAAGGCCAGAAAATTGAAGGCATATTGAAAGAAACTCCAAACACATCTGGTAGAAAATCAGCTCAGTTTTCTCAGTGCTTCGCCTATTTGGTGCGAAAATTTAAAGCTAATGGGAAAGTTGATAACATATAAAGTTCAAAAAATTCCAAACTGGAATTCTGCAAAAAAAATTACAAACCAAAAATAGGACTCGGAATTTAAAACCAAATTTCATACAAAAATACTCAAGCTGTATAATAGACGAAGAAACGTAGGTGCTGGCAGAATCTTCGCAGCTTGTGTCTCAAAAGTTTTCATTGCTAATGCTCGAAGCAATGTTGGAGATAATTTTAAGACCCAAAAGCAGCAAAAATTTCTTACAAAATTCATGGTATGACAAGCTTTTTGCAGTTGCGGCAAAACAAGAAAGTCATTTGATACATTCGGATCTATAAATACCAAAAAAAATGCACAAAGGAATATTTGCAAAAAAGACTTCTTCTTTTCTTAAGAAAGCACAACGTGTCCACATATTTTTGGACCCATTTGGTATCATGTCACTACGGTAAGAAAGCTCTGGAGTGGTACCAAATCAATAACATAGTTTTAGTACCAAGAGAGGTCAATTTTCAAAATTGTCCATAGCTTAGACCAGTGGAGAGATATTGAGCTCTTGTGAAAAGTGAATTCAAGAGCACAAAAAAGGTGTCCCAAAATACTGAAGATTTTAACAGAACATGTGCACACTGTTCCAAGAAAGTAATTAAAGCAACTATGAAATCTCCAAAGAAAGGGTTTTCAAAAATGGTCCACAATTTTATAATTAGTGGTTAGAACCATAAGAATTATATATTTCTGTGATCTGTGCTAAATTATCAAATGATTAAAAAAATGAAATTGAAAAAAGATTCGGCTGTGCCGAATCTTTGATACCCTTCACCATATTACCATATTACCATCTTACTATCTTATCGACATCATATTACCATATTACCGACAAATAATAAAATTTTCGCCTTAACGTATGCTTTCATATTTTCACATAGTATATAAATCTAAATTTTTTTTCAAACTACGAAAATTTGAATATATAAAAAAAACAATCATAGCAGGCTTTGCTTTTAAAAAATAAACAACAACAATTCCATATTTATATATTTTTTATGTGTGTATATACAAACTGGCTGCATATACAAAGAACAACAACAACACTGTTATTCATTATATTACTTCTGTTGCTAACTAAACTACTTGTCTATACAAAAAACAAAAAACGTCACTAATAGTCATTACAATGCTTAATATACATGTTTGTGTATGTATTTATGTATATTCTTAACAGATATGTTTTAGTTTTTAAAAATAAACAACAACAATTCCATATCTATTTATTTTTGTACAGACTGCATATACAAAGAACAACAACAACACTGTTATTTATTATATTACTACTGTTTGTTTTTTGGCCATAACTCTGTTGATTATAAACGAATTTGGTTTATTAAAAAAAACGAAATTTTATAAAAACATTTATGACTGATCTATATAAAAATAAAAATCTGTAGCTTGAACAAGGGCTTCAAAAATAAAAAATTCGTTTTCCCCGATATCTCAGTTATTACTGAACCGATTTATTTAATTTTTTCAGAACAAAAATTCAGAAAATAATTTCCGAGCCTCCTTTGAAAATTCGAAGTCCCTGGTATATGCAGAGGCTTCAGAAACTGAAAAACCGGTTTCAAAAACCGGTTTTTAAAGCATATCTCCACCATTTATAAACCGATCCTGCTGATTCAAAAAACCGAAATTTTATAAAAATATTTGTGACCGATCTGTATAAAAATAAAAATCTATAGCTTAAACCAGGGCTTTAAAAAATAAAAAATGCGTTTTGTCCGATATCTCAGTTATTATTGAACCGATTTATTTCATTTTTTCAGAACAAAAATTCAGAAAAAAAATGTCCGAGACTTCTTTGTAAAAACGAAGTCCCTAGTATATACAGAGGCTTCAGAAACTGGAAAACCGGTTCTAAAAACCGGTTTTCTTAACATATCTCCGTATTGTATGAACCGATCTTGCTGAATTCCAATAGCAAAATTCTCGAAAGCATTTCCGATCGTTTGATATATATATTATATATGTCAGTTATCGGTGGGCTTCATAAACGCCATTTCAACCGACACACGGACGGACGGACGGACGGACGGACGGTCGGACGGACGGACGGACGGACATGGTCCTATCGTCATCATTTCTTACAAGGATCCCGAAAATGTAAACTTTTTTGCTCTCCGACGAAAATTGTGGGAATTACAAACGGAATGACAAACTTATATATACCCTTTACACCTGTGGTGAAGGGTATAATAATGAAAACTCTAAGATCAACCGTTACCAAGTTATTGAATATTATGTATGTTAAGAATTTTTCAATCTCACTCCTTAATTCACAAATAATTTAACTATTTGAAAACTGTAGTCAGTAAATTACGGAAAAAAATTTGAACAATTTAGCAAAAAGTTCTTTTTATTTAATTTTTTTTACGAAATTTTTATTAAAAAAATGTTTTAACAAACAACCACTATTTATATGTCTTCAATATTTTAATTTAACAATTATCATACTCCACTATTTGTACGTATCCAATCGCGTACATAAGTAACTCTCGAATAAACACCCGGATAATCGGGCTTAGCACAACCATAGCCCCATGAGACAACACCCACTAAAACACCCGATTCATTAACTAATGGGCCACCAGAATCTCCCTGGCAAGCATCTTTGCCACCTTCAATATAGCCGGCACAAATCATACGATCAGTAATGCCACCAAATTTCTTATATTTATCCGAACATTCTTCTTGATTAAAAATGGGAACTTCGGCCTGACGCAGCCATTCACGTGACTCAGAAGAATTTTGAGTATTACCCCAACCGGTTACGAAACAAGTATCACCGTCCAGGAAATCATCTTTGGCATCAGGTAATTTGACAGCTTTTTTCGTTTCATCAAATTCAATTTCTTTGGATAATTTCAAGAGAGAATAATCATAGTCAACATTGGAATAATTGAACTGTTTGTGCTGGACAATTTCAGCAACCTGTATAAGTTCACCACCCTTAGCAAATTCAGAAGAACCAACACGTACTTTCATACGATTTGCAGTACGGCCTCTGTGGAAAATGAAAAATAAAAAATGGTTAATAATATGTAATTTTATTAAATTGCTATAAAAAGAACTTACTCAGTGCAATGAGCTGCTGTTAAAACCCATTGTGGTGATATAATAGAACCACCACAAATGTGTCCTGAAGTTTGTAATGATATTTGATGAGGAGCATCGGTTATATTGATTTTGTAGCCTCCCACAATACGGCCATCTAACCTAGGACGTTCTTCTACATTTTCCATGGATCTTTGTTGTCTTGTTTTAGGTATTAAACAACCTCTTCCTTGTACTCCAATTATGACTGCACCCCAACAAAATACTATGGCAGTTAAGAAGTATTTCAACATTTTTAATATCTCTCTATGCTGTTCTGAAACTATAGTCGATAGAGTACTCTTGAAGTAGTTTAATGAAAAACTGTTATACAAATTTAAATTTTCATTAGCTTTTATAGTTGGTTGTAAATGAAGATTTCAAGTTGATTACAAATATTTTACAATTACTAACTAATAAAGTTTAACAAAATGACCGCCCATTGAGCCGTGAGATATAGCGGCTAAATACTGGGTGGTAGTAGGAAGGTAATTCTTATCAATTTTATTTTCTATTGACTTTAAACTATAGTTACAAGTGTATGTAGGCCAGCTGTTTAAGCAGACTTCCAGGTACAATGAATAGAATATTGTATAGACTAGACAGATTGTCACAACATGCTGAATTTTATAGCAAAGTACTTGACTTAAATACCATGAATATTTTTTGTTTTCGAAATGGGGGTAAGTAAAAGTTAATTGTATTATTTTGAAAGTGATTTTTATAAAATATTTATAGTGTTTGTTTCATATATTAAATTTTTGTTGAAATACTTAAATAGTACCTATTGTTGCTATGCACCTAAACATATCATTTTATATTTTTATTTCAGTAGCATTTGAAATGGGGGCAAAAGAATTTTTAACTAAAATTATTATATTGTGTTGTTTGGAAAATGGGAAGTACATTTTTTTCCTGATGTACTTATATATTCTTACATTCTTATTTGTTATAACTTGCATTCAGTTATATTTTTAAGGTAGAATCTGATAAATTATTTCTGTAATTATATGGTACCCTACACCATAGATGTGATATGAAGCTTAAAAAAAAACTCAATTGAAAAAAAATACTCAAAAAGGCACACGAAGTACACTTGTTTTTGTTTTCAATGGAATTTTTTACTAACACATTCTTAGACTTTTTGACAACCGAATTAGGTTTTTGACAACGGAACTTCATATCTATGTTATAATCTATGCCCTACACCAGCATAGCACAGTGGTCCCAAATCATTTTTTTTCCATGTGGGCGGGGTGCCACACCCACTTACTAAATAACTATTAAAAGTAGTATATCTCGGAAATTGGTAATAGTAGAGTCCTCAAATTTTGCACGAACAACTTTGACACCTATATGAACATTCTAGTAAAAAAAATAGGCGAACTAGCAATATGGGGTGTGGCACATCCCACGCCTAATATTGCTTGCCAATACCAAATGCCGTAAATTTAAGAAACTATAACAGTTACATTTCCCAAATTTTGTACAATAAATTTAAGTGTCAATGTGAACATTTTGTGCAAAAATGACCGGAAAAGAAATAGTGGGCGTGTCATCTCTCATATAAAGTTAATACCAAAATTTTTATATCTGGGAAACTATAAAAGTTAGAGAGCTCAAATGTTGTACGACTAGCATTAGTCAAATTTCAACCCAGAAGTCAAATTTTGACCCATTTTTGGACGTTTTTTTTTAATATTTTTTTTTTAACTTGTCGGGCTCAATTTGAGTCCTAAAATTTTTATTAAATATTCTCTGGATTCTGTTTAAATTTAACGAAATTTTGGTAGGGTTAGCGGGGAGACTGTTACCCCAACTGCCCTCGGATTTGTTTTACATACATTTATGTTAAGCATTCTTTTAGGAACATAAAAAAAATGTATGGTCCGGAGGAAAATAATGGATTTTAAAGTGAAAAAAGTTACCACCTTTTTGAAAAAAATCACAAAAAATAACAATTTTTTTAATGTTTTTTTTTTTTTTTTTTCAAAATAATATAACTTTTTACCTGAAGCACGTAGGTATATGATTCTGGCACAAAAGTTATTTAGAATTCAGAGAATATTTTAGAAAAATTGTAGGACTCAAATTGCCGTTGTAAAAGGCGTGGTCATTAAATATTTGTATGTGTTTAACCAACAATGGGGGTATATTGTCGATATATATATTTTTATACTAGCGTTTAAGATTTTAAAAAAGTGGGCGTAAAATGTGGGCGTGTCATCCAACCCAGTTCTTACATAGCCTATAACGACCACCGGCACTGGTACTATCTGTGTGTCAAATTACGTGAAAATCTGTGCAGCCGTTTGAGAGTTTCAAAAAGTGGGTGTAAAATATGGACGTGGCATCCAACCCAGTTCTTTCATAGCCTATAATGACCAGCGGTACTGGTACTATCTGTGTGTCAAATTTCGTGAAAATCGGTGCAGCCGTTTGAGTTTTAAAAAGTATGCGTAAAATGTGGGCGTGGCATCCAACCCAGTTCATATCTTAAATATTAATATTATTACCAAAGTGGCTCCAACAAAATTTTAGAACTCTGTTATATTTTCTCAGATATGATAATTTAATATTTTCTTTATATGGGAGGTGCCAAGCCCACTATTGCTAGTGTACCAATTTTTGTCCAAAATATTCATATTGAAGCTAATGCTAGTCGTACAAAATATTAGCTCTCTAACTTTTATAGTTTCCCAGATATAAAAATTTTAGTATTAATTTTATATGAGAGATGACACGCCCACTATTTCTTTTCCGGCCATTTTTGCACAAAATGTTCACATTGACACTTAAGTTTATTGTACAAAATTTGGGAAATATAACTGTTGTAGTTTCCTAAACTTACGGCATTTGGTATTGGTAAGCAATATTAGGCGTGGGATGTGCCACACCCCCTATTGCTAGTTCGCCTATTTTTTCCCAGAATGTTCATATAGGTGTCAAAGTTGTTCGTGCAAAATTTGAAGATTACCAATTTCAGAGATATACTAAATACTATTAAAAGTTATTTAGTAAGTGGGTGTGGCACCTCACCCACATGGAATTTCAAAATAAAAAGTAGTCTATTTTTCCTTCCAGTCATATAGGAACACACTGTTCCTATATGACTAAAGCTAAAGAAAATCGGTTTAGCCGTTTAGACAGCTATAGACTTCAAACAAACATATATAAATTAATGTGTTTGCTTGTATATGTATATATAATAAAAAAAATTACAAAACTTTTTCAAAATTGTCAAAGTTTGGATAGGACTTGGGGGGAAACTGTACCTCCGATTTCATTTTACAACAAATTGTTTTAGAAGTAAAAGAATATTCCCACCTTTTTGGAAAATGTAAATTTTTTTAAAAGTTTCAACTTCAGATTAATATAAAGTTTTATTTGATAGATATATTTATATGATTCTTGCAGTTATATCATATATAATTTTGTAAAAAATTTTGTGATTATTTTAATCACTACTTCTTTATTGTGTTGTTTTCTTTTCATAAAAAAAACTGACAATCTTCCTAACAAACGCCAAAAAGATTATTGCGCAATAGAATTGTATTTTGTTTTTGTTAAATTGGAATTATCATCTTATTATCTTCCAGAAGTGATTTCAAAGTATACTTTTGGAAGATCAAAGGTCGATAGTAATGTATTTACTGCCTGTTTCTCTATGTCGAACGAAAAATTCGTTTCGAATAAATGTATGGAAAACAAAAACAGATTTTTAAATTTTTTGTTCGACATAGAGAAACAGGCAGTTAGTTTTTTGTAAATTTCTTACACACTTCCGACAACCATCTAGAAGTCAATAAGAAGTGATGTCTGGAAGATTGGCAACAAATTAATCTTCCAATTAGTTGAAGGGGTTGTATAGAGAAATCTTATCACAACAGCATAGTGTAATTATAAAGTATACTCGTAAGAACAGCTGTTTTACAATTTTTTCATTGGCAAACCTCGCGGTACTGTCAAATTGTTTTTGTATTCATATGTAAAATTTGTTCGAGTTTTTTACTCTTGCTCTCCTTCATTCTCTCATTTTTCCGTTCAAAGCATTTTGACATTGTGGGCAGTAGCTTTACACTAACAAAATATAAGCAATTGTTGTTTTTGTAGATGTGCGAGTACTTTATTATTATACTGTGAGTTTCATAATATTTCTTATAATACTAATATTTTAGACTACACCAGTGATGATAAATTCAGTACAAATGTACTTTTTTCAGTACTATTCGCTCTTTGAAAGTACTGCAGTACTCCAGTGATTAATTTAGTATAGTTTTAAATATTTTAATAAAATTTTTAATTAAATAAAAGTTCTGTAAAACAATCATTTAGACATTTTTTGACCTGAATGTTAACATTTTTGAAGTGACATTTAAATAGGCGTTTATTTAGCTAAAATGTGACATATTTTCGACAAAACAGAGACGCTTTTATATCCATTACTTTATAGTGAGATGATTAATTTTTATGACTTCTTCTTATTTTTTGCGTCAAAACTTTTTATGTAATTTTCCGAACTTTACTCTTAAATCGAAGTTCATTCAAATTCCACTATTAATAGTGTAGTAGACAGTTTATATCTTAATCTCTGGATTCATGTATACGCTCTGTCTTTACGTCTTCATTTAACACTTTTATCTATTTATCAAGGCATAGTCAAACGTGGATCTTACAATTTTACATGTCCAACTTGAACAATATTTAATAGGTCGAAAAATAATTTATTCAATTGGTTTTGACTCTTTAAAATAATAATGCTGCTAATTTTGAGAACTCAGTTTTGGATAGGACAAGTTCTTAACATTTCACTACAAGTACGGCACAAAAAATACAATTTTACTGCCTGTTTCTCTATGTCGAACGAAAAATTCGTTTCGAATAAATGTATGGAAAACAACAAATAAATTTAAAATTTTGTTTTTGTTTTCTATACATTTATTCGAAACGAATTTTTCGTTCGACATAGAGAAACAGGCAGTTAATACAATACTGGGTACTCATTTACCTCCCTAACTCACTTAAAATCGTAAATATTTCCTACACTATTTATCCGATTGCAAATATTAAGGTATCAATTAAAAGCTCTTAATGGCGCATTTATAAAAATAAAATAAAAAAGATATAAAAGTTGTATAAAGATAACTTTTTTAAATATTTTGTAATTTTTAGTGCAAAAAAATAATTTTTTTCTGGAGATATTTTTTCTTAATAGCCGGACTTCGGCCGAACGGAAGAACTTTTAACTCTGTGGTATGTCCAAAAGCGGCTTCGCTAACGTAATTCTTCTTTTTTACTCAACTTTTTTATAACAAAAATTTTTTTAATGAGAGTTTCTTAGGGAAATTCGATTTTCAAAGCCCTATAGCTTCCAAAATATTTAATTGCGCTGAAAAATTTTTACATCATTATTTTCACCGATAAAAGTACTATCAATGTCGAAAAAATCAAATAAATCGGAGATGAGTTAGGGCGGTCTATTTATGCCCAATACTGAAAAACATATTTATCATCCCTGGTCTACACGTTATACACCGCCTTTCAACAGAATAGGTTCAAGATTTTCGTTACATTAAACCTCTTGTTATTTTTAAAATACAGTAGACGCTCACAAATTAGAACCGCTTTGTTTTTGAGGCAATTCTAATTTCTGAATTATTCTAATTTCTGGACTTTGTTTTTTTCGAATAAAAAACAAAAAATTGAGTAAATTTACTTCCAAAAACTAAAATAAAACACTTTTGAATTTTTTCAAATTCAATTTTATTTGATAAAAACAAGAAAACAAAACGTAACAATTCAGTCAAATACATTAAATGTATTTTTATAAATTAAATTAGAAAACATAACAATTCAGTCCAAAAAACTAAAATATTTTACATACATATGTATTTAAAAAAAAAAAAAAATTAAATAATAAAGTTAAAAGTTATTGGAGGGTTAGACTGCACAATGGCCAAATTTACAACTAATCTTTGTTTGACATATAATCAGTTATATTTGTTTGTATTTTTGGTTTCATCGAATTCGAAATATCAATACGGAGAGCCAAAAGATTGCTTATGTGCTTAGTGGAAAACAATTCACTGTTATTGCACCATTTTATTAAATTATTTACGCTTTCAATGGCTGTAGTATTAGAGACAACTGGTGAGACTTCAACAACATCGTCTTCGCTGCTATCTGAAGACTCACCATCGCTACTGAGAGTCTGTCGATGTCTTCTATACCAATGCAATCGTTTGGAGCTATTTCTTCTAAAAAAGCTTGAGTTCTCTGAATAACTTCGTTGCAGTCCTGATCTATTTGCAATAATTGCGCTACTGGCACGTCATCGCCGCTGTCGTATTGGTTAGAGTCCCAATTGGAAAACTTTGACCAAGATTTCTTCATAACACTTTATGGTACCTCATCCCGAGCACAAATATTTATCTTATATAAGATTTGTTTGGTGTTGAAAAATCGGGCAAAATCGGTTAGTAAGCAAAAAAGATATGGGCTAAATACTAGAAACACAGGGTGTCCATTTCATACTTTTCTGCTGATATCTCTTAAACAAAAGCATGAACGACAACGAAATTTTGTATAGTTCAAGGACCAATGTAAACTCGGAAACAAAAAAACAAAAAAATGGGCGTGGTTGGCCCACCTCCCATATAAGGCGAAACTTCAACGAAATTGTGTTCAAATATTTGAAGGACCAATGTAAACTCGAAAAAAAGGGCGTGGACCACCCACTTTAACAACGTTAAATTTCAAAAAGTTGATGGTGGGTATATAGATTCGGCCTAGCCGAATATAACATTCGCGCTTGTTACTTTTCGAAAAGTAAAAATCGTGAATAAATTTGCGAATTTTTAAAAATTAAAAAAAAAAAATGGCTCCATAGGATTTGTGGTGCCAAATATTAGCAAGTTGGGAAGACATAGAAAATATTTTTGGGCGTTCTCTCGTGGAATGAACGATGTATATATCGGAAGTCCTTTCTAGAATTTTGGTTTTAAATTCAACAAGATCGGTTCATAAATGACTCACAGTGGTCCCAAATCGAATTTTTTTAAATAATTCTGTAACTTGTAAAAATTGAATTGAATTTTAAGCATATTTTCGAGAAATAATGTTAATATTTGGAACTAAATAAAATTTAAACTAGTAAAGGTATTCCAATGAAATTTTTATAGATAAACTTGTATCAAAATCAAGAAATTAAAAAAACTCCCACTTTAAATATTTTTTGTGTGTTTAACCAACATATGGGCTATATTATCAATTTATTTATTTATTTATTTATTTATTTATTTATTTATTTATTTATTTATTTATTTATTTATTTATTTATTTATTTATTTATTTATTTATTTATTTATTTATTTATTTATTTATTTATTTATTTATTTATTTATTTATTTATTTATTTATTTATTTATTTATTTATTTATTTATTTATTTATTTATTTATTTATTTATTTATTTATTTATTTATTTATTTATTTATTTATTTATTTATTTATTTATTTATTTATTTATTTATTTATTTATTTATTTATTTATTTATTTATTTATTTATTTATTTATTTATTTATTTATTTATTTATTTATTTATTTATTTATTTATTTATTTATTTATTTATTTATTTATTTATTTATTTATTTATTTATTTATTTATTTATTTATTTATTTATTTATTTATTTATTTATTTATTTATTTATTTATTTATTTATTTATTTATTTATTTATTTATTTATTTATTTATTTATTTATTTATTTATTTATTTATTTATTTATTTATTTATTTATTTATTTATTTATTTATTTATTTATTTATTTATTTATTTATTTATTTATTTATTTATTTATTTATTTATTTATTTATTTATTTATTTATTTATTTATTTATTTATTTATTTATTTATTTATTTATTTATTTATTTATTTATTTATTTATTTATTTATTTATTTATTTATTTATTTATTTATTTATTTATTTATTTATTTATTTATTTATTTATTTATTTATTTATTTATTTATTTATTTATTTATTTATTTATTTATTTATTTATTTATTTATTTATTTATTTATTTATTTATTTATTTATTTATTTATTTATTTATTTATTTATTTATTTATTTATTTATTTATTTATTTATTTATTTATTTATTTATTTATTTATTTATTTATTTATTTATTTTTTATCTCATTTTTGAATTTAAGAAAACAAATTGAAAAAGATTTTTAAAATTGACAAAGTTTGGATAGGGCTTGCGACGAAACCGTTCCAGACCAGAGAGCCTCCGATTTTGTTTTAGGCGCATTTGCATTAAGAATTCTTTTGAAAACATTACAAAAATTTTGCATTCCGGAACAAAAAGAAAATTTTTGAAGTGATTACTCTTTTTGGAAAATAACCAAAAATTTTAATTTTTTTAAAAGTTTCAACTTAAGATTAATATAACTTTTTATTGGATAGTTATATTGATATGATTCTTGCAGTAATAATATTTAGAATTTAGTAAAAAATTTAGTGACTATTTTCGAAAAATTTTTAAAAAACATGGCCGAAACTGAGGGTAGAATTTGCTTCGGCCCATATATCTCTTAAACTAAAAGAGATAACCTACACATGTAAGCATGTTTTTTGTAAAGATTTACAAAATTTTTTATTTTTTTACATTCAAGTCATAAATACATTTTTGGCGAATTTTTAAAAATATTACATATCAACATACATGACCAACTTTGGAGGTTTACCCTCTACCCCCATGAGCCCGTACTCCTCCAAACTCGGAAATACATCTGCTTTGATTTGGATATCTCCAACGGTTCACAAGTTACAGAACTATTTCCAAAAAATCGATTTGGGACCACTGTGTGACGGCAATATTTCTAAAAAAAACGTTCTTTCGTTTTAAAGGGTTTTCTAGTTAAAAATGATTTATGAAGCCTTCCGGTAACATAAGTAGCAATATGCCAAAAAAAAAGTACTTTTTCATTTTCAAGCTATGAATGCCGAATGATTTTTAATGCTTCGGGGGTAGAGTCAGCTACCTTAATATCTAATTAGGGTGTCCCTCACTTGTCCTAAAACGGAAATATAGGGTGGCCCTTAAAACTCGGATTTTTTACTTTTTATGAATTTAACGCATTATTTATGTTAACAGCTACAAATTCAATGTTTTTATTAGTTGGGTTGTCAGTCTGGATAGTAGTCTTTCATTTTCGGATATTGTTACAATAATACACTGAGAAAAACAAAATGGCAACAACAAAACATGGAAGTAAGAAAATACTACTGCTAACATTTAACGCGGCACAAATTGAACTGAATGTTCAATTGTCACTTGAAAGTCAACATAGTTGTTGATGACAATAATATCTAAAATTCTGCGGTGGTGCTTGACGATCGCATTTTTCGTTTACGAGAAAATTTGGAAAATGTTTAAAAAAAATCGAAAAAATTGAAAAAAATAGTTTTTTTCACCTTCATATATACTGTGAGCGTCAAAAAAAAAGTAAACAGCAAGTATCCTTCAAAATAAAATTATTTTATATTTAGATTAAAAATGCTATGTAGAAAAGATTAATGCACATTTGTTTGGTAACTAACTAAATATAGAATTCATAAGAAAAAAATTTTAAAACAGCAGCACATTAAAAAATAATGCACTTTTTGTGAATAAATATCTTTTTTTTTAGGCGTCAAAAAAAAGTAAACAGTTTTATAATTAAATGCAAAAAAATTGTATTTAATACTTTGTATGTTTTCCATTTGACTTTATTACATCCTTTAATATCCTAGGCAGGCGCGGATCCAGCCAAAGCATTTGGGGGGGGAAATTTTTTTATCGTCACTGGAAAAATTATGTTTTTATATATAATTTTTGAAAATTAAAATATAACCATTCATTTTTTTTTTTTTTTTTTTTTTTTTTTTGGTCAGAAAAACTAGTTATTTTACTACATTATTTAATTTTATTATTATTATTAATTACAAACAAAAATGCACAATTACAAATATGTATTCAAATAAAAATTTTTAAGGGAACATTGAATAGATTTTAATTATGAAAGCTGTGCATTTACTTTGCATTTATTTGAATAGTTCAAAATAAAATAATTTAAATAAAGAATGCTCATTAGAGAAACACAAAAAGATAAGCTATTTAGATCTTGATAAGATGTCAGCACACCGAACTATCTCTTCGTTGTTTTATTTGTAATAGAAAAATCGCCAATTTCTTCCAAAAATCATCTAAATGTAACAAAAATTCGACAAGAATATTAATATTGACGCTGGTAACGCAACTGGCGTGTTCAAGTTTGATTACCGCGATTTATAATATCTCAAAAATGAGGAAAATTGTCTTTTTAAAAATACAAATGTCTTCTAAATTATTTACGTTACAAAGTTCACTGAAGTAATGAAATTACCTTTAAAATAATACCTGAAAGATGTTTTTATGTTAAATTTTATCGTGAAAAATATATATGTGGATGATGGAATCATTTTGAATGTTCTCTGTAAATGTCGTGATGGGATTGTACCAAATATTATCAAATTCGAAAGAGGTGAGAAAATCAGCTGATTGATTTTAAATGGATGACTCTATATTAAAATACTTTTCTATTTTAAAACTCCGACAATGATGGAATTTTTTCTTTAGACTAAACACAGTTATTTCTTTCTATCGTCTTAATGATATTGTTTTTGTTTACAATAAAATGAGATATCAATCTTTAAAATAGTTTAAAAAATCAAAAATTCTATAAACAAAATTTTCATATATTTCACATAAAATCGAGTAAGCTTTTTGTCTAAATAAAAAAATTAAATCTTGCTATATTCGCAACAAAAATGTTAAAATAATTGCATATTAAATGATTGCATATTTTTTATTGACTTTTATAAAGAAATTCTAATGCATTCAATCTCCAAAAATTCCAAACCAAAGAAATAAATACGACAACAAACTTGATTATTCAAAAAAGTATAATAGACAAAATTTTGAGAGCCATTTAAAAAAACTTTTTTATGATGCTAATTATGTCATTTCCCGAGTGATTTTTCAATGTTATAGAGTGTATTTAACAATTAACTTCTAAATATGAAAATTGCTCACACAGATGTGCGACAAAAAGTACAACAACTCTTCAGGAAAGCAAAAGAAAAAAAACAATTTATTTTCTTCAGTACAATTTTTAGAAGGTTTAATAAAATATTTGGAGTAAATTAAGCGAAAAGTATTATTTTTGTCATCGTCTTCCAGGAAAATGGTAGACAATTTCTTAGGAAAATGTTAAAAATAATGCCTTTTATTTGAACAATTATTTTCTTAACACAAAATTATGAATATTTTCAATAAAAATTTTTTAAATATTTTTCTTGAAAAATTACAATTTTAAGACTTTTATTATTGCATTTATAAATTAAATCAGTATAGTGAACCAAAATTTCCATAATATGTAAAATTTATTAAATCTAGAAAAAAAATTTAATTTTTTGTGTAAAGGAGCTAGGAGAACATTTGTGTTCTTTATTAAAAAAACGTTTATTAATTTTTTTCTGTGTAAATGCTTTTCTTTATTTTTGATGTTAAAAAAAATTGCTTCGTACAAAATTTTTAAAAGATTCTGATTTATAAAATAAAAAATATTTTTGATGAAGACGAAATTTTTGAGTAATATTAAAACATTAGTTAGTGTAATTTCAATATGACTGATGAAACTACCACTTATACAATAATTTTTTTATTGACATATAAATTTTTAATCGTATGGTAAAGTTTAAGCTGGAATTTAATGAAAAAAAAAATAAATAATAGGATTGCATTTCCTATATTTCTTTTATTTAGCAAGTCCCAATTTTAAAAACCCATTTATTACCTCAAAAATGTTCGAAGGAAAATTAAGATTTCCGATTTCCCCCCCCCCCCCCCGTGGATCCGCGCCTGATCCTAGGTAACTAGTCGACAAGTTTTTTGGCAAAATTTGGGGAATATTTTGGGTTACTCTTTCTATAATGCCAGCTAGAGATGATAACTGCAAATAATGTACTTTTTTACTTTTTTAATTTTTTGCCAATATGATCCAACAAATGGCCGATTGGATTAAAGTCTGAGGACTTCAGAGCATTACAAATAAGTTTGGGAGTACGATAAAGCAACCAAGAAAATTAACGTTATCTTTTCAGCTTTTTTAAGGTACTAGTAGAAGGACTTTCTTTGACTTCGCAAACTATAGCTTTTTTCTTTGTGTCTGTAAATAATTTACCCATCTTGCCCGAGGAAAATTATTTGCAGTATGATGTTTGGTATATTTATATATTATTTCGCAATAATTCCTTGAAACAATTTTTCCAGTTTCACGCTAGGATATTTCCTTTTTCATACAAATCTGATATTATTTTCGAGTTTGAATTGGAGTTTGTTTTTCTATTGTTAAACAATCACCTTTTTACTTCGTTTTTAAGCAAGAAACACATTTAAGGTTATATTTTGGTCCTTCCCTGGAATCTAAACTAAAAAAATATAAGATCTTCTCTCACTTTTACAATTTGCTCACCTTTTTATAAAAGAAAGATGCAAGTGTTTACTTTTTTTTGACGCGTAAAAATTGGTATATTTTTTTTAAATTCAATTATATCGTTATTCCGATTTATTTTCGCAAATTGTTTTTATGAGTTCAATTCCTACCTAATTAAAAATTTAAAAAATATAGCACATATTTAAAAAAAACGGGAGTTTATGTTACTGAAATTAATAATAAGTAGTAATTAAGACCATACACACTATTTTTAATTTAAAACCCCATAAAGTATATGTTTTCTGTGTCCTGGTTAGATTCTGAGTTAAAAGCACGATAGGGCTCGAACGGCACAAGGAAGGAGGACGAAATTTTTTCCAAATATTTATCTTATATAAGGTTTATTTGATATTGAAAATGAGTAAAATCTGTAAATAAACAAAAAAGTTATGAGCAAAATACTAAAAACACAGGGTGTCCGTTGTAGCTTAATTTCATACTTTTCTGCTATATCTCTCTTAAATAAAAGCATGTACTATAACAGCATTTTCATGGGTCGATATAAACTTGGAAACAAAAAATGGGCGTGGTCCGCCCATTTTACCGCCCACCTCCCATATAAGGTGAAAGGTCAAAGAAATTTTGTAGAAATACTTCATGGACAAATGTAAACACGGAAACAAAAATAGGCGTGGTTCGCCCACTTTATCACCCACCTCTTATACAATATTCGCGCTTGTTTACATTTGTAATGTTATGTTTTTTGTTGTTTTTCTTTGTATCACTGTTTTTGTTTAGAACATTTTTTAATGATTTCCGGTTATTTTTCAACCGATTTTCAAAAAAAAGTTTTTGTTTGGAAAGGTATTCAAATTACCTTTCTAATTGCTGAACATAGTAAGTACAAATTATTGCCGCTCGATGGCGCAAAATTCATTTTTTTATTAAAATTGCAACAAAACACCCTGTATTTGTAAATATTATGAGTTCATATGTTCAGCAAAAATACTCGCCGAAGGGTTTTGTACAAAGTTGCCAAACATCATTCTAGAAATTTTGAAGATCAAAATTGTGATTTTCTTCAATAACGTTAAAATAACGGTAATTTTGTAAATAACGGAATTATGAAAAAGTCGCAGAACAAAAGTTACTGCTGAAGCCATAAAGAACCATTTTCCACAATAAAAATGTTTTTTTTTTCGCAAAAAGCCGTTTTTGGCATATTGCTAAACATAAATAGATGTTGGGAGCATAACCTTTTTTTAAATTTTTGGGAATTTACAGGGTATAGCGTTATAGGACATGAAAAAATATTAAGAACAGCGATATTAAATTTTTGCAATCTTTAAAAAAGTTTCCGCACCAAAAGCGTTGTAGTTTTGAATCTAAAATTGCTTAAATTTGTTCGTATAATGCATTATTTATATTAGAAATCAAATTATATTGTCTCACTTCTTGCATTAGTTGTATTCGGGTATTTTTTTTTTCGACTATTTTAAAACTATTTTTGAAAATATTTCTTAAAATTTTTTCATAATTTTTTTTTTATTTGTTTAGTTTATTTCATAATTTAATTTTGAATTAATACCTTTTTGCCCCAGGTTAAATGCTAATGTATTATGTAATAAACATATTTGTCTTCCATATTAAGCAATAATATTTACGAGAGTATACCTGGGGTGCTTCGCTCTCCCTATAGTATTGAAATAAAAAAGTTTAATGTAAATAAAATAAATAATTGTATACAGCGTTACCGTTGTGCGACTTTAGTCGCAAATTGACCCTTTTTTTAACTCCCTTGCCACTTTTTGCGCCCCTTTTTTAAAATGAACTAACTATTTTTGCAACCTTTTCATGTTTAGTGCGACTATTTCCCCTTTTTTAAAACCAATTGCCACTTTTGCACCCATTTTTTTAACGCTGCAACAACTTTTTCCCTTTTTAATAAGTAGGTACCAATTTTTGTATATATATATATATATATATATATATATATATATATATATATATATATATATATATATATATATATATATATATATATATATTTTACTTTCTTAAAACTACCCAGTAAGCACAAACCTTTGAAATTCTATATTTATTCATTTGAAAGCAAGTTTAAATTTCAAACGTTATCTGTGAGAAAAGGCTTTAAATTCATATTATTTCAAATACAAATCTATGCCTTTCTCCAACAAAAAGGTTCTAATATAACAATTGTATTTGTCAAACGCTTTCATAATTTAAAACTATGCTGGAAGTTTCTTTAACAAACAAATGTTTCTCAAATATTTTCAAAACGTTGTTTACAAATTTTAAAATACACTTGAGTTAAACATGAAATACATTTTTTTCTTAACTATTTTTAAAACTGAAATTTTGCATGAATAAATTATATATTGAAATATTTTTTATATTAGCTGAAAAGGAAATTTTGCATTCATTATTTTAAGCATAGTGTTCATCATATTTCATGGACCATAGTAGCTAATTTTGTCCATTTTATTGCGGCACAATTGCGTACAAATATTTTATTTCTATAATGTATGTATAATATTTTATTTTTTAATAAACATGTCTAAGTTTTAAACTTTTTTATAAAAAAAACTGAAAGCTTTTTTAAATATGAAAAACATTTGAATATTTTCTTATAAGCAATAGAAAAAATACAAAATAAATAAAATACAAAAAAACTTAACTTTACACTTTACAATTACTTGAAAATTTTATAAAAATCTAACATTATACTTTAACTGGAAATTTTTGAAATTTTCTTGTTTATTTCATAACCCATATTTTTTAAATTTGAATTTAATTTGATAATTATGCTATTTATTAAAGGAAATTTCCAACAAATTTATAAGGTTTGAATCGATGTTTATTGGGTACTTTCAAAAATGTATATGTATATATTTTTAAATGTAATTAATAATTAATAGGTGAAAACTTAAAGTACCTTGAAATAAAATGAGAGACTCTGATATTAAAACTTAAAGATTTTTATTTTCTATAAAAATGCTAAAAGTACTTTTTGATAAAAGCAAAAGTAGTTTACTATTTAAAAAAATCATAATTCATTATATATCTGGCATATAAAAAATATTAAATGAAGATTTTTTAATAAGAGGATTTTTCACGACAAGCTTGGTTAACAGTAGTGCGATTCAGTAACTTGTTTTAACGATAATCGAATCGTTAAAAATAGTAAACAACAAAATTGTCGATTTCGTTATTCTGTAACACTTTTAACGATACTTGTTTGGGTTAACTTAAAGACAAAAATTATTGTGTTGTTATATTAAAAACAAAAAGTAGTCAAGAAGTCAACCCTATGACTTATTCGCCCTTCTGTGGCTGAAATATGTGCTTCCAAGGTTATAGTCCGTGCTTAAGACAAATGTATGTGCCAAATTTCGTCCCCCTACGTTGCCCCGTTCGAGCCCTATCCTGCTTTCAACAGACGGACATAGCTAGATCGACTCAGAATCTAACCAGTAGTGCGATTCAGTAACTTTTAACGATTCGACAATCGCAAGACTTGTCAATAGCATTTGTTGTTTGTAGTAACGATTGTATGATTCACTAAGTATCTCTCTACAAGGAAATACCGAAAAAAAGTAAAGTTCCAAACCAAATAAAAAAGAAAAACAAACAAATTGGAGACAAATCGAAATTTTTTAACAACTTTAAGACGGCGATTGATTAAATTATGTCTTTGGATTTGATTAAGATATGTTTCAGTTAATGGTTTTCTTTAAAATGGTCACTACTCCAAAAAAACGTGTAAGCACGGACTATAACCTTGGAAGTACATATTACATCCGCAAAAGAGCGACTTAGTCGTAGGGTTGACTTCTTGGCTACTTTTTGTTTTTAATATAACAACACAAAAATTTAACTATTGTTGTCATGTGGCATCTCTCTACAAGGAAATACCGAAAAAAAGTAAAGTTCCAAACCAAATAAAAAAGAAAAACAAAAAAATTGAAGACAAATCGAAATTTTTTAACAATTTTAAGACGGCGATTGATTAAATTATGCCTTTGATATAGATTAATATATGTTTCAGTTAATGGTTTTTTTAAAAATGATCACTACTTCCAAAAAACGTGGAAGCATGGACTATAACCTTGGAAGTACATATTACATCCGCAAAAGAGCGCCTTAGTCGTAGGGTTGACTTCTTGGGTACTTTTTGTTTTTAATATAACAACACAAAAATTTTTGTCTTTAAGTTAACCCAAACAAGTATCGTTAAAAGTGTTACAGAATAACGAAATCGACAAGTTTGTTGTTTACTATTTTTAACGATTCGATTATCGTTAAAACAAGTTACTGAATCGCACTACAGACCTATATTTTTTTTGGTCCGGTAATATTACGGTTTAAAAAACGAAAAAATTTTAAAAACTTTACAAATGAATACCTATTTAACTTTAATAACTTCTTAAATATACATGGTAGGTCTCTTGTTGCTGCATATTAAAGACAAGGATATTACCTTCATAACGATATATACAAAGTTTTTTACATCAAAAGTTCAAAGGTCAAAGTTGGAGATAAAAAAATTCAAACTATTATACCTCAAAAACCGGTACATATTTTTAAAATTCTTAAAAAATTATATATTGTTGAAATAACTTTTCTCCATATGGATATAAAATTTCAAGTTGGAGCTTTATTTAGTTTAGGAGTTATGGACAAAAATAAAATCCAACTATTAATAACTCCTGAGCTATAGAAAACAAAAAGTTAATTTTTGTGTAATTTTAACTACAAGGACATTACCTTAAAAATGTTATATAGTCAGTTACTTCAGATCGAAAGTTCAAAGGTTAAAATAAGACTTACAAAAAATAAACCATTATATCTCCGAAAACGATATTTTTAAAATGCTAAAAAAAATTATATAATATTAATACAACTCTACTTCATGCTTGGGCAAAATTTCATGTTGGACACTCATTTAGTTCAGAAGTTATGTAACAAAATATAAACTGAAGTCAAATTTTGTACATAAAACTTTATTTTTTTTTTTAAATATGTGCTCATAATTTTTGTAAATATTTTAAATTTTACATACAAAAAATTTGCTTTTTTCTGTATTTTGCTTCATAACTCCTAAACCAAAAGAGGCTCTAACTTGAAATTTGGCACAAATATAGAGAAAGGTTTCAATATCAATATATGTATTTTTTAGGAATTTTAAAATACCGTTTTTTTTTTTTTTTTTTTTTGAGATATTAAGCTTTAATCTTTATATTATCGATTTTGAACTTTCGAAGTATATTAAAGTTTTACTTGTCGTTTTAAAGTCAATGTGTTTTTCTATTAAATGAAATAAAAATAAATATTGTACAATATATATTTTAGAAGTTATGAGCAATAAAGTGTGATTACTTTTGGAAAAAATTGAACCGCTTTTTGATTTTTGAAACGTCATATTTTTGGACCGGCAGGATTCTTTACTCAGAAAAATAGTGATTTGAGCAACATTTGCAATATGTACTTAATATCTGTAGAGAATTTTATTGAAATCGGAGATATCAAATCCGAAAATGTCTGTTTTTTGTCCGTTTTGATATGGAATCACTCCTTTGTAGGGAATGCTTAACAATGTCCAAAATCGATTTTCGATTTTACGATCAACTTTTTTCATTTCGGTTTTCAAAATCGATTAATCGGTCCCCAAAATCGATTTTATTTCGAAGTCGATTTTTAATTGATAAAGTGAAATGAAATGTATATGTATCAAAAACAACTAAATTTTAAACAAAGCAACCTATAAAATGACTTAAAATATTCAGGTCACAAGTAATACATGTATAAATGTTATGTATATAAAATATAAGAAATCTGTGAATATTTAATTTATCCATCAAACCAATCTTCTTCAGTAAGGCGATGTAAAAAGCCTTATATTTAAATCAATGTTCACTACTAAGCTTTTTTCTTTGTTTTATAACGTCATCCTTCAAAAATAGACGTTCACACGGTACTAATTTCATTAATATTTGAATAAATTGTTATTATTTTCTTTATTCCCTCAGAGAATTTAGACGATTAGTAAACATACTAAGACCTTTTGCAAATTGATAATGATTTTAAAACATTGGCAAACTCGACAAATGATGTTAAAAAAAGCAGAGACCAAAACGAAATTAAACCCGAATGCAACTTAAAAAATTTTCCGACGTCACACGTTGGGGTAAAATGTGTCAAAAGTGGCGCTTAATTGAATTTTAAAATTTAAAGTTTTATAATAAAGTTGGGTACCGAATAAAAATAGACAAAATTATGTATCAATATCAATTAAAGTCTTTACGCTAGGTTGTGATGTTTTCTTATAAGAAGCTGTCAAATTTAAGAATTTTTTTACATTTTTGAAAAGTAGTAAAAAATTCAATTTCCATCAGCTTTCAGTGTATTTATTTTAAATAAAAAGTCTTTAAAGGTAAAAACTTAAAATGAAACCATTAACTTCAGGTATTTAAGTGTACTTTTCTTCAAGTATTCGTAATTTATGTTTTGTTTTAATATTTTTGTTATTATTTTTTTTTTTTAATTTGTCCTAAAATACGCTAATATTCAACTTTCATGGAATGCAACATAAAATGTTACAGGATGTTTGTTCTGAAAATTTTCTTATATTATGAAAAAAAAATCGTGCGCATATATAGCCCGATTTGAGAAAAAATTATTTTTTTTTTTTTAAACTCCAGTAGATTTCATACAAAAAATAGCTTAAGTGCAGACATTTTCTTTGCTTTATCAAACATTAAACAGTGGAAAAGAATCGAAATAAATCTGTAACTAATCGGCTGATTGCATTTGCATGAAATTTCACACACAGGTATAACAGAGGACATTAGCATTTTGAGTTTCAAAGTAGGATCCAATATAAGCATCGGGAGCGGAACTATGGGTGTTAAAAATATGGTACTAGTGTCATGGCAAATGTTTAACCACTAGCGAATTTTTGTTCCTTACCCGGTTTTCAAGATTTTTATATCAGCCTAAAGTCCTTGATATATCCTTTAGAAAACATGCTTGCATATACTACTTATCTTATATATTTTTCGAGTTATATACATTTAAAGAGAAACATCTTCAACCTTAAGAAAGAGAATTTCTCGAATCTTTTATCAGAGATTTCTCACCCATCTGATTTTAAGAAATTCTGGCGTTCAATTTCTCATTTAAAGAAATTCGGTTGCGAAAAGAGAATAGGCAACTCTTGTAACGAAACAAAGAATCGAAAAATTTTTGGAATTAATTGGTCACTTTAACATGGCCTCAGATGAAACAGTATCAGTCATCAATCGGGTCTCACAATCCCCTCCAAGTTTATCATTTGAGAAATTCATGAACTTTATAAGAAGCAGAAACCCAGATTCTGCATGTGGCCCAGATGGTATCTCCTACAGAATACTGATCAATCTTCCAACGAGTGAATTGAAAAAATTATTTAATTGGATTGTCAATATCTGGATTGAACTTAAAATTCCTGAATCATGGCGTAGAATTAGAATATGTCCCATTCCTAAGAAAGGTAGAGATCCCTAAATGGTTGAAAATCATAGACCGATTTGTTTAATGTCTGTGCTCCTCAAATCCTTGGAGTATCTTATTCAAAGGGTTCATAGATGAATTTATTATTGAAAACAATATATTACCAGTCAGATCATATGCATTTATAAAGAACCATTCTACGTCTCAGTGTATAAATGACGTCATAAATTCAATATACACAGCGAAGAAGGAAGGGTACCAAGTTATGGCAGTAGGTGTTGATATTGAAAAAGCATATGACAATACGGATCATAGACTACTTTGTAGAAAACTTGAGAATTTGGGTGTGAATCAACACATTATGAAGTGGCTTAGGCTGTATTTATCTGATAGAACCCTGGTAATTGGTGAAAGCAGTATTCGTACAAATAGAGGTTTGGCTCAGGGAAGTACACTGTCACCTACACTTTTTAACATTTTCACTGCTGATCTGCATCAGATTGCATCGGACAAATGTTTGGTATTCCAGTTTGCGGACGACTTTTTCATAGTATGCCTGGGGAGAGATTTTGCATCCGCGCAGTCACTTTTGATTAACAGTCTACAGAGATTTGATGCAATCCGAAAAGATCATAAACTTTAATTTAATTCAGCGAAGTCTAACGTGATCTACTTCAACAACCGACACAGAACAATTGATATCAGTGTGAATACTGTAAGGATTCCTCAAGTAGAGTCAATAAAATATCTTGGCAGATATATTTCATGTAATAATTCTGTTATGAACCATGTAAATCAAATAGTCGACGATGTGAGGAAATCTTGTGTTTTTCTTAAAATCATTAATAATTGCAGATCTGGTATTGACCCGTCGAGAGCACTTCAATTATATAAGGTATTTGCTCGTCCTATTTGTCGAAGAAGGCAAAACGTAAGATTCACTCTTTAATTAATGATATTATGAGGAAATGCTTGGGTCTGTTAAGATCAACCCCAGTAAATATTCTATTTCACATGGCGGCAGAGCTTCCTCCATCTTATAGGTATGAGTTTATTACGGCTAAGGGAATTGGAAAGGCCATCTTTTATAATCTTCCCCTAGCTACAATGTTAACTAACCCTGATTTCAACATTAATAGCAGCATGTCGCGTGTTGTTGGCAAATTTCGTCATATTTTTTATGATTTGGGCGTCAGACCGGCTGGTTGTTTAACTTGCAACAAGCTAAATTGTGTTTCGGAATTCTTTGGTGACATGGCTCTTTCCAAAAAATCTGCAAATAAGGATATCATAAATCACTTTTTCTTGGAAAAAATTAATCATTTGCTTTCTTTGTCCCTAGATTGCGTCATAAGGAATCTTTTTATACTGGAAAAATATTATCATCAACTTCTGCCGAATTATTGGCTATTGGGAAAGCAATAGATTTTGCCATAGAACAGAATTTTTCAAGGGTAGCTATTTTGACTGATTATAAGGGTGGTATTTCTTCCTTGTGTAATGAATCGCATTCCAACTATCTTATTGGAGATATACGGGTTAAAATTCGTGGATCGCGTATCGATAAAGTGGAAATCCACTATATTCCGGGTCATTCGAGTATTTCGGGTAATGAAACAGTCGACGCGGCCGCGCGGGAAGCCCATATCGTCGGTAATCGTTTGAACGTTAACTGACCTCTTCCGAATGCGTTAAAAAGTATTCAATCAACACTTTGGTCTGAGTGGCAATCGGAGTATGATGACAGTAGACGTAATAAGGGTGTCTATTATGGCAGCATTTTTTCTTTGGTGAGTAAGTCAACATGGTTCTCTGGTATTCAAATAAATCCTGATATAACTAAATCCAGTGATATAAGGTTAGCTAATAGAATTTTGTCGGGTCATACTTTTTGTGGTTACACATTAGCAAAAATGAATATATTGACAACGGATAAGTGTGACTATTGCAACCGAGTGGAGGATGTTTCACATATAATTTTTGAATGCGGTAAACATACGATTCTGAGAAACGATTTCCCGACTATTCGTAAGTACAAAATTGCACGTTGTATATATGTATGTAATAGTAATGTACATGTAGATCTTTTTTTTAATAATGAATACATATCGTCCATTCCACGAAAGAACGCCAAAGAATATTCTGTATGTCTTCCGATTTTAATAATATTTGGCATACGCATACCCTATGGAGCCATTTAAATATCTCCATTTTTATTTTTTTGAATTTTGAAAAATTCGCGGATTTATTCGCGATTTTAATCTTTCAAAAAGTGAAAAAAATGACAAAAGTGTCTAACTTTAAACGCTAATATCTCTAAAAGTTTTTAACGGATTTTAATGACTTAAATTGCATATTTAAGAAGAATAAGTCCACTATAAATGTAGTAGTTTAAAAATAATATTATCATTTAAAAATGCATTCATAATGCAAATGCAATTTTTGTATGCATTTTTGAAAAATTTCTACCCTTTAAATTTTTTTCTTCTTCTGATATAAAAAACATTATTATATTTGCTACAAATTGCAATATAAATTGTTCTGGGACAAATAGGTTCACTATTTTAAAATATTTTTTTTTAAATATTTCTTCAAATTTTTTCATACAAAATTTTATTATTTTTTTTTTTTTTTTTTAATTTTTGTGAGCTTATTTTAAAGTTAATTTTAATCATAATATTTCATAATTTGTTATTTGCGATAGAAAACCTATTTGTCCAACATTAAGTGCTAATGTTTTTTATAATAAACATATTTGTCTTCAATATTAAGCAAAAATATTTAAAATCAAAAGGGTAGAAATTTCTTAAAAATGCATCCGAAAATTGCATTATTTTCTTGAGTGCATCTTTAGCAGGCAAATTATTTTTGATTTATACAATATAATTTACAATATTTGTTGTAATAAGCTTTACACTAGTTCTTAAATCAATAAAATCCCGCGTATACTTAAGGAGTTATAAATATTTAAAGTTACATATTACTAAAAAAGTATAACCAAAAAAATTCAAAATTAAAATTTTTTAAAAAATTTAAATTTTCGTATGAAAAATATGATTGAAATTCTTTGCAAAAAATATTAAAAATAATAGATTTTATTGTCCAGGACAGTTATTTTTGCATTTTATAGTAAAGATATTGCTTTTTAACATATTAAAAGAAAATTAAAATTAGGAGGGTAGAAATTTTTCAAAAATGCATCCTAAAATTGCATTTGCATTATGAATGCATTTTTAAATGAAAATATGATTTTTAAATTACCACATTTACAGTGGACTTATTCTTCTTAAATATGCAATTTAAATCATTAAAATCCGTTAACAACTTTTTGAGATATTGGTGTTTAAAGTTAGACACTTTTTTAATTTTTAAAATCGCGAATAAGTCCGCGAATTTTTCAAATTTCAAAAAAATAAAAATGGAGATATTTAAATGGCTTCATATGGTATGCGTATAACAAATATGAACAAAATCGAATGACCCTCCGTAAAAAAATTGGTATTTTTTATAAATCTTTCGTGGAATTGACGATATATTTTACAAAAGGAAAAATAAATGTATGTAAGTATATTCTTATATAAATCATTCCAAGCAATATTTTTTCATTATTTGTCTTCAAAATTATTATAATTTTAATTTTTAGAGGTTAACAAACAAATATTGTTTTCCAAAATCAGATTTTATGAAGTTATAAGAAAATATTCAGTTTTGTTCTAATGACATTTAATTTCAAGAATTTTACAAGTTTATGAGCACTGCACAAGAAAAAAATCCGTGCATGCAAATCTGCTTGTAGAAACTAAACCAGAGGGCAATTTTTATACCCTTCACCAAAGGTGTAAAGGGTATATATAAGTTTGTCATTCCGTTTGTAATTCTCACAATTTTCGTCGGAGAGCAAAAAAGTTTACATTTTCGGGATCCTTGTAAGAAATGATGACGATAGGACCATGTCCGTCCGTCCGTCTGTCGGTTGAAATGGCGTTTATGAAGCCCACCGATAACTGACATATATAATATATATATCAAACGATCGGAAATGCTTTCGAGAATTTTGCTATTGGAATTCAGCAAGATCGGTTCATACAATGCGGAGATATGTTAAAAAAACCGGTTTTTAGAACCGGTTTTCCAGTTTCTGAAGCCTCTGTATATACTAGGGACTTCGTTTTTACAAAGAAGTCTCGGACATTTTTTTCTGAATTTTTGTTCTGAAAAAATGAAATAAATCGGTTCAATAATAACTGAGATATCGGACAAAACGCATTTTTTATTTTTTGAAGCCCTGGTTTAAGCTATAGATTTTTATTTTTATACAGATCGGTCACAAATATTTTTATAAAATTTTGGTTTTTTGAATCAGCAGGATCGGTTTATAAATGGTGGAGATATGCTTTAAAAACCGATTTTTGGAACCGGTTTTTCAGTTTCTGAAGCCTCTGTATATACCAGGGACTTCGAATTTTTAAAGGGGGCTCGGAAATTATTTTCTGAATTTTTGTTTTGAAAAAATGAAATAAATCGGTGCAGTAATAACTGAGATATCGGGGAAAACGAATTTTTTATTTTTGAAGCCCTTGTTCAAGCTACAGATTTTTATTTTTATATAGATCAGTCATAAATGTTTTATAAAATTTCGTTTTTTTTAATAAACCAAATTCGTTCATAATCAACAGAGTTATGGCCCAAAAACAAATCTGTTAAGAATATAAATACACACACAAACATGTATATTAAGCATTGTAATGACTATTAGTGACGTTTTTTGTAAAGACAATAGTCTCCTGCGCAAGATGATTTGAAAAGCAAACACACTTGAATTTCAAGTGTGTGTTTCATAGCCAACATGTGCAAAAACAACAATAAATACTGTTCGTACTGTTCGCTGCCCGAAGCAAAGCAAGTGTGTACTGTGTATGAGCGACTGCAAATCCGTGCGTTCAAATCATTTATCGTAAACAAGTGGTGCAAGTGGTGTGGCAAAAAAAAGCAAATCATACAAGACGTTGAGAAATGATTTAAAGATTTCAAGTGGGCTTAATGATTTGTTTGTTTTTTGTAATACGTAGTTGCTGTGTGTGGCAAAAAATCTTCATAATGTGTAAAAAGTGGTTGTTTATAAATATTCTTGCATACACACACATATATACAGTATGTCTATATTTTATTGTTGGTTCTTCTTTTCTAAATAAATGTAAAAGGGTGAATTCATAAAGTTATTAAAAAATACTCTTTATTAAGAGTTAAAAAAGTAAAAAAATTAAAGTTGACATTTGAAACTGTCAGTTACATATGTATGTAAGTTAGAAAATTTTTATCTTTAGTATTTATTTATATTTTAAATAAAGTTAGTCTTATAATTAATTGTATGTTTATAAAAAATTTTAAAATTGTACTTATTTATATTATGATAGATTTTATTGCATTTAATTTATATTTACTAAGTAATCATTCTATTTTAAAACTAAAAGGAAATAATATAGAACAATGTCTTTTCATTTTTCAAATTCGTATATACGTTTACTCCTTGACTAATAAATTTTCCCAAATGTTAAGAATACGATGGAACATCTGCATGTTTCTTTAAATTGTTATAACTAGTAACATTAATAATTTATTTGATCGTAAATAACAATAAGTTTATAAACAATACTTTTAAACGACTGTTTTACTTACGAAATTACTTTATACAGTCATGAACGCACACACACACATAATATTTAAAAAAAAAAGAAAACATAATTTTTTTCCTTATTGAAGCAAACAAGTGGTCAAAAGGCTTGTATTTTTTTATACAAGCCTTTGAGAGGCTTGTTTGGTCGCTATCATAGCACACTCATGATTTGTTCATAAAGTTGAAGCACACACGCAGTATTTGTATGGTTTTAAGTGCCTGCAGAACAGTATTTATTACTCCGCACACACACTGATAACAACACTTGAAAAATATCAAGTGGCTTGTACAGCCTTATAAGACACAGTTTGCAGGGCTCTAATAGACAAGTAGTTTAGTTAGAAACAGCAGTCATATAATGAATAACAGTGTTGTTGTTGTTCTTTGTATATGCAGTCTGTACAAAAATAAATAGATATGGAATTGTTGTTGTTTATTTTTTTTTTTAAACAAAAACATATCTGTTAAGAATATACATAAATACATACACAAACATGTATATTAAGTATTGTAATGACTATTAGTGACGTTTTTGCCTATAAGACAAGTAGTTTAGTTAGCAACAGAAGTAATATAATGAATAACAGTGTTGTTGTTGTTCTTTGTATATGCAGTCAGTTTGTATATACACACTAAAGGCCTGCGCAAACACATTCATTTTCTTGCCGGCGTAAAACATTCACTTCAATGAACTCTGTTATAGTGAAAAATTATATGTATAGATAAGTATACCATTCATTCATTATAAGAAAGTGTGAGTAGATAAAACGAAAATAAAAAAACAATTCTGTGTATGTTTTGGCAATGATCGTAGGCTAACAGTTACTTCGTTGTGAGTTTTTTTTCGCTGTTCGTATCAACTTCACTCAGTGTACGACCATTTTCATGAATAATTCGAATTATCAGTAGATACTATGAATGTTTATGCTTTATGTGATGGATATTATGTTTTGCTTGTTTGGTGGTTGCTTTATAACGTAGTAAAAAAAAACAGAAGTTTTTGGTAACATTCTAAAGATTTTACATATTGATATATGTAGTTACAAAATGAAATATTGGGATATTTTAATTGTATTTTTATTTATAATACATCAATTAAATTTGTTATAATTTTCTATTTTATTAAAAAAAAAATAATTAAAGAAGAAAATATTTAAATTAATCAAAATTAAAAGAAATATTTTTTCTTAAGAAGATATTCATACGTTTTTATATGATTATTGTAATCTTAAATAATATTCATATATATTTAAATGAAAAAAATTCAACAAATTTTTATGATTTTGATTGCAAAACAATATATTTAAATAGAAAAAAAAAAAAATATATTTTCATAATTTTATTAAGCAAAAACTCCAAAGAAATAAAAATATTCCGCCACAGAAGGTTTGAAAAAAAAGTTACAAAGTTTTTTTCAAATATTTAAGTATAAAAATGAAAATATTACTTATTTTTATTATTCCAGTCAAATTTAAAAATATTACAAAATATTAATGATAATCAAAAATATTCAAATATTTTCTAAGAATAGAAAAATTTAAATATTTTGAAAAATATTTTTTAAAATTGAATATAAAATATAGATTAATTGTATTCAACCTAAGGAAATAAGATATGTATATTTTCAATTTAGTTTAAGACTTTGGAATTTGATTTAAAATTTTTATTTTATATGACAAATAGAAAAATATTTAAAAAATTTATTTCAAATTATTTTCAAGCAATTGAAGAATATTTTACATTTTTTTATTTTACATCTAAAATATAAATATATAAAATAAAATTTATTTATTTTTAACAAATATTTTAGATGAAAATATTCACAAACATTCAAAAGTTAATATATTATATATAAACGCCTGAAATAATAATTATTAGTTTAACAGAAATGAAACTTATTTTCATCAGAGAAATACAAAACAAAATAATGGAAAATTTTATTTTCAATAAAAATCAAATAATAATTTCTTAAACAACTATCAAATTTTCATATAACATTTAAATTAAGTTGATAAAGTTTAAGATATAAATTGACTATTTTAAAAGTAGATATGTCACTGAAAAAGGTATAATCAATTCGGTGAGGATCAATGTATTTCAACTTGTAAAACAACAAAACACGTATGCTATACCCTACAGTAACAAAAAGGTCACAACTCGTCCATTAGTAAACAAACAACCAAAACTTCATATTAAAGAACACACATGTACAAACTAATGTATTGCTCTGTATTTTTTGTATTTCTTTATGGGTAGTACACACATGTACGAACTCATATATGGCTTTTGATCTTTTTTTTGTGCTTCTTTGGTGGTGGATTTTGTTTTTGCTTTTGCCACGCACTTTTTATATACAAATAAAAACAAAAGCGAAAAAGAAAATACAATGAATTATCTATTTCATTGCACAATGAAATCGTATACAACATATCCACACAACTCACATAGGTTCTGTACTATATGGTTTTGTATTCTCTACTCATATGTTTTGAGTTTTCGTGGTCAGTTATTGTGGATAATACTCATTCATTCATTTCACAATGAAAAAGCACACAACATGAACTAACTGTTTTTACGATGAATGTATTCAGCATTCATTTTTCGGCATTCATGCAGCCCTTTAATACACACATAAAAACATAAATAAATATGGAATTGTTGTTGTTTATTTTTTAAAAGCAAAGCCTGCTATGATTGTTTTTTTTTTCATATTCAAATTTTCGTAGTTTGAAAAAAATTTAGATTTATATATGTGAAAATATGAAAGCATACGTTAAGGCGAAAATTTTATTATTTGTCGGTAATATGATGTCGATAAGATAGTAAGATGGTAATATGATAATATGGTGAAGGGTATCAAAGATTCGGCACAGCCGAATCTTTTTTCAATTTCATTTTTTTTAATTATGTTTTTATTAGTGACTGTTATGTTCAACTTCTAAGCATAAAATAGCAAATTATTTCCTGTTGGTTTTTAAAGAACTATCCGATCTTTTCTAGAATTCTTCCAATTTAAGATTTTATTGTGTATCGGTCGCTTTTGTGCTCGAATGAGTCCACTTATTTTCAAAATCCGTTTCTTTGATACACGGTATTTTTCTGCCACATTTCCTCTAGCATCTGCAACATATAGTTCCTGTCCAGGAAGTTGAAAAATGTTAGGACGTACGAACGTTTCATCGTCTATTATACTCTGATCTAAATTATGGAAAAATTCGTCTGAAGAACTTTCACGGATTTTTTTTCACTTCCAAATTCTTGCCTTGTGTTTCAATTAGGACTTTTTTGTACTTTATACGTCTTTAGCATAGATTTCCTTTCAACTTTTCTAATGAAAATTCAAAACAATAAACTTTTTAGGGCACTTTTCTTCTAGAGATGAGGGGAATTTCTCTGAAAATCCTTTCTATTTTGTGTGGGTCCTACAAACTGAAGATATTATTTTTCTTCCATAACTTGATTTTCATTTAGTGACCATGACACCTTTTATAATATTATGGCCCAAGAAACTGTATTTTTTGACACAAATGCCTTCCAGCAATTGTATTATATGACCGATGTAAGATATAATGAAAAATTTATATAATGTCTTTTGGTGTTTTTCGTTCAATTTCCATTTTAAGGAGAACTAGAATTGCTATAACCATGAAACTTGGCACATAGCGAATGAGCATAATGAAAAATCTAAAGCAGTTAACAGAATTATTAATTCCTACCACATCAAAAGCTATAAACCCAAGAGCATGCACGGATTTTTTCGTGCGCTGCCTTTATTTTATGTGATTTTGTTAAATATTTTTAATATTTCACATTTTGTTCAATAAGATTTACAATGTTATAACATATATATTTTTCTACTAAAATTGAGTCAGGCTTTCCAAGATTGATTTACATATAATAGAAAAAATATAATTTTAATAAAAATATTTGGTAAAAATGGAGTAAATTTTGTTTTTCATCATCTAACTAATGATGAAGTTAAAATATATGTAATACATTTAAAAATCGTCGAAACACTTTAAAATATTTGCTACTTCCTCATTTTCTTACTTTTAATGAGTTTCTCATATTTTTCTGACGATTTTACTTTAGAGGAAAAATTATTTGGAATTTCAAAGGAATAGCAACATAAACGAAATATTATAAAACAAAACATATACATATTTGAGGAAAAAAAAAAAATATAATTAAAAATAAAAAAATCTGCTAGTAGTACCTCGATTAAGCTAAAAAGCATTTAGCAGAATTTTTCAAAATAAATATGCAATTTGCCAATCCATTCTGCCAAATCTAGCAGAAATGAAATTGAAAAAAGATTCGGCTGTGCCGAATCTTTAATACCCTTCACCATATTACCATCTTACTATCTTATCGACATCATATTACCATATTACCGACAAATAATAAAATTTTCGCCTTAACGTATGCTTTCATATTTTCACATATATAAATCTAAATTTTTTTCAAACTACGAAAATTTGAATATGAAAAAAAAAAAACAATCATAGCAGGCTTTGCTTTTAAAAAATAAACAACAACAATTCCATATTTATTTATTTTTTTATGTGTGTATGTACAAACTGACTACATATACAAAGAACAACAACAACACTGTTATTCATTATATTACTTCTGTTGCTAACTAAACTACTTACTTGTCTTATAGGCAAAAACGTCACTAATAGTCATTACAATGCTTAATATACATGTTTGTGTATGTATTTATGTATATTCTTAACAGATATGTTTTAGTTTTAAAAAATAAACAACAACAATTCCATATCTATTTATTTTTGTACAGACTGCATATACAAAGAGCAACAACAACACTGTTATTCATTATATGACTGCTGTTTCTAACTAAACTACTTGTCTATACAAAAAAACAAAAAACGTCACTAATAGTCATTACAATGCTTAATATACATGTTTGTGTGTGTATTTATATTCTTAACAGATTTGTTTTTGGGCCATAACTCTGTTGATTACAAACGAATTTGGTTTATTAAAAAAACGAAATTTTATAAAAACATTTATGACTGATCTATATAAAAATAAAAATCTGTAGCTTGAACAAGGGCTTCAAAAATAAAAAATTCGTTTTCCCCGATATCTCAGTTATTACTGAACCGATTTATTTCATTTTTTCAGAACAAAAATTCAGAAAATAATTTCCGAGCCCCCTTTAAAAATTCGAAGTCCCTGGTATATACAGAGGCTTCAGAAACTGAAAAACCGGTTCCAAAAACCGGTTTTTAAAGCATATCTCCGCCATTTATAAACCGATCCTGCTGATTAAAAAACCAAAATTTTATAAAAATATTTGTGACCGATCTGTATAAAAATAAAAATCTATAGCTCATAAACCAGGGCTTCAAAAAATAAAAAATGCGTTTTGTCCGATATCTCAGTTATTATTGAACCGATTTATTTCATTTTTTCAGAACAAAAATTCAGAAAAAAATGTCCGAGACTTCTTTGTAAAAACGAAGTCCCTAGTATATACAGAGGCTTCAGAAACTGGAAAACCGGTTCTAAAAACCGGTTTTTTTAACATATCTCCGCATTGTATGAACCGATCTTGCTGAATTCCAATAGCAAAATTCTCGAAAGCATTTCCGATGGTTTGATATATATATTATATATGTCAGTTATCGGTGGGCTTCATAAACGCCATTTCAACCGACACACGGACGGACGGACGGAGGGACGGACGGACGGACATGGTCCTATCGTCATCATTTCTTACAAGGATCCCGAAAATGTAAACTTTTTTGCTCTCCGACGAAAATTGTGAGAATTACAAACGGAATGACAAACTTATATATACCCTTTACACCTTTGGTGAAGGGTATAAAAATGCTAACATGGCAACGCTGATGGTATAACAATTTTAAATAATACTTGTGCCATGATACAGATATATACAATGTGAGTTTTGGTATACGTATTAGTAGTAACTTTTACCGCTTATAACTTCTCAAATACTGAACAGATTTTAATAAAATTTATATTGTGCACATCTATGAGAAAAAATCTTTTTAATGGTATATTTCTTATTAAAATCGCTTGTTTTTTTAATAAGAACGTAAAAGGGATTACAGGGAATGTGTTTGCCTATTAATTATATAAATAATCAAAAGCTTTTTTTTTGCAAAAAGGTAGAAATTTTAAAAATTCATCCGAAACTTGTTGAGTCCATCTTTGAACGATATATTTTTAAGTTAGAATTGTTATAGCTACTTTTTTTTTGCTAACAACTACGTTTACTTAAATATGTCTTTTTTTGACGTTAGAATATATTCTTGCTTCCTTTTTAATGCAACTTTGCTGGAAATATTTTGACATATCGTCCCTGCGCTGACTGAATTACCTATGTAAAAATTTTTAAATTTTTTTTATTGCTGCATTTAGATCGCCTACTAATTATACATATGACCACCAAAGCATTTGTCGATATCTCTACTAGTTTAGGATTTCCAAATTACCTATGTAAAACCATATATAAAATGCTCCAACTAAATTACCTATGTACATAATTTTTCATACAAGTTAATATTATTAATATTCTTAGAGAAAATGGTAATATTAAAATTTAAACATAAAATATTTAATATTGTATACTTATAATATGTCGCCTGAAAGTGTACATCCCAAGACTAGTTATACCAAAATTAACTGACACAGACTTACGTCAACTAAAGCTTTGATGATGTCTGTCCGTCTGTCTGTCTTTCAGTTTCAGATTATTATAAAGTTTATTTTTTTTTTAATAATCAGAATAGGAAAAAGCTCGGGAGACCGTACTGTCAATGTCATCTGAGCGATACCTATTATATGTTGGATTTCTTTTAATCAAAAATTAAAAGTTGTGTATAGTGTTGATCGAAAATAATATTTTTGGAGGTATTTTAAAATTGGTTCAGCTCACGAAAGTGAAATAATTGATTCCTAATATTTTGGGAATTAGTTTAAGACATAAATTTTTAATTTTAGGAGGGTACACTTGCAACATTTTTTGTCTTCGCATCGAGGCACTTTATTGAGTTCAGGAATTTTTAGTAAATCGTTAATTTTATCTTATTTAAAATCTTTTTTCTGAAAATCATAAAATACGGGTTCATTAATTTTTCTTTAGCTATCGTTTGATACATATAACATCAACAAATTACCGTTTAATAGCATGTTCCAATTATCTTAGGAAGTTGAAATTTGACCAAGATATTACTAATAATACCGCCTTCCATAGTTCAAACTTATATTTAAATGAACTTAAGAACCTGCAAAAAGAAAAGCACAATCATATCTTAACAAAAAATTGCTCCACAAAATTACTTATGTAAAGTTTTCGTTAATTTTCCCAAAACGCGCCAAAAATTTCATTCTTTTTCATAAAACATATAATTTGTGTTACTAAGCCTATTCATAAACGAAGAAAATTTGTAAAAATTTAGTGAAGTAACGAAGAAACTGCAAAACTAAACAGTTTTTCAGCTTTCCTGAAAAGTTATTAAAAATTACATAGGTAATTTAGTCAGCGCAGGGACGATATATTATAACGAGTAAACCGTTAACGGTGTCTTAAATATTGTTTGCCACCAAACTATTAGTTAAAAAATTAATTAATCTCAATCTTGTCTTCAACATAAGCACTACGTGCACCTTTATTTTTTTCTACACATAACCTTCTACGAGGTAACGTTTATTTTATACAATAAATTAACAGAGATCTACGTCTCTTAAACAAAAATTTTGTTTTGTTTTATTTTACATAATTGATATATTTTGGATTGATGCCCCCAACAGTATATATTATATATGGTAGTTATCGGTGGGCTTCATAAACTCCATTTCAATCGACAAAGTGTTTCGGTTTCCAACCTTGCATTTTTAAACCAATTTATTATAATTTTTTTTTTTTTCTTTTTATATATTGTTTGATAAACAATTATGTGTAAATCACGTTTTTTTAACATTTAGTTACAAAGCAATGTATTTATAGCTAAATTTTTTTTTAATATCTGTAAAAATCCCAAACTTATGTATAATAAAAGTTGTTTTAATAATTTTTAATCTTTAAAAAGTTCAAAATAATATTCATCATTTACAAAAATTAATAGTTGTTTTATTTTATTATGCTACGCATAATTTACTTTTATTTTATAAATAAAAATTCAAAACAGAAAATTAAATTAAAACGAAAGGAAATTATAAAAAAGAATGAAAAATTAAAATTAAAAAGAAATGAAATTATCATTAAATACTTTAAATTACTCTACAACATAGATAAAGTAACGGCCTACAGGCGTCGAGGTACCATTTTCTTCCACCAAAGTTATCTGCTGTTTTTCCATGTCCAATACTAAAGAACCATCCTTTAAAGGAGTTTTACCCTTTTTATAATCTTGGAATTCAGGCAATTGACGGGGTCCCAAGACTGGATCTTCATAACGCCAAATTTGTAGGGTAGATAAATCAGCTAACAAAAGAAGAAAAAATATTATAATGACCTACTGAATGGGGAATTGGTAAAATAAGAATACCTTTAAAGCCTAATATTTTGCCTAATTTTTCACGCAGTGTCTTGACCGTTTCACCTTCGGAGACGACGGTGTTGACTTGAAAAAGGCTGGATCTTTCAACGGGATTGGTAAATGTAACCGGAACATGAGGAGCCACTGTAAACGAAATGAATGGATTGCCTGGCCTAACTTCTTCTCTTGTCTTTTCGGGTGCCGAAGGATCATCGGTGTATTTTATTTCCAAAGCTTCCAGATCCAAAGTATTTTTTAAATATTCTAGGTTGTCAAGCAGAACTTGGCGCTCATCGAATTCGAGATTAACAGCCATGGCAGCCAAGCCTTTACCACTTTCCACTTTTTCACGTATCATTTGGGCGAAGGGCATAACACGTTTCATGAACTTTTTCAATTCCTCCTTCTTTTGCAAAGTGGCAGCAATGACCTTGTTGTCGGGCAATGAATTGGTGGGGGTGTATAATTCTCTCATGGTGTCGAGTACACAACATTGCCAAGGTGGATAAGTTTTGGCCACCCACACTAAAGCTCTATTGGGTTTCACCGAAGCAGGATCTACTGCCTTTTCCTTACCACCCTTGCCCTTAACTTGCAAGAGGTTTTTCAAATTCAAGCGGAAGGAATGAGCAGCCTCCATTAAATATTCAGAGCACATGATATCAATTTCATTGATAGAACCCACCTCGGGCCATTGGGCAAGCAATATAGACTGTTTGTTTCCCAACAAACCCCATACATGCTCAGCAACATGTGGACAAATAGGAGCCATAAGAAGAGCTTGACGGCGTATGAATTCGAATACCAATTCTGCGTGCATGCCATGAGTGCCGCACAATTCACGATATTTATCTCTAGTCAGTTGGAGTTCATAGAAACCAGTACGTAAAGCCTCTTTGAATAACATTTTCTTGTAATATTCATCAGTTTGTTTAGTTTTCAAATTCATTTCACTGATAAATACTTTGTCATTAAAGGTGTGATGAGATCCCTTGCGCATGGCAGGACGGGCAGCCAACATCTCCTTAACCCATTCAATAAAGGTGTACAATCTCAAAATACCAGCATCAGCGGTACTTTCTACGAAATTGGCATCCTCTACACTATCGCCAGCATCGGCCAAACACAAACGCATGCCATCAGCCGAGAATTTATCGACGGCTTCATGCAGCGTAAGAAAATTACCATCGGATTTGGACATTTTCAAAGAATTCAAAAGTAAATGGCCATTGACACGCATACCCTTCGGCCATTTCGTTTCATCATTGGGCCAAATGGCAGCATGATTATAAAGCGAAAATGTTAAATGATTTTGTATCAAATCCTTGCCCGATACTCTCAAATCCATGGGATACCAATATTCGAATTCTCTTTTCAAAATATCCAAAGTGGCTTGTTTCACCTTTGTTGTTTTGGGATAAGGGCTATCCTTAAAGAATATATAATCCCATACCTCGGGAGTCATATCCTCAGCTTTAATACCTAAAGGACTGGGTTTTTCACCACGGAATGAACCACCTTGCAGCAGATGGACGACGGTGTAGAAAGCCATGTAAATTGTGGAATCTGACAATGACTCAATGAGCCACTGTTCATCCCAGGGCAATTTGGTACCCAAACCATAAGTACGCGAACAGGCGTATTCATGCAACCAATTCAAACAATGTTCAAAGTTATTACGCGCCTCCTCGTGATAGGTTTCCATTTGTTCCAAAATCTTGAAAGCCTGGGCTTGCCATTCCGATTCACCGTAATTTAAATACCATTGATTACACAAGGCCACAACACATTGATCTCCCGAACGAGAAATAATAGTCTTTTCGGGCTCATAGTAAATGTCAGCCTCTTTGGAGTTGACCAATTGTTTTTGTAATTCTTTTTTAACATCTTGTACCTTTTTGCCCTTGAATTCACCCACCAACATAACACCATCGTAAAAACCTTTAAGATAACACATTTCTTTAGCTTCAGCCAATTTATCTTTGTCATTTTGGGATTGTATTTTCAACAACTCATAAGTATATTTGGCACACATGTTGCCCAAAGTAGGTACCTCAATAATAGGTACAGGTTCAAATGGCAAAACCATTTCATCGGTAAGACCATACTTCTGTCTAAAAGCTTCTTTCTTTTGCAAGTCCATAAGGGCAGCGTAATCATCTGGAGAGTCTGAAGGCACTGAGGTTACCACACCAGTACCTTTGTCTTCTTTTATCGACAACATGGGCAAAGTATAAATAGTTTTATGAAGCGTTAAAGGTGAAGTCAAAGGTGTTCCCATAAGATCTAGTCCCGTTAGTTCTGCCAATTCAACAACTTTACCCTCCTCAGCAGTAAAACCTTGATACGACATATTTCTAGCGGCACGACGTGTGCTAATCCAAATTTCATTGTTGCGTGTTGTTTGCCAGGCAATATATTTAATTTCGGGATGTAACCAGCAATTAGTTTGACCATACATTGTCTCGGGACGCAAGGTAGCAGCTACCAAAAATACAGGCTCTTTAATGGCGCTAAAAAATAAGAATTTTGTTTATGAAATTGGAACATAAAGAAAATTTATTTATTTATTTAAAATTACCTTAATTTAGCTGGTTTCTTCAAAACTTTCATTTTAATTAAAGTATACTCTTGTGGTCCTACACCTTCACCTGTAGAACGATCGTGGTCCATACAAGGCTGGCCATCCTTGGGCGAATAGATGGTGTAACGTTTACCATACATGACTTTGCCACGATTTTTCAAATGCAAAAATTGCCAACGTACAAAGGAATCATAAAAGGGATTCACATCGGTTGTTATGAAAGTTCTACGCCAATCAACCTGAAATTTTGACAAAAAGAAATCGTTAATTCTTGAATTTATCCATCCTGAAATTTTTACAAAAAGATATTGTTAATTTTTCGATTTATTTAATTAAATCGACTTTTTGTTTTGAAAATTATGGAGAAATCGTGGTTCTTGTTGCCAGTAGAGTTTTATACATCGTCTTTCGAAATAACACTGGTCAACAAAAACATCCTCCCCCATAGACGAATAGTTGGACTTGATGTATTTTGATGTTCTAAACACGAATCTGCTCGCAGTTTGTTCCATTAGATGTGGATTTTTTTTATGGGCGTGTCTAATATTTCGCCCATAGTAAGGCCATTACTCTAGTATATTTCCTCATAACTCAAGAACGGTATGTACGATTAATCAAAGTGACACACCAAAAGATGCGTACTTAAAATATCTTCAAATTCTCCAAACTTAAATTTTTTATGTGCTCAATAGTTTCGCAGTTATTTTGAAATAAGTGTCCGAAAAAAAAAAAATCATTTTCATGCAAAATTTTGGATTTTTTTTTTTTTTTTTTGTTACTAAAGTTTCTTTTAATAAATAAAAACATCAAAAATATTTCATGTTTATCATCTTTATCTTAAAGCTGGTAATACTGCGAATAAAATAAGGCATGTATCTTTAAAATTAATGCAGAAATCTAAATTTTATTCACAGTTAAGTAAAAATACCCATGTTACATACAATTGAGTAGAAATACAGTGGTGGCCAAAAAAAAAATTATTTTTTATTTTTTCTTGAAACAAAAATAGGTGGACTAGGTGGATTTTGACGAGTTAAACAAGAGTGCACCTAGGTGGTCCCGTTCGAGCCCTATCCTGCTTTCAACAGACAGATGGACGGACATAACTAGATCGACTCAGAATATAACAAGAACCCAGAAAATATATTTATGGGGTCTTAAATGATTTTTTTCGACATGTTACACACGGAATGACAAAATCAATATACCCCCAATCTCTTTGATGGTTTGTACAAAAAGTAGATAAGTCGAAAAATCTATAAGGTACATATTTAAAAATTAAAAAAAAAAAAAAAAAAAATTGACTTTTGTGAAAATTCTTGAAATTTTGCAAAATTTTGTGCTATACAAAAGGTTATCTAACTTCCTCTCATCATAAAGTAAATTATAAAGGAATAAAACATTTTTAAATAATATTTAGTCATAATAAAAAACATAAAATTAAAATATGTTTGCGTAAACAATAATATAGAAAACAAAACATTCTTACACTTCTACAAAAGTGGTAGTAGTGTCTTAAAAATCGATCGATAAACGTTGTCCATTTCCCTAGTATAGACCCGACGTAAGAAATTTTTATTTCTTTGTTTTCGAATGGTCTTATATCACAAACATAACATAAATTTCATTAAGTGCTTCATACTGATTAAATTAAACTTTTTTAAGCAAAATTACAATAGCTACTCACATGAATACCAATTCTCTTCAAATCCTTAACTGCCAAAGGTGGGAAATAATTCAACCAATGTTCAGCATTAGCAAATTGTTTAATCTCCTCATCTTGAAGTCCCAAACTTTGCATAATTTGCCATTGATATTTAGCTGAACCGGTCTTTGCCACCGCCTTACTTTTCTTACCCTTAGATTTATCTTTAGGCACATCGGCTTGAGAAGTTTCTACAGGAGCAGCTTCCTCACTGGCAACAGGAAATTGTGGAGGATAACCATAGTCTTCCATTTCACGTTTTAATTTGTCGGCACAGGCCTTAATAGGCATACCGGTACAATGAAAACCGAAAGGCCACAAAACGCGTTTACCCTTAGAACGTTGATAGCGTATGGCAAATTCAGCCTTAGACAATGAAAAGGTATGACCCAAATGTAAACGACCATTCATATAGGGATAAGGAAAGGTAACAAAAAATTTCTCATCTTGAGATTTTTTCGGTTCCGCTGGAGCATCAACTTCATGTAAATGTTCTTGTTCCCAACGCTGCTGCACTTCTTGTTCGATTTTTTGTAAATATTCCACCTTAAAGGTGCCTTTACGCTCTACATTAGCCTGCAAATAGTAAAAGGAAAATGTATTAATTTCATTCATAATATTCGTTTAAATTACATCAGAAAATTTTTAGGTATTTTGGAGAAAAATACCGCAACGTACACAATCACACGAACTCATAGTTTGCAAATACATATTAGCGAATGATTCAAAATATTTCTTTATAATTTATTTCAACTAGTGGAACTTTGTGTTTTCTTACCATGCTGTTGTTGTAGCTACTTTTTTTTTTGCTGTTTATTACAAATTATTTAGAATTTATAATATTTTCGCATTAATTTTAAATAAACTTGTAAAAAAAAGTGCAACGTGTTGTTCGCAGAGACCTACGCCGAAGAAATATAATGAAGGCGGCGGCTTTTGTAAAAATCGTCTACGGCGCCTCAAAAGCGATTTTGTAGGCTTTTAGTCGGCGGAAATGTAAACACAACGTCGAGTCTTTATTAAGAATATTTTTATTAAGATAATTATAAAATTTTTGTCTGAATGTCAGATAATTTTTATCTTAATTATCGCTGAATCTTTCCTATTCATTTTATTAAATTTTCACGAAGTTTGACACACAGATAGTACCAGTGCCAGAGGTGATTATAGGTAGGGAATGGTAAACAATGCCAAAAATCGATTTTCGATTTTACGATCAACTTTTTTCGTTTCGATTTTCAAAATCGATTAATCGGTCCCCAAAATCGATTTTATTTTGAAGTCGATTTTTTTTATTGATAAATTCAAAAGTGTATCAAAAACAACTAAAAATTAAAAAATAAACATATAAAATACCCAGTTGGCTAAATGATCATAGACGATATTGTCGTTGACGTTGTCTGCAGGAAATTGTATATTTTGTCGCTTATAAAATTCTTTTCAGGACAAATTAAGTAACAATTGCATGCATATTGTTGTGCTTCGTAATATTTAAACTTTATTTCCATTGTCAAACAATTATTTATTTCTGAAAATAATATTAACTTTTTTTTCCAAAAAAAAAAAAAATAAAAATATAACTAATTATTTAGCGCGTGTTGAAATTAAAAGAAATGGATTTTTGGTCGGCAACGTCATTTGTGCGTACTGCTTTAAAGATATTTGGCCCGAATTAAATGAAATGGAAAAGACGATATTGGTTCCAACAGGATGGCGAAAGATGTTACTAAGAAAATTCAGCAAAATCGTCGACGACAATTTGTAAGACTTTGTTGTTTATAATGTCCTTAACGATTTAGCGGACATTTGTTTGGAAAAGTCGTCGACGAATTGTATGGGCTGTCGTCAACATGTCGTCAAGAATTTTCTATGGGTCTTGTACGCGTCGTCGATGTTGTCTTGAAGAGATGGCCAACTGGATAATTTCAAAAATTCAGGTCACAAGTAATACATGTATAAAAGCTACGTATATAAAATATAAAAAAATCTATGATTATTTAATTTTTCCATCAAACCAATCTTCTTCAGTAAGGCTTTGTAAAAAAGCCTTACATTTAAATCAATGTTCACTACTAATCTTGTTTCTTTGTTGGGTTATTATAAGGCCAACCTTCAAGAATAGACGTTCACACGATACTGATATTCTTGAGCTATTTCATTAATATTTGGATAAATTGTTTTATTATTTTTTTTCCTTCAGAGGATTTAGACGATTGTTTTGCCAAATGCCCAGCTAGGGATGATATGTAAAAATACTAAGATGTTTTACGAATTGAATATTGGGATTTTTAAATTTTCTATTTTCTTAAAACATTGGAAACTCGACTTGGGGTCATTTTTAAATTTCACTTTTACTCCTTCACCGCCAAATGATGTTAAAAAAAAGCAGACATCAAACGAGATTAAAGCCGAATGATTTTTTTCTGCACGCAATTCAAAAATTTTTACGACGTCGTTGAGAAATTTACCGAATTTTTAAAATTTTGATATTTTTTATTCCTTTGTAGATCGTTATAGAACTGATTTAACATAACTTTATTATTAACAACAAAAAAAAAAAAAAAAAAAAATATTTAATTTATAAGATTTTTATAATTGTACATATTTTTATAAGTTTTTAAAACAAAATCGATTTTTGAAACTAAACAATCGATTTCAGTATAAAATTGTTGACATAAAATCGATTGCAAACAACCGATTTTTTCCCCCTGAAAATCGATTTTCGACTAAAATCGAAATCGATTTACCATTCCCTATTTATAGGCTACATAAGATCTCGATTGGATGTTACGCTCACATTCTACGCCCACTTTTTTAAACTCTTAAACGGCTGCACCGATTTTCACAAAATTTTACACACAGATAGTACTAGTACCGGTGGTGGTTATAGGTTATGTAAGTGCTCGGTTGGATGTCACGACCACATTTTACTTAATTTTAAACTTTTATTGGAATCTTGAAAATGGTTACTATTTTTCAAATTCGTACTTTTTTAATTCAATACTATTTTTTTTTTTAAATTAAATTAATAAATTAGTTAATTTTTAAATTATTTTAATTTTTATATAATATGTTTTTTTTTAATTTTATGAATATTTATTTGTCGCCGCCATAATAGGATACACAGCAATTTTGCGTCGGCTTGGTTCTCTGATGCTTACTTTATTTTTTGTTATGTTTACAAATTCGCTTTCTTTCTAATCAGCCGATTTTGACATAACTAACCAGCAAACCATTTAAAAAGTGCCTGTTGTTTTTGTATTGTTGTATTTGTTGTAGAACTGACTTTACCTGATAAATTTGCCTTGGGCTCAACTACATAGAATACTTTCGCTTCAACTACTTTGTGAATAAAAATTAAAAACAAATTTCCACGCCACTGTAGCGGAAACTTGGTAGCACTTTTTGTGTTTGTTATTAAAATTTGACAGCTGCAGCTGTTTATAAACGTTTTCTAGAAATTTAAGTCAACACATTTGAGAAAAATTACTTTAAAATAAAATATAAATTAAATATTTTTTTTTTTTTTGTAATAAATTGAATTAAAATAAACCAGCAACATGTCTTATATGTTACCACATTTACACAACGGCTGGCAAGTCGATCAGGCCATTCTTTCCGAGGAAGATCGAGTGGTGGTAAGTGGAGTGTCCTTTTATTCAATTAACAATATTAATATTCCTATTATTTGTCTTCAGGTTATACGTTTTGGCCACGATTGGGACCCAGCATGTATGAAAATGGACGAAGTTTTATATAGTATTGCGGAAAAAGTAAAAAATTTCGCTGTCATTTATTTAGTTGACATCACCGAAGTTCCTGATTTTAATAAAATGTATGAATTGTATGATCCCTGTACAGTTATGTTCTTTTTCCGCAATAAACATATTATGATTGATTTGGGTACTGGTAATAATAACAAAATTAATTGGCCTCTGGAGGATAAACAAGAAATGATTGATATTGTCGAAACAGTGTATCGAGGTGCCCGTAAAGGTCGTGGTTTGGTGGTATCGCCTAAAGATTATTCTACGAAGTATAGATATTAAGAATTGAATGAAAGTAGTATAAGATATTTTAGAGATTTATGCATATTATATAAATTATTAATAATAAATATATTGTAGGAAGAAAAAACTGAAAATAAGTTTTTATAATTTTTTGGAATAGGCTAAGTAATTTGTTCTAGACTGATATTGGATCTTCGATTTGGCGTCAATGTGATATAAAAACATATCGAAATTTTTATTAAGTTTCTGGTACTCATTTATCTCCTTAATTCACTTAAAATTGTAAATATTTCCTATACTATTTATTTGATTGCAAAGATTAAGGTGTCAATTAGTGTTTATAAAAAACCGACTTTTCAAAAAACCGGTTTGGCGGTTAACCGAAAATTTGCTAAAATTAAAAATCGGGTTTTCGGTTAACCGTCTACTTAAAAACCGGTTAACGGACATTTTAATAATTGCTCTAATTTTAAGCTTAATAAAAATATTTTTGGTTAAAAAAGTGTTTTTCAACTTATTGGTTTAACCATGCACCATATAATAAACAGTGCACTGCAGTGTTCTTTATAAATTGCGATTGATTTATATAGAAAATTTATAATACTTTTTTCAGCCTTTAGACTAGTTTTAATATAATTTTTAAAAACATTTTTTTTGGCATCTTATATTGATTATTTAAAAGTAAATTTTCTGCACTTATTTAGTTCTACTTTTGAAGTCTTTATTTTTTCCTATTATCCTATATAAAATCTTATTTTCTCTTAAGCTATAAATTAGGTGTAAAGTTATTTTCTTCTTTTGGAAAATTTCATTCACATGAAATTAAAGTTTTTGTAAATGGAATGCTTAATTATCTGTCTGATTTATTATACATACAGTTTTAAAATATATTTAACTTCACAGAAGTATATCTATCAACTGACTACTTGTTAACTCAAATAGCAAGCATTTTTAGAAGCTTCAATATATTTTCTTATATTTTAAATTCAGAAAAAAAAAATCAAAAAGACGAAATTTAGTGATATTTTTAGCAAATTTTGAAACCGGTTAACCGACACAAAAAAACCGAGTACACCGTTTAACCAAAATTGAATATTTCAAATTAACCGGTTCGCAAATAACCGAAATTTGAAGTAAAAACCGGTTTTTCGGTTAACCGGTTTATAAACACTAGTGTCAATTAAAAGCTCTCATAAAAATAAAAAATATACAAGTTTCATTTTTTTAATATTTTGTAATTTCTAGTCCAAAATTTTTTTTTCTTAATAGCCGACCTTTGGCCAGGAGGAAGGGTTTTTAACTGTTGTATGTCCAAAAGCGGTTTCGCTAACGTAATTCTTCTTTTCTTTACCCAACTTTTTTATAACATTTTTTTTTATGAGTTTCTTAATGAAATACGATTTTCAAAATCCTACAGCTTCCAAACTATTGAATTGCACTAAAAAATTTTTACATCATTATTTTCGTCGTTAAAGGTACTATCAAAGGCGTGGTAAATTTATACCAAATTTCTTTCAAATTAAAAAATTATGTTAGCTTTGCATAACCTAAAAGTTGTTAACTTAGAGTTTTTAAAACTTAAATGAAATCGATTAACAACCCCAGCAAAAACTTTGGTTGCCATGTAATAAGTTAAGAAGCTAATATGATGGCTCTTCACTACTTACACATTAGCTGAATAACTCATTATTTTAACACGGTGATGACATTAGACCCTATACATTAATTAGATATCATTACAATAACTAATTACTTCAAAGCTGTTAAACAGCGCTTTGAAGTCATAATTAGTAATAACAATAGGAACTAGTTACAATTTAGGTTATAAATAAGTAATGAAATGTCAGGATAAAAAATATTTTGTTTGTTGTTGTAAAAAGATTTTTTAAATTTTAATTTAAAAAACTTAACAACAACCAAAAATGTAATTAAAATAAATGTAATAAAAATAAACTATTTTAAATTACAAATTAATTCGTATGCAAATTTTTCCTTTCATTTATGTATTCCTTCTTCAAATATATTAATTGGTAACTGCATTATAAAAATCAATAAAAATTAATATTTTCAAAAATCTGATCATTCATTCGTGTTATAAATAATTAGTTACTAAACAACTTTTATGTAATGCAGACAATATGTTGTTGTCATTACAAAGTAACTACATCCGTAACTACATGTCATTACCAAGTTTTTGCTGGGACGTTATGGATGCTAAATAAGACAGAAGGGGCAAGTTTACTTTCTTCTTATTAAAAAACTTCTAAAATTTGTAATAATCTTTGAAATAAAAAACATGTTAATTTGATTTTATATTATTTACTTATAGTTTTTCTTTATTAAATTGTTGCTAACATTTACATAAATTGTTTTTTTTTTTTGCTTGTTTTTTCTTTTGTTAATATTATTTTTTTTTTGGTTTTGTTTTTCGAACTTATTTTATTTTCTTTTGTTTTAAATAACATTTAACTAAAATTTTACTCCTTTAATATGTTTTAATTTTTAATTTTTGTTAAACTTATACGAATTTTTTAATTATTTGTTGTTTTACTCTTATTTTTTATTTTTTTTTTTTTGTTTGTTTTTCTGTATCAATCAATACCCATTCAACTAATAATAATAATTATATTGTTAATTATATTTTGTTGTTAATTATTTTAATGTTACTTAAATTATGATGTTTATTTAATTATTTTCTTTCTTTTTAGTTTTGTTTAAAACTATTTCGTAATGTTTATTAATTCGTTAATGATTTAAGGAAAATTATTGCTGTATGAAAGGGATTAATTAAAAAGATTTAAATTCAAATTTAAAAGTAAATTTAATGGTGTTTGATTTTTAATATTATTATTTTTTTTTTCTGTTAAACTATAATAAATGCCTTAACTGATTCTTATTAATGCTGTAGCATTGAAGTTTTTCTGTTATTATAATCATAAATTAATTGCTTTATCCATAGTCAATAATTTAATTCATTCAAAGTTTTTTTTTTTTTTTTTTAAAGAAATTTCAGGTGTAAATATTGTTTTAAAAAATTTTGATTAATTTAAATAATTTTAATGAATGTTGCAACAAATTCTTTAGGTTTTAAAATTCTCACCATGATTTATTTAAATAGTGTTAATAAGATTTAAAGGTAACTTAATTAACAGTCCTAAATAATAGTTTCTGAACTAAAATAAAAAATTTTACACATTTTTTAATTAAATTTTTAAAAACTTAATTTAAAAATCTTGAATTATAAAAAGTTCAGTTAATATTAAAGCTGTTTAAAATAAATTTAGTAGTTTAGAATTTTTAATCAATATTTTGCGATCATAGGAGAGAAATCTCTTATTAAACCAACGATACTTTTTAAGGCATTCAACAATTTTAAAAATTACCAGAAATCTGTTTTAGAGGAAAAACTAATAATCACAAAAACTGATTTTAAATATTTATTAATTAAAGAAAAACTAATTAGCATTTAACATGGCTTGGAATCTTTTTTAAACGATACTTGCTTTTCTTTTTAAATTAGTTTTTCATTATAATTTTCTTATAAATTCTTTTGCTTTTTTTTAATAAGGTTTATTAATATTACATTCCTTGTTTTTGTTTTTAATCTTCCATTATGTAACTTAAATTCTATATAATTTATATTTAATACTTAAATATTATTATAATTTATTTTATTTATCAAACAATTGGTTCCTCTACTTTATTATTATTATTTTTTAATAAACAACTTTTTGTTTTTATTTTTTTAGTTTGTAGTTTCTAATCATTGAACAATTCTTAAATATGGGACTACAACATTTCTTTTGTTTTATATATATTTAATATTAATTTATTTTATAAGTAACTAATAATTATTTTTACGATCTTCATTCAGCATTTTTTATTTTAAAAGTAATACTAATCATAATCAAAAACAAAATAAATTTTAACAATTTTTGTTTTTATTTATTTTTTTCTTATTAAAACAAAATTAAGTTAAATTATTCGAAAATTTGAATACAGTGTTCATGAAAAGCTAAGTTGGATTTTTTTTCTATACAATTTGAAAATTAAGGCTTTGTTTTTATTTATAGTTTAAAAATTAAAGCTTTGTTTTAAAAAGAACTTTTTTAAAACGATTTTAAATTTTGTTTATTTTAGTTTATTTGAAATTTGGAACTTTTTAAATGCAAGAAACTTGACTTGGATTAAAAGTTAAGTGTTTGATGGACATTTTTAGAAAAAGATTTTCCAATTTCGAAATATTAATATGTGAAAAATTTTTTTTAAGAGTTAACCTCTTCAAAGCTAAGCTTTTTAACAAAAGTTTAAAATGTTATTCTGGAATTGGAAACGAAATAGTATATTTGAGTATATGTATATGTATATTAATAAATAAATACGAATTTTAAAGTAACCTTTTTCTTGATTTTTGTTTAAATTAAATTTTATCATTCTTTTTGAAACAATTTAAGATTTTTAAAATTTTGTAAAAAAAGTTTTTGTTAAAAGAATAATATAATAATAAATAAAAATAATTCCTTGTTTAAAAGATGAAACAGACTATACAGGCTATTTTTTATTTTTTATTTATTATTAATTAAAAATAAGTTCCTAGTTCTTTTTTATATGTTTATTCATTTGAGATTTTTTTGATTAATTTTTGTTTGTTTAGTAGAAAAATAGATGCTTGATAGGTGGGATGATTTTAGGAAATTTTTGTTTATTATTAATGTTATTATTTTTTATTATTATAAATTTTTGTTTAATTATATATTTTTCTTCTTGTTCATACTATTCATTTTAGGCTCTTAAGTTGCTAAAAAATATTTATATGATTTATTTTCCGTATGAAGTGGTATGAAAATATTATTATTTTTAATTTGTTTAAATTTCTACATTAATTTTTTTGTTGTTTGTTGATATTATTTGGTGCATTTGTTTTTGCTTTTTTGATATTAATTTATTTCAGTTGTTTTTAATATTAAAAAGTGCTTTTATTTTTCATTTTGCTTTAATCAGGTATATGAGTTGCATGTAGAATTGAAATGGTTATTTATAATTTATTTTGACTTTTTATGAAAAATTTCTTTTTGAACCTAAAGTATTGTGTGAGTGAGTATGTGGTATAAACAATTAGAAAATTTTGTTTAAAAGATCGTTTCAATGTTAAAATATTTCAGAGAACTTGCAGGAAACACTTGATTTAAATACAATTAATATTCTAAAACAAGTTGAATTTTAAGGAATTTATTTTTGAACTGCATTTAATTCAAGATTTAAATGTTTAAACTTAAATCGCTTTAATTTTGTGACTGTCCAATGAGACCAAATTTGTTCAACATTACTTTAATATTAAACAACTAAACTTAACATTTTGAAAGTCTAACTTTTCGAATATTTCAGTTTCAAAAATTTTAAATTAAATATTTAATGTTATCATACAATATAATTCAGAAATGACAGGTTTTGTTTTATCAAATTCGTTATCAAATTTTGTTTAATTTAAATGAATTTTATAAATCTAAAGTTAATGTTCTGAAAGAAAAACCTTTTCCATTATT